>CM074200.1:36624682-37065919 GCA_037179385.1 Holothuria scabra
CTTCAGAGCAGCAGGCGCTATATCACTTCTTCACATTGACAAAGAAAGCTTTGTTTCTGTTTGTTTTTCAGACTGCTGTGCACTTGAACTTAATAGAGAAAGGACTTCTCTGTGGGGAATTCAAATTTTGTAAAGTTCTCGTGCCAATTATGCAATCACATTGTGATAACATGGGTTTGTTGAGGAGAAATTTGGTTATAAAGTTAAAAAAGAAAGATTGTCCATTTAATGTAAGGATATGATGCCATATATGCTTGGGCTTCAGGTTCCCTGTTTGTTGAAAATGTGATAATTTTATGTGCTCATATCTTGAGAACCACATCTGGGATTTCAATACAAATTTCACCGAAATGCTTAAAATACGTACGGCTCTTACATATCAGAACTTGATGTGACATTAAACCTTTCTTTCAAATCGTACATTTATTTAAAGGTAAATTCGGCCAGTTTTTAGTTGCGGTGCCTGCCTTGCAGGCAACCGCAACTAATGCAGTTACTATCGCGATGTCAATTTCTGACTTTTCCGGCACTTTATTTCTATCTCCTTCTAGATGCTTTGTGGTATCGAAATACGGTTTCGTGCAATTTGTAGGGGTGGTACTTCTCTTTCGTGTTTTTAAGTTTTGGTGGAAATATGATTTTCGCGAGAGTGTAAAATTAGGGGTTTTTTCACGTAAAATTTGCAAACGTGTTCTATTTTTAGTAACAATCTTGCGGAAAAACCAGGTCCGGGTGTACTCTGGGGAATAATACGTTGTTTAATTTAACATAGCGCCATCATTTTGGTTGTTTTTTAATTCATCGAGGTGTTTAGTGAATTTTGAGTATTTATATGAGGATTTCTTTGTAGGGATTTATTCTTTTCAAGTGACATGGTCGGGGTTGCTGTGGAGTAAAAAGTTTGATAGTTTAGAGGAGTTTTGTTCACTGTTTTTTCATAAAGTAAGTTTCTGTTGGAGGGAAACATTGTTATTGGTAGGTAAATATATTTGTATGAGATGACTCGTATTAATATTTGTGTTATATCAAGGTGTCTGGTTATGGTTAATTTGTTATTTTAAAGTTTAAAATTATGTGGAGAATATAACAATGCCCAAGAAGGGCCGTTCAAAGATTTTTTTTTTTTTTTTTGTAGAAAGGAAAGGTTGGCAACAAAGAAAAAGAAAGTATGGGGTGAATTTCAAGATAAAAGTTATGAAGGGAGAAAAATGATGATGTCAGAGTTGGGATCAAACAAAAAAGGCTCTAGTGGATATGAAAGAGTCAGAGGTGTGATGATGGGGAAAGTAGGGAAAATGACGATCGTGATGTATTATTTATACGTTCCGAAAGAAAGATCTACATGTACATTTTATTTTTCGTTGTTGTGGGTGGTAATTGTTTTTTCGGTGTTTGGCATTATTGGTTACAGGAAGATGATCATCTTTATTTAAGACAAGTCATTGTAAGTTCATTATGTACCCCTTCACATACTTACACCACGAGTTGCCATTGCTCAGAAGTTCCACTAAAGAAGAATGCTTAAAAAACCAAATTCAGAGGGAATTTTCTTGGGGATATTTATACATTTCGGGGAGAAGAGCACATCGTAAGATGAAGAAGTGTTTACATGAACACATTGTTTAATGTAAGAGTATTGTCACGGTAGGGTTTTAACATGTTCATTCATATCTCGTTTTATATTTTTATGTGATCAGAGCAACCTTTTTTATTACGCTGGGCGGTGATCTGTTTGAGATATTGGGAAGAGGTCTGCATGAATGAAGGTTTTACCAAAATCATTCGGGGACTGCTTTGGGTCTTCTGTTGGGGGAGAAGCCTTAAAAACCAACTGATTTGGTCTTTTTAAAGGCCATGGATAGTTCATCTCTTGTCAAAAATGTGTTGATTTTGAAATGGTTATTTAAAATTTTGAGGAAGCCATATGACAGTTTGGCTTTCCTTTTTTATGAGGAAGCAAAGACATCCCTTGCCTTCTCCGGGATTTACGTCACTGTAAAACAATTAAAAATTATTGCCTTATCATTTTTTATATTTATGTTAAACGAACGTAAACATAAAATTTGGACCGTTTGTAGAGGTTAAGATTGTTAACTTACACAACGAAGTTTTGAACAGGTACAAAAAAATTCGCAATTGTAAATTTTTAGCCAGGTGGTTCATTTCGTAAACGGTAAAGTAGCAAGACACTAATTTATAAGCTAGTTATGCTCTTTTTTGTTATGTCACTGGCTGTGGTGTTATCAGCGAAACGTTTATTTTTCATGAAGTCCGTTTTTTCTTTGAAAGTGATTTGTTGAGCTATTGCATATGGGTGGTTGGAATGATGAAATTTGTCTTTTACGGAGTTTTTTACTGGACAGTGCAGTCTTATTCATAGACCTGACTTTCTTATTGCTTTTACATACTTTAGGTTATCGCTTGATCAGTTGCGAGTCGGTGGCCCATACATAAACTTGCTATATTATTATTTTTTATTAGAAAAAAGAAATGCATGGGAAATTATTAAAACAATTTTTATATAGTACAATGGCAACAGTTTTGTTCCGTAGTAAAAGTCACTGTCAGAAAGGCGACAACAAATTCTTGATATAGAGTTTAGGAAAGAAGCGAGACTGTTTAATGATGTGATGACAGACGAATCGCCGCTAATAGTTATAAACTAGGGACATCGATATTTTGGTATTCGCGTTTCATGAAGGGACGTATAGATGTTGCAATTTATCTTTTATGATTTGTAAGTGATTGATTCGGTTCTTTGATTTGTGGAGGTCAACGTCGTTCAAGTGTCTATACATTACTGAACTAAGAAGTTACTGGCGAAGGGTTAGTAGTGACGTATGTGTGCGGGCTTAATATAAATTGAAGAAACAGTGACAATAGGCCTAAGGCTAGAGTGAAATATCATCATATTAACATTTATGTTGAGAGAATGTAGGTGTAAGTAACGCTGACAAAGGAATTTTTACTTTCCTGTTTTATATTTTTTTATTTTTATTTCATCATTTGTAAAGATTACGGTAAATCTGAGATATCGACATTTCTTTTGATTCTCGTTAACTTGTTATTACATGTTACTTACAACAATTTTTTATTAGGAAAGCTGAGAGTAAACTTGGTGCGGAGCGTACGGAACTTTTTAAAAACCATTAATCTTTAAAAATTCTTTACGTTCAACATTGGAATTTTTTCCTTTTGTTCATTAACATAAATCCATCTTCAACCAAGTGACTACAACTTTACTGTCATGTATATACAGACTCATTATCGTTTCCAACATTACGTCATAACAGTGTACTCCACCTGTATTCACTAAACAGCTAAACAAATATGGCAAATTAACTGCACTACTTAAAATACAATTTTGACTAACGTCTGTTTGGTCGAATGGTCTGTCTTGAGCCTTTGGCGCTTTACCATCTTTCATCAGAAACCCACATGCTATACAAGGAGTTACTAAAGAGCCGGGACATTAGGGATACCTTATATTGAATGCACAAGCAACAGCTTGTAAAGGACTTTTGAAATGTTATCTGATCTGATCAGTTCTAAATCAACTGCTGTATCATGTTTTCCTGATTTACTGTCAACTATGAGTTCAAAATGAGCAAACCTCATTATACCGGCAATCGAGTATTTCTTTGGTGTGTTACACGTTCCACCTCAACCACATTTCTAAAGTGAATGAACAATGTTCCTGGATTACAAGTGTGGAACTTAACTTAGCTGCTATTGGGCAAAACACAATACAAGTATTTTGGAATGGTATTTTTGTCCCCCTAAAATATAAAATCACCTTTAAAGTACAAGACGACTTGGTTTGTCGTCACCGCAACTCGTCTAGACGTTCGTCTTGTTTTCTATGTCACCTGTTCTAGTTTGAATTTGTATACTCTTATTTATTTTTATTTTTCCTCGACGTGACAAGTCTTGTGGATTTTTTTAGAATGCTTCCCTTTACAATATCTTGATATTATGCAATGTTCTCTTTTTATACACTGCATCAATTATTATCACGTCATTATTCCCCGGCGACAAGAAACGAAAGATACGCCACGGCCCCTCTACCCGGAAAAAATGTCAATAACTGATGTGATTGGTAGAACACCACTAATTGAAATGTTCTTGTAGAGCAAAAGATGTTCACTGACAAATGAAGCCCATTAAAACTTTTATGGGGTGTTGCCTGCCTCTGACTGTGTTACTTATAAAAAAACAAACATATTTATTATCTATTTTTCAAATGGGTTTTAAGACGAGGTGAAATGCAGACTGTGTAACGTTCTAGGCAATTTGACCAATTTTAGTGTCATTGCCAGTTTGTATAATACTCCAGTGGCGTAGCCACGGGTGGTTTTGGGGGTTAGCAATCCCCCCATGACCCAACCTCGTAAAGCAAAATACATAAAATAGCAGGTTTTCTCTCTATCGTACGATTTTTCGCTCATTTCGTGCCCCACCCCATGGCACAACCCCCCATTGGACCCCCTCCACCCATGACCGTCCTGGCTATATACGCTACTGTATTACTCCTCCGTTTCTGGGTAGCGTCGTAGCGACCAGGGCTACAAATTGATACTTATTATTCAGGTCTTTCGAAGTAGATATTTCAATGATCATGAATATGGAAGTTTCAAAATGTCCTTGTAGGATCCCACTTTGTGACCCTTTAATCAGAAGAATAGCATGACCAAGTCCAAGACTTCTACGAAGATCTGGGATGCAACCTGAATAAGAGAGTCGGCCCATTTCTTTTTTTTCTTTTAATTTGCGTACCCTGACCGTTAACGTTTTGAGCTAGGAGTAATTAATCACCTGTAAGTCTCTCCTTCTAAGCACTTTAGCTGTCTTCCTTTGGTAGTGAATTTCATACATACACACATACATACATACATACGTACATACGTACATACATACATACATACATATATACATACATACATACATACAAACTTTTATAAAGCGCATATTCCATATGACCAATGCGCTAAGAAACCAAGAACAATAATACCAGCAAAACACAATCATTAAATAAGTTTTAAGCTGTTGTTTGAACAGCGCAAGAGATTTGAAATTCCGTATGTGAGAAGGAAGAGAGTTCCATAACATAGGACCTGCAATGGAAAAGGCCCCCTCACCTACTCGCTTCTTGGAAGGAGGTATGAGGAGTAGGGCCCCGTTCATTGTAGACCTAGTAACAGGACCAAATAAAGGTGTGGTTTTCCTTTAGAGCATATTAGAGTGACAGGCCGGAGCCAAATCATTCAAACATTGCTAAACATATAAACAAACTTTAAATTGGATTCTTTCGTGAATAGGTAACCAGGGAAGGGCACGTAGAAGTGGTTTTGAGCTATCTAATCTACCTGCCGATTTAGCACAACAATTTTGCAAGGACTGAAGGCGATTAAGGTCCTTTGACGAAGCACAATATAAAAGAGAATTGCCATATAATCAACACGTGATAGGAGAAAAGCACGGACAGCAGAATGACTAGTGACATTGCTCAGAATCGGCCGTCGGAGGATGCTACCAACAAAGCAGTCACCAATGTTTCTTAATATGAAGAAGTGACGACCTTTTCAACCGCTGTCTACTCCTGAAATATCACATCCAATCATTTCTTGGACATGATTTCACCACCAGTCTGATAAAACTCAGGTGCATACATCTTACAATGCAATCTGCCAGTTCTACCAAAGCTTTCATTCTGTAAGGTCCGTCATGGTCAGTTGGAGAGATGAAAGAGAATATCATACCCCTTTTTAAGAGTCACTTAAGCAGTCCCATCTTCTTGAACATAAGTTATGTTCATTGATGCACTATCGGGTGTTGATTGCTAATAAATATCAGTATAGCCATAGTGCCAGGAACGGATTACTGCATCATTAAATTACACTTCTTTTGGGTTTCATTCCGCATCCATTACCAGGATTTACTTATGTTCAATTTTAGGCAGTCAGCAATTGCCGGCCGGTAGGTCTCGGAATGCTTCCTTGCAAGTTCCAGGAGCACTAAACATCTGAAAATGGCAGTTCTTGGCATGTAGTAAGAAAGGCTGTAAAAGCGCCATCTCCAACAATCTGTTGTAGGCCTACCTTTTTAACGCAAAAATGGACATATTAGTTGGCATAAAAGATAATATTCCAAGATATGTCAAATGATAGTGCCAGAAGAGAACAGCTTTACTTGCCCTATTTGCTAGAGTGGAAATGATTTTTGTTGAGTTTACTAGAGGGCCTTTTTTTGTTATTTAATATGAGGAAGACTGTAATTACATTCTCTGAAAGAGCTCCATTACTGAATTATATATGAATCGTACATCACAGGGTTTATCCCAAACAGGGGTTTGCAAAATGCTGATCATATGCCATTTCTTTCTGCTATAGGTCACAATTTGTCCATGTATGGTCGGTTGACTAAAAAATATGTGTGTGCCTCAGTCATTTAGCAAGTGGATTATTCAGCTCAGTCAGGCAGTCCACCAGTGGTCATTTTGTTTAGTTGCATCTTTCAGCACCTCAGCTGACTTTTTTTTTAACTATGGTGGATGGTACCCTTTAGATAGAACTTATGTACATCTTTCATTTTTGGAGGTGAAGCTGAGAGATTGAATTTATGAAAAACACTTCTCAGGCCTACTGCATTTCTGAAACATTTCATTCGTATGCAGAATTCCACAAAAGCAGGAGAAAACCATGGCAACAGAGAGCAGAGGTCATGTGATGGAGAAGGAAAATGCGAAAAGATGAGAGCTTAACTGTTTGTTTTTAACTTCTTGAAGCAAGCTGAATGTGTTCTCTCCCTCTCTAAAGGCCCAGTTTTTTTCACCCCAAACAGTACCAATTCTTCTAAACCTTCTTACTTAAGCCCCTCCCACAATTGTCTGAAGTTCATCCTAATCCAGACACAACCTCAGTTTATTGCTTCAGGGCAAGTATAGAAAAGCTCAATGTGTACAATCAAAACATTAGTACAGTTCATGCTGTGCAATATTAAACTTTGGTACTCTGCATTTATTGAATTAGCTGTCAATCACAAAGCTGAGCTGATTGAAAATTTTTTGTAAACCCCTACAAGAATTGTTGTTAGTTTGGGGTGGGAGGATTGGCCCTGTAAAGGACAAGGGCAACTGCCCCTCAAATATTTTGAAACATGACTAATTCTTACTTATTAATTTATATATCTGACTTCTGAGAACCTTTCATTTCAAGACTTAAATATTGGATATCCAAATTGAGGGAATGAGTTAAGCTAGCCACACACTTAAACGACTTTGCACACAGCAACTGAACTCGATCGAGGGATCTGCAACAGTCGTGTAATGTGCACGAGTTTACGACTGCTATTGGCAGTTGCAAGACCAGTTTTAAGTCGCCCCAACTTCAGTCAGGAAGAACCAACATGTTGTTTCTTCCTGATTGAAATGGGTGCGACTTAAAACTGGTCTTAACATTGCCAACCACAGTTGTAGCTACACGATCGAGTTGAGTTATAGTGTGCAGCTAGCTTTACTCTTCACGAGTTGCACAATTCAGTGACAAAGTTGTCACATGATTCTCAAAAGCCATTCATGAAATATGGTAACCTACCATGTAACAGTAATTCAAACTAGGATGTTATTTCCCCTGTAAACTTGGTGGGACATTCCAGAAAGTTGTGCTAAATGCCACTGTAGGTGTAGAGTAAGTATAACCAAATGAAAATTTGGGAAGTTGTAGGGAAATTTTTCATTTTTTTGCAGGATAATACAGACATATTTGTGAGAAAATTTTACTTTCTTCCTGGGAAATGCACATTTTTTCCTGGCCTGTTATATCAGACATTCAGCTGATGCAGCTTAGCTTCTCAGATTTTTTTTTAAAGAAAACAAAACAGGAAGTCAGATAACTGGCAATGAGTGTTTCAAAGATGTTATATAGACTGCTTTACCTTCGACACTTTGAAAATGAATTTCAACACTCTAACCTCAAAAGGACACATCAACTTAGATCAGATTTGCAGACACACCAACACGGATGTGTAATATAGCGTAAGGCATCTCGATTAAAAATAAAAAGTTCAAAAATAATATTTATTTTGCAGTGTGGTTCAAGTTCAAATCTGGTTTCCCTTTAGTCCTTTCTTCCCACAGGCAGATTATACTGTAGGCATTTACTTTAATCCCAGCCCACAGGGGGTGGGGTGAGGACACAACCAAAAAAAATACATCCATACATTTTACTGATCCCAAACTGTATTCATTTCAAGTTTCACAGGCACATTTGTTCCATACCAGTGTTGTTTTTTTTTTAACAAAACCTTCTGGTTTCAGATAATTTTTTCATGTCCATAGTTTTCCTCATATTCTAATCTTCACCAAGTGACTTCCAACCACTGTAAACTGCCTTGCAATGAGCACAACAGCTGACAGGTTGCCCAGCTTTGACTATCCTTGTCCTTGAGATGAATGCAGAGTGAAGTCAGCCATTTTCTTCAACTAGAAGTGTAGTTTTGTTCTCTTCCAATGTCTCCTCTTGGCATTGTACCTATAATTATTAAGAACAAGAAAGGATATGAAGAAGGTTAGTTAAGGTTTTCATCACAACTCATAACCTTCTGGTTTAATTTGCCAACAGCCTTTTTTTCCACTTGTGTGACACTGGGTTGTAATCCCTATTCCATTACTTACGCCAAGGATTCACATTGATGGCTTTCCTTCCAACTACACAGCTTGCCAAGTACATTAGATCACTGTCACTGGCTAGTGGTCACTTTAGACCAAAGCTGAGATAGTGTAAGTTCACAATGGACAGCCTCTTTCCACAAATGTCCAATAAATCTACTAGTTCTGTATAATTTTATTAAGTCGATCTTTTCATGCTATATATCAACATCAAAACTTGAGCAGCAACTGCGGCAGTTGCCCAATGCTTCTTACAGTACTGACCTCTTCATTTTTTGATTTATCTTGAATTGATTATTTTGAACACAATTGTCTACACTTAAAACATACCTTTTCTGCTAATCATGATGTAACACTTTTGCACCTAGCAGTTGAACAGTGTTGCAAATTTATAGATGTAGTTAGTGTTGCTAGGTATAGGACGAGAACAGTCACCCCAAACTTATTTTGAAGTAACAGCTAAATCCCACAATTTTCTTCTTATTCCTCACCAAAGTATCTGTATTAACATTTTTGGACCCATATGTAAACGAAGTGTTTAATCCTAGTAAATTTGATTTTGCAATCATGAAACAGGACATTCTACTACATTTATTCAAGTTGGGGAAACTCCACTTCCTCTTTAAACACAAATTACTCCAAGCAAGTAACTCCTGAATTGACACTAGGCTTTGGGGGAGAAAGGTAAAGATCTTCCACATTCTTCAATACTTCAGCTTCAATAAACACCATGAAAACACAAGAGATGATGGACCAAATATACAAACTTCCTGGGTAAACAAGACACTTTTGAATGCAATGTCCTCACACAGCAGCAGCAGTTGTGTAACAGATACTGCAATGCTGTAGGATAAGTTTGCTCTAAGCTTGTAAGTCCCAGATGCAGAATTACTTCCATGCTTATAGAAAACTCTGCCTAACAAAAGACTTGAAGATTCCAGCACAAATGGAAAAGTCAATTTCAGCAAACAAACACACTCCCTCAAGATATTTACACCCAACATAGCAGCACTAAACTGGATCAACTGATATTAAGAGTAACTGAATGTAAAAGGAACACCATCTGAAGCACTTTTTTAAGATATCGATACTAAACCAATCTCTCAACCAATCTTCTCCAGAATCTTAACATCTTTTGCCGCGACTTTAATCATCCTCTTGTGCAAATTAGATCCACATCTGAAGCGATTAAAAACACTGAAACCTTTTAAAGATGGACACAGACATTTTTCTCCACAGAACCGAATAAGCTCTACCCACACTTTGTGGGTTGAACTAACAAGATTTCACCGAAATTCTTCAAATTCTAACAAATCTTCACCGACTCATGACAAGCTCACTAACAAGGCTGGGCCAAAATGTTTATTTTTCTGAAGCAAATCTACTTTTCCACGAATTTTATATTACGTTTCTGTACAATCTCCAAATGAGGAATTCCCATTTATTTTGTTATATGTAATGAAGATTTAGTTAGATGGAGTTTAACAGCCTAGTTTCCAACCTATTGGTTCAAGTCGAGCCAGCCACCGACTTTTTTCCAGTTGTCGTTCACTGGCTTGTTTTCCCTACTTCAATGCTTATGCAGAGTATCACCCACAATAGCTAGAGGCTCCATTTTTAGTCTTTGGTTTGTGATTCGACCTGGGAATTTAATCCAGAGAACCCTGGGAATCTGCATAATATAGAGTAATGTACACCACCATACAGTTGTTTCACTCGACCTTTTGATATCAAACCAGCCCAAGTTCGTAGCACAAAATTTTGTAGCATCAACTTTATTCATTGATTTTATATTGTAAAACAAAGCAACACAACATGCAAACTTTTTAAGTATTTAATTTTTCAACCAGAATGCAAAAATGCATTGAGGTTTCCATGATACATAAATTTCCGTTTCAAAGAGTGCCATCATGCACCATTATCTTCTCATTCAAATGTTATACTAGCATGTTCAAAAAATAATTTTGTCATTTCAGATGACCTTTTGACCTCCATAAAAGCAATACATAGCTAGAATGACAAACAACAGACAGACAAATGGACAAACAGCTATCTTGAGAGATCACATTTAGAAAGGTTTCCAGGCTTTGACCCCTGGAGACCCCAGATGACCTTTCATCTCTGCCAAAAACTATGGGGACCATCTTCTGACAACAATGCATCCACATACAGTACCCAAATATGAAATCTATCCAAGTTTCCTATCTTGAGATATTGCATTAGCAGGATTTTCAGACATGGACCAGCAGTGACCCCAGATGACCTTTGACCTCCATCAAAAACATTACATACCATTTCCTGACCATAACCCATCCACATAACAAATTTGAAATCCATCAAAGCTACTTAACCTGAGATATCACATAAACAAGGTTTTCAGACTTTGACCCCTGGTGACCCCTGATGACCTTTGACCTCTGCCAAAAGCAATAGGAATCATTTACTGACTATGACACATCCACATACCAAATATGAAATCTATCCAAGTTTCCTACCTTGAGATCTTGCATTAACAAGGTTTCATGCTTTGACTCCTGATGATGCCAGATGACCTTTGACCTCCGCCAAAAACAATAGGGACCATTTAATGACTATAAGGGGTTCACATACCAAATATGACATCTATCCAAGTTTCCTACCTTGAGATATTGCATTAACAAGGTTTTCATACTTTGACCCCTGGTGACCCCAGATGACCTTCGACCTCCACAAAAACCGTAGGGACCATCTCCTGACCATAACACATCCACATACTAAATATGAAATCTATTCAAGCTTTCTACCTTGAGATATCGTGTTAACGAGATTTTCAGATGTTGACCCCCAGTGATCCCAGATGACCTTTGACCTATGCCAAAAACAATAGGGACCATCTACTGACTATAATGCATCCATATACCAAGTATAAAATTTATCCAAGCTTCCTATCTTGAGATATCATGTTAACAAGATTTTCAGACTTTGACCCCAGGTGACCCCAGATGACCTTTGACCCCCGCCAAAAACAATAGGGACCATCTGCTGACTATAATGCATGCACATACCAAATATGAAATCTATCCAAGTTTCCTACCTTGAGATATCCTGTTAACAAGGCTTCCATACTTTGACCCCTGGTGACCCCTGATGACCTTTGACCTCCACCAAAAACAATAGGGACCATCTCCTGACCATAACACATCCACATACTATATATGGAATCTATCCAAGCTTCCTATCTTGAGATATTGTGTTAACAAGGTTTTCAGACTTTGACCCCTGGTGACCCCAGGTGACCTTTGACCTCCACCAAAAACAATAGGGTTCTTCCTCTTAATATGGCGCATCTATGTACCAAGTTTGAAAACTGTCACACATTCCTATCTTGAGATATCGTGTTAACAAGCAAAGTGTCATGAACACACACACATACACACGCACACACACACACACACATACATACATACACACGCACGCCATCATGATTGCATTGGTTTCTCTTATCATCGAAACCAATAAAAAGTGAAGAATACAACAAAACCGTTACATTATTAAGTCTCACATTTTTAAAAGGGGGGGGGGGCGAGATTCCCCCTCAAAATAGTTTGATGAAGATTTTGTTTCAAATGGGGATCACAACAAGTTGGAACTTAGAATCCCAGAAGTCTCTTTCAAAATTGTTTTTAGAGGCATATAAGGACATATAGGTTCTACCTGCACAGACAAGTACATAAATGCAATGTAGACTTACTGACCAGCCAGCCAGATGGATACCCTAAATAATGAAAAAATTTGTCAAAGCCTGTTATTGTACCTGATTGTGTTTCCTGTTCTCAGTCTGATCCACTGTGGGATTGGACGATTCTGCTTCTGCTTCCTCGCCAACTTCTGCTTGATTTTAAAGGACTTGTGTGAAGGCTATAACAGGAAAAAAAATATATTACACAAATCAACCTTTCAGAAATCTACCATGGAACAAACTTCAACAATGCAAGACAACTTTGTTCACATCATACATCTACAATCAGCTAGACTTGGCCAAGTCTCTCGTGAGTGTTCCCCGGGGAGCTGACAACACCAACTCTACAAAAATCCGGTACTTCAGCACAGTACAGCATACCGTATTGGCCTTTTTTCTAATACGCCCTCTATCGGTCTGTAAAGGTATCGCTTCTCAACGAGAGACTTGGGACAATTGATTTCTATGACGTCATAATTTTTATGTTATTCCTTTACTTTATTCATCCCTCATTTAGATGAATAATATGTAGTAGTTTCTCAATATCTAGTCCAATCAAAGTTGGCAGTCTGTAAATCATCATATGAATAAACATATATTAGGTCACATGACCTTGTCATTCATATCTGTCAGCCAGCAGTCGACAAATGTAGAGCCCTTACCGTAACGATGAAGCGACTATTTTCTTAGCAATAACATGTGAAATTATTCCCAAAGACATTCACAGGGGTTTAGAATAGAAAGAGTCATTAATATATGGGACACCAAGAAGACCTCGAAGTTTGATCACCAGCAGGATTTAAGAAGTAAATTTATCGATCGACCACCTTTAGCGGTTGAGTTACACGAAGCGCAGAGAAGGCAATGACGCTTACAGTATAAGTATATACTACGAGATCTTACAATAACGTTACTTCCTAAACACTGCATAGACAATGTGGGAGTTATAATATTCTATCAAGTGGGCTGTTGATGTGTGTAACGTTAGTGCTCTACAATAACAATGAAGTTTGACCGTGTTAGACATAGGCTATGCAAGTGTAGCAGAGGAATTTCACAACTTATGATTAATGAATATGATGAGGCAATGTTCAGCATAGAGGACGGCAAGGGGAACTACTGGGAGTCTGCAAATTGAAGAAGACTTATCCGGCATGCTGGTATAATTGAGGTAAACTAATGCACTTTGGCTACTTTCCAATTGCAACCTCGACCCCCCCTCCCCTTAGTCTCCTAAACCCAGGGGTGGGATTTGACTGGGGACAGATTTCACAGTCATTCTGTCCCCACCAGGCCGAGACTTGAGTGTGCTAGGATTTCACTCCATCAGTCTGGATCCGAAGGCCGGGGTAATCTGGCAGGTCTTTTTCTGGTGATATGCATAGTGCCTAGCTGACAGTGGGGACTTGGCAGGGGATTTACCCTCGATCAGTGTACACCCAACCCAGCTTGGATATGGCCAGGCTCTGTGTGGGGATTTAACAATTTCAAAAATAAAGATTTGACCATCCCCAAGTCTAGGAAGTGTCAGTGTTGCAATTGATAAGTGCATAAATCTTCATGGCATTGCAAGATTATTGCAGCCAGGCCCTTTTAGTTGACAGCTATAGGCACCACAACATACATGACTTGGAGCATTGGTAGCTGCATAGGTCAAAATCAATTGTCCCAGACCCATGAATGAGGTAAAAGGCATTTTCTACTTGGCCTTGCATAATGTAATTCAGGTTGCCCCAATTCTACCCAGGGGTTTCATTATAACAATTCTTCAAACTTGCTTACAACTTTGTTCAGGCTTTTACTTAGTCAGAGAGTTGCATGCATACATTTTAGAGGAACCCTGCAGAAGGGACTAGTTTTGCTTCCTAACAAAATAATTGCTTTATACAAGCTATGTGTAACACTGTGCTACTGTACAAGGGATTGTCAATCCTGTAGAAAACCAGGAAATTAAAGGGACAATCCTCTCACCCCAAACTACACTTCTAGTATAGGGTAACAGAAACTCTCAATTGGCTCAGCTTTTTGATTGACTGCTAATTCAAACAATGCAGAGTACCAAAACTTATATTACACAGCACGAACCGTTCTGATAGAATTTTGATTGTACACATCGAGCTTTCTTTTCCCCCTGAAGCAATAAAATGAGATTGTGTCTGGATGAGGGTGAATTTTAGACAATTGTGGGAGGGGCTTAATTAAGAAGGTTACAGTAAAAGAATTGGTACTGTTTGGGATGAGAAAATTGGGCCTTTAATTATCCAGGCACTGAAAGATCACTTGACAAGTTTTATGAAATGTACAACTGCTAATTTTTAGCCCTAGCATAATTTACGATAAATGAGCATTCATATGTAGACCTACTGCCTATATTTTGTAACTTCAGGAACAGCTACAGTAGAGTAAATTGCACTGGTTGTGTTTTTATGAATGTGAATATCTACACAAAGAATATGGTACAACTTGAAGACTATATAAGATTTTGATACCATAAATTCGAGGTAGCCCAGGCTAAATGTGTGTTATTTTCTTGTACTAATCTGAGAAAAAAAAATAGGTCATCAGACGTGATAGCCTGCTAGTGCTGCATGTAGCACTGCATGTTTCGTCGTACAGTGTTTCTATCAAGTCTCCTTGGTGGAATATTTGCTGAAAGTGTGAATGGTATGAACATTTTAAAGTGTACTTAATTCTCCTTCATTTTTCTTTTACACAGAACTTGAGCCATTGGAGTAAGTGGGACTGTACTGTACATACTGCAAAGCCACCATCTTTGGCAGAGTCAGCAGGCAACCAGGCTATGCAGTACATTAAACATTTAACACCAAGCTTAGCACGGTACATGGAGTGTATTAGGCATGGAATGTATAGTGTATGTGTTGAAAACCTGCAGTATCTTGACTCCAATTTTACATGGCATGAGTGGTTACATGAACTATATGTAAATAAAATCTTTGGCCTTGAAAATATTTCACTGCAATTTTTGAAAAGAGAGATAGACTGCACTTGACATTCATCTGATACCAGTACCAGTACAACCAGTTGGTGCAACTGTGGTGTTTAATTAGAGAACAGTCTGAAATTATCATTGACTGTCATGATTGGTATATGCACTTGTCCTCCAAAGCAATAACTGGTACATATAGAGTTACATTTTAAACAGGGACCTACCAGTTAAACATTAAAGAAAATATTTTTCAACTGCTGTAGTAGAAAAACAAGGACTACTCTAGCTGTTCAGAGAAGAGGTGCTTTCAACAATCAGTATGATTTAGTTAATAGCATGTGCAGGAATTTTGTTGATTTTTTTATTTTGCTTAATAAAGTAAGCTGCTTCCATGGGTACAATGAGTACAAATTCTTTATTAATAGAGGTGGTGTGATGTAATGCATGATGATTTCAACAACTGTAGAAATCTTATAGTAGTATACAGCTTCCTGAGATTGTTTCCAGTTTTACTGAGCTTATTGAGACCTGCACTGTTTACATACAAATGTGGTATGATGATAGCAACTCACTGGTTTAAGGTGCATTTTTGTGGAGGGTTGGGGGAGAAAGTATAGGGGGAGCTAGGTGGAAATTATGGGATATTTTCTCGGCACCCTTGTATGATGTATACACAGCATGTCCTTACCACTACTAGCCTCTGCAATATTTTTGTGTACTTGGATTTTTGTGTGTTTGTGGGTAGGGTGATGGAAAAGAATCTGGCAAGTGTTGCACAAATGTGACAAGTGGAGAGACACTTTGTACATTACCATCTGCAACTGAGCATCATTCTGACATGCGTCTAGGTGATCACTTCGGATAAGCAATAATCCCATCATCACAGCTAAGTTAATTGGAGGATTACAACTACTGTACTAATGCATAGCACATGCAGCCTTGTTACAAATCATTGCAGGTAAGTATCTACAGTATCTACAGACTACAGTCTAGTTCTACAGGTACATTCCATAACCTCTTGAGACAGTGTAAACTCAGCCAAAGCCTTACAAGTGGCAGGCTTATGCAAATGGTTTCAGGGACAACTTTAGTGTTTGCACGGGTACTAAAAATTAGGACCCGGGTACCCTATCGCCATACCCGTCGGGTACCCGGGTTACCCGATGTTACGGTGACTAAAAGATATGAGCATTTTGTAAGGCATACTCCATAAGACATGCATGGTAACATTAACATCTGTATTGGATAGGTATAGCGATCACAGTTCCCAAGTTCAAAAACATTTGATTTGTTAGAAGGTTTAATCGTCTCGTTTTGTTTTAGATCAAAATGACAAGTAAAAAAAAACGTAACAGAAAACAGTCAAATAGAAAATTATACTTCCCAAGGCCTATATCAATTTGATATTGAATTTTGGGACGCTTTCATACTCGAAAAGCCAGCATAGTAAGAGCTCGAAGGTTCTCTTTTTAAACCACTGATTTAAAAATATCAACTAATCAGAGCCCTGTATTATTATATTCTTTTGCACGTCAAAAATTACTGATTGTAAACAAACGACGTCATGTTTGTGAACTTGCCTCATACTACTTTGCAATGTGTGTTGGAATTATCGCTAATGGGGTATGTACGTTCTTACGTAGCTAGCCTCTTGTCGACATCCAGGCACGGTAACATAACTTTCACACATAAACTTCGTAGTCTGCTCGAGCGCCATTTTGGGGCAAAGTAACGTAATATATACTGGCCTGTTTTAAAAAAAAAATTTGTGAATGTTTACGGTCTTATTACATTGATGTCGTTTTACTTTGCAGATAGCGGCAAAGTGTTGATTTGCGTAAAACTGACACCTCTAACCATTAAGAAATATTCGAGGATTATACTCGAGGTGGCGTACCGTATTGATATGGTAATAAGATCGTATATACATGCAAGGCTCAGTTTACCTAGCATGCTGAATGTTACGGGCACTGTCTTTGCGAGATGGGCAGGGGTGATACAGTATGTCTTTCTATGTCTGTGTGAAACAGTACGATGTGATTTTGAATCGGCCATCAGATAGCTTGCTTGCGAGTAAGTTTATAAGCGATATACATGTGATGTGTGAGAAGTAACCTACTACGTGACGAAAGCACGATCGGGCCACACGCTGATAAAAATTTCAACTTCAGAAAGAAGTACGGACAACTACCAAACTTACACATAATTTCTAGGGGCTCTCTTCATTCTCAGTCTCTGAGAATGTTTACCAAATTGGCAAACTATTTTAGTCGATTACCGTGGGCAATGGTGTAAATGGGATGATCCTTTTTGCCTGCATTTTTTTTTTTTTTTTGTTAAGATTCGGGTAGTAGATTTGGAACCGGGTAATACGATGGCGGGCGGGTACCCGGGTTACCCGTGCAAACACTAGACAACTTAGTTTTTTAAGGGGTGAGGTGGGGGGGGGGTGGGTAGAGACCTAGGTCTCCATAAAACTGCAACCAGACAGGCCATGCAGATAGAGTGTTTAATTTAAGTAATGTAAGGTTACAGGTGGGATTTAAAATTATGAATTGCTTCTCTGAGACAAGATATTTTTGTCCTTCATGGTCCTGGGAGGGTAAAGGCCTACCTTCAGGCCTCGATTTCAGAAAAATTTGTGGTTGTCCTTGGGCAACCAATTCCATATTTTTAGTTGTCCGAAAGAAAATTTGGCTGTCCAAAACATTTTGTGTCCAAAACACTTTTTGACCAATTACAAAACAAAACAGTAATTGCGTTTATGTTTAAATGGTCTGGAAGAATGAAATGATAAAATTTTTGCAGGACAAAGGCACTTGAAGTGTGAAACTATGATGGAAAATTTTGCAACGAGTTGATCAGTCAGCATGTACAACATACTTCTTCATTCAGATAAAAGCAAGCTGCTGGAATATAATTCTTCCACCTTCTGGTTGTCCCTATGGAACTTTAGTTGTCCCAGGCAATCACACAACCAAGAAAATCGAGCCGTGCCTCCCACATGATACATAATCTGAGAGATTTGCAAAATAGCCATGTTAAACTCTCTCTTTCTCTCTGAGCTTGGATCACTGTTTCAGTAGGCTATGCATGTCTTATCTTATGCTACTTATCATTGTTTGAGACTGGCAGCAATCAGTAGAAGAGATCATAAAAATTATCAGATTCAAATTAAAACACATGTCTATATTGAATTAAGTGTCATACCTAGTTAGTGCTGCTGGCTGTATGAAAGAATCACTGTGGTCAATACTCTACAAGATGGCTGGCTATTTCTACCTTATCACATAGGGTATATTGTTCCCATGTCTCATAAATCCCACTTTCATATATTCCATCTTGTTTTGGTCCCCTGTCTCAAAAGTCCCATGTCTCAATCACTGCTCCCCAACCAATCAACTCATTGGGATTATAGGGGTTTGGGTTAGAGATATGGTTATTGGGCATGCACTTAAAATTATGAGGGGAACAATGCCACGGGGAACCAATGCATGTTACAGGTAACACGATTAGATTAGATTAACAAGGCCACCATGTGGGTAGCTCACAGGTAGGGATATTAATTGGGCAGCTGACCCATATTCTCCCCACGTATCAGTTGTTTGCCCAAGAGCTCTCTCATATCAGTGAAGTGGGCTATCATAAAAAGGCCACTTATTAATCCCAGCTGAAATTGGCCCACATGAAAAGAGTTAACACCCATTGATGCAGCTGCAGAGGAGCCAACCCAGGCAGGCATTATTTGTCCCCCTTCCCAAGATTTTGGCCTGTGTCCCTCCCCAACTTAGGTCAGTTAAGAATTGAGTAGACAGAAAAAAATTGATAATATACATCTCCAGATCTAATTTTTCATACTGAGAAATATCCTTGCAAGCTTTTGGGTTTTCGCCCCCTGAACATGCCTACCACCAGCCTGAATGGGAATGAATGTTTTGGGATCTGTATTCTGTTTGGAGCTGCGTCCAAAATTTTTGCGCCCAACATTATCCTGTGCCCTTTATTTGTCCCCACCCCATCCAGTTTTGACAGTCTAGCACCACCGCTGCCAGTGCATGGCACAGCCCCCCCCAGGGGGGGGGGGTCAGAACCTTGCAATGCAAAAAACACCTAAAATAGCGGTTTTTTCTCCCTATTCTTCCCTCATTGAGTGCCCCATGACACCAACCTCCTCCCCCCGATGACACAATCCTGGCTATGCGCCTGGCTATGCGCCTGACCATTGACGGGGAAGTAAAGAGATGAGACTAAAGACATATCCCCTTAGGTTTGACAGCAAAATTGTTCTTCATCCATCAAATAACGGCATATTCTTCTCCTACCCATTTGACTTATCTGTCTGTAATCTCATAATCTCAGTAGAGTACTTTTGTGGATTCAGACGGTTTCGTTTGTTGCAATACTGTTCATTTTTTGTAGGCTACAATCTGACGATAACAGTTCAATGATTAGTGTCTGTAATCAATTCACATAATTGCTTCAAGTACTAATTCAATGTGTAACGTCGCTGTAAACTCCCGATTTTGTGCCCGCAGGATAGGTCGAATTGTCACATACATTGTATCACTTATTTTACATCATGGAATAGTGTGACAGGGGCTTTAAGGAGCTGAAAACTCCCTCTTTTACATTAGGCTCTGTGTAAATTTTTTTTACTTTTAAAGTGAAAAAGTTTGTATATTCGATTTGAAGAAAGTTGTCAAGTTAACAAGGTATACCCAGTGTAGTGTTACCATCCATCACACTTAACCAGGATTGCCTCAATCTTTAAAGGAATTTGAGCGTCCCCACTGGTGAGTGGGGAGGTAAATTGTCACGATTTCTAAAAACAAATATAGGCTAGGCTGGGCAAGCATCAGGACAGCACTGTATGTTTATTCATAGTATACTTTGCAGACTCATGGGGCCCGCATAATTATACATTGCCGTTTGCATACACACATTGTCAAACAGCTAACAAGGCTAGCTGCTAGAGATGACAATGCAGTACATGGTAATAGTACCAACCTAAATGAGAGCGTGACCAAGCAATATGCACAAATCGACCAAGTATTAATATTGCAGAGCTGGTCCGTGCAGTAAATTATGTAATGCACGCAATGACATTTAGCGTTTACATCCTTAAAATTGTCACCTAAGGCCTATTGGGTAGACAACCTCAAACAAGTGAATCTGCTTCAAAAATGTTACATTATATGGCTTCTAGGTATTCTAAAATCTAAATTTTATGAAGTGGGGAGGGGGGCATCCCCTTGGACCCTCCTCCACTTTTGTCTTCAAAACAGATATGACAATTTCAGCTAACAGAAATACATGGTAACTCTAACCCAGATTACAATCCAATGTGCACCTAAGAGCTGTACTATTCTTTCCAATATTTATATATACACAGAGGAAACCCTATTAATGGAAAGAATACAATGCATTGAGGTTTTAGTGATCAATATATGTCCTATTGGAAATACTGCCATGATGGTTCATATCTTTGCTGTCAACCAGTTGGAACAATAATTTTGTGTGAGCTGTATCAAAGTTTTCTAACTTTCGATACTGTGTTACCACAGTTTTCAGGCTTTGACCAATTGTGACCCCAGACGACTTTTGACCTCCACCAAAATCAAGAGGAACCGTCCCTTCACTTTAGTACATTCACATTCCAAATATGAGATCTATTCAAGATTCCTCACTTGAGATACTGCATGCACCCAGAGGGATTGCTATTGATGCGACTATGAGTATTAAAGCAGGCTGTGTGTGACTTGTTCGCAGTGGCATAGCCACGGGGGTGGTTTTGGGGGTTAGAACCCCCTCCATGACCCTACCTTGCAAAGAAAAGAACCCTAAAATAGTATTTTTTCTTTCTATCCTTGTAAACACTTTTCTCTCATGTCGTGCTCCCAGTCCCCCCCAAGACACAATTCTGGCTTCGCTACTGCTTGTTCGAGCAGTGAACTTAGGCCTAGGCCAAGACAGACATGAGCCAGGCCTTGAGTTTTTAGATTCTCCATGTTGAATACTAGACTACACTTATCAGAAAATTAAAAAGTGCAGTACTTGTGTTGTTTTATTAAAACTAAAATAGATTTACATGAGCTTCCATTTTTCATCTAGGTGCAAAATATTACACTCCTCAAAAGTCACAGTGTTTATGCTTAGGCCAGAGGAATGAAAGTCATAGGATACTGTCCTCTGCCCGCATGTGTTGAAAGGAGCCACACAAAATTCTCATTATTTGAAAAAAAATCATTTTTTAATAAAGATGTACCTTCCCAAACATTTGACCTTGAATTTTATATGAATTTGCTCAAAACACTTTCTGAAAATAGTGTAAACATCAGCCTAGACATGGACGAAAAGCAGCTATGTGTATCTATCACAATTCTCAGGCAAGGATGCTCTGAGACTTCTAAGAAAAAACGGAAACGAGCGTGAAAAAAGGAGGAAATGGAGAGGCATGCAACAGTGCTGAAGCCCAGGAGCAAGTATAAGAGCCCCTAGTGGTACACAGACTTCTGTTTGGATAGAACTCTGAGAGCTGTTTGTACAAATAAGATAGCTGAGATTAGGGCAGAAACTTTGGGGCTATTTAGCTCAAAAAGAAGGAATGAATAATGAAAAAGAGGAAGTATCCCAGGCCTGAGTCTGCAAAATTCCACTCACTATGACATACTAATATCATTGGCGTGAGCGCGGATTTCATCCTAGCATACCGGCAATGGAAACTAACCTACCTTTTATACTATATGTAATATGCATAACCCATCCACACAATTTTGTGAGACAATGTGCTTCTACTTAATCTCAACTGAGCCCCAGTCAAATTTTAAACTAGGGATGATTATTTCCTGTCAAACAGGAAAGGCTGGATGAAAATTTTGGAAGTAGCACAATGTGTATATTTGTAGCCTATATGTAGGCCTATAGCGTACATACGTACAGCATAGAAAAGTATGGTATACATTTCACTGCATCATATGGTATGTGTGTATATGTATGAGAATGTATTGGCCTATTTAGGTACATACACAAAGTACATGTATTGTGTAAATTTGTCAGTATACACCTTTGTGCTTGCATACAAATGTAGACACCTCTGTCAAAAATGAAAAAAAGCCTCGGCAAAGTAATGAAGAATGAAATAAAACAATGAAGAATGAAAAAGCCTCATGTGTTTCCCAAAATCATCTGGACGGTAATCTATAGATGACTTTTATTCCCTCTGACTTAGCTGCTACAAGGTGATTTTGACACAATGGCTTGTCAATTTGATGCACTGATGTTTGTGTGAAAAATGAAAAAGGATATTTAATTTTTTCCCAACTTTTGCCTTCAGAATGTAACACTTAAGCATAGGCCTAGAGCAATTTGGAGAAAGTGGTAGGCCTAGGATTCTTAAAATTTGTGCAGTTAGGCCTAAATTTTGGAAAGTAGGATTTTTGAGAAATTGGTATGGTAGCCTAGCTTAGAAATGGGTAATTAAACATCAGGCCTTGAATTTTGCAGGGTGGGAGTGTGATCACCCTGACTTGCCTCAAATCACAGTGAGAAGTGTGATGTTTTGCACACCTACCGTATATTCTGTAATAAACACCCCCCCCCTCAAAATTTTTAACAACTGCATAGGCCAAGACCTCCCGCACTACAGGCCCAAACCATGGATTAAGCTAGTGTTTGAACGCTTATGCATAATCAGTACTTAATTCAACAATCGACCCGATGCCGATTATTAGAAAGAGGGAAGACATGTGTTTGTCCCTAAAGTATGCGCCCCTTGCTTTGTGCATATCGTTCAAGTTGGAAAATATTGGGAATAGTTTCGTTTGTTTCGCCAATGGAATATCATTTTTGTAGGCCTAATATTTTCTTTTCAAATGTGGAGATATAAACCAATCATTAATAGAGTAGGATTGTTTTCAGTCAATGTCACATACCCTTTGATAATTTAGTTCTTAGGCAAACATCATGCTATGTTTTGTTTTCATCCCCCAATCATGTCAGAACATTTGCAGTACTTTACTTTACTGGGTTGTACTTGCGTTAATGTACTTTAGAATCCCACTTTAATGAGGCCATGTAGAAATACGCGATCATAATAATCTTAGCGCTTCTGGGGCAGCAAAACAATTGCACCCGATTGACGTATCCTATGGTTCCTTTCGGATTAAAATATCCCCGTAAATTTTTAGCAGTTCTTGACCAAAATTTACGTCTTGCTTGAAAATAATCTGCAATTGAAATGTGCGCAAGTGAGATCCCCGAAAAATCCACGTACGCAGAGATCTGCAATGTCGTTTCTTGTTGAATTTAGCATGGGGCTCGCCCAGCTGCGCTAGCCGGTTTATCAGCATAGGAAATGTGATCGTCGTAACACATAAAAACTCAACAGAAAAATTTGTCTTGAGGCATAGTATTTTCACACACTAAATCACATAGGCGATGGCGCGAGTTGTGATTGGCTGGCTAGAATCATCGCATTTGAACCAATCACGATGCAGGGGCAATTTAAATTTTGCAATGGATCGTATGCATATGATGTCACCAAGCAAAACATGATGCCTTGTTTGGTGGTAAAAACGGAAACGCACGTAAGTCTACTGCATGCGTGGGCGAAGAAGTCGGCTGCATGAGACCACATGCATCACAGTTTTCGTTCGCAATGACGTTCACATTTCAAAGTCCTACTGTAAATAACATTACGGAAGGAATGCGAGAAATGGCTTAACTTAAGCAGGACAATAACCACCGAACTTCGAAAGATTCTAGGTGTACAAAACGTGCACAGATATACATGGTAAGCTTGGGACTTGAAAATACAGCCAAACACTGCAGCTCCATAGTCTGTACTTGTGTTTTTGTACAGAACAAATTGTACAGCAACTTACGAGGCACCTTTTTTCCAGACTGCAAGGAATACAATTCCAGGTTATACTACACTGTTTTGGGGAAAATAATGAACGATTGCGCCAATGGCAGGGGTATAATTTATACGTTTGTGCTTATCAATGCATTCCGTTTTGGCGGGAAGGATTGAGTACGGTATTTACAGGAATTTTAACGAAATTAAGAGCAAGTTTCAAGTATATTTGTGCCCTTTTTTCAGTTTACAAATAATCGGTGGTAATGATGGGTTGAAAGGCAGAATTTTACCAATGCCAATTATTTAATTTTTTATTTAAATATACCCTCAAATAAACGCCCCCCTTTTCAAAAATGTCACGCCCCCGGGGGCGTTTATTACAGAATATACGGTAGATGAAGAATAAGAGCTCATATAAATCTGAGTAGGCTAATTTAAATATAAAATGACACATCTACCACACTCCTTAATTGCCAGAGGCAGTGTGATTTGTAGCACACCTGGAAAATCTAAAACTCAAGGCCTGTATGACATGAATTACTCAAATTCTTGAAGTCTGATGTTTTTCAGGACTTCTTTTTTAGTGTAAGAGCCAAGGGAGCACCAATTTGGACTCATCACATTGCTGAAATTTTTTAAAGAGAAACTGTAGACTTGGTCTTATTAGAAGAGCGCTAATTTCACTGGATGAACAATTACAGTATTTAGGATCTTGTATAAAAGCTAAGTGAGACCTATTTTAAAAAATGTTATTTGGAATCTATTGCTTAAGAATCTTGACATCCTTCACTTGGAAAAAGTGCAGTGAAGGGCAACTAAGCTTATGTTTACAAGTTAGTATGTTCAAAGTGTTATAAAGGAGATGTCTTGTGAGATGAGATTGGAGGATTTGGATCTTCTCACTTCAATCTATAGGTGAGCTAGAGGAGTAATTGCAGAATGCCTCTCAACTCCCGAGCTATACCCCTTTAAACTGTATGGCTTCAATGTCCTATGCCCACTTCACAAGTCACAACCACCACAAAATACAAGTACTACCCAGACTGGGTTCAGGCGCAAAAATATCCTAAGTCCAACTTCCAACTTCCTTACTTGCCTACCTCAGAGGGGCTCTGCAGATCTGACGTTGAAGTAGGGAGGTCCCTCTATTTAAGAACGACACTGTGTTCACTACCCAGATTGGGTTTTGAGGGAAAAATATTGTAAGTGCAACTTGTCTACCTTGGAATAGCTCCGATGTCGAAATGAGACAGAAACAGCAGGCGATGAAGCGCAGAGTCAGTTCCCAGGTGGAAATAGCAGTTGTGGGGTATTCTGCAATTGTGCTGAGCCAGAGCTGGTTGTGCAATAATTGGCCATGTTAGCCTTGCGCCAGTCGTTTCTTGTGTGTATCATATTTATCACAACTGTGCGCATGCATACATGTTAGTCGTTTTTTCTTGCTGATTTTGCTCGTGAACAACTCAAATTTCTCAGGATCTTTTTAACCATGGAGCTTCCAGACGGATGGTTCCATATTATTGCCAACCCATAAAATTTTCAGTTTGTTGCAGCAATGAAGAAAATGAAAAAAAGAATTAGTGTGTAAAATAAGAAACGACTGGCACAAGGCTAACCAAACATTTCTGATGAACACTTCAAAAGATGGATATGTATGGTAACATGTACCAGAAAATTTTCAGCTAGGTAGTGTAATCTTTGGTCCATAAACAGAACCACGTACTACGCTTAATGGCAAAGTATGATACATGATCTAGAAATGCCCGTAACTGTAGTGCAAATCATATGTGGCAGTGCAATCACTTCATGTGGTCAGGGTCACTCAACGGCAGCTTTACCCTGACTACAATTAAAGGTGTGCCAGAAGACGTTTCTTCCACATTATAAAATGACCTTATTTACAGGAAATTTTGATAGATTTATTAAATTTAGTGATACATTTTTAAAATTCTGGCAAGTATTTTCAAACAATTTTATTACTATAAGGGGTAGAATTTACATCTTTCTTTTCAAGTTTTAGAAAAATACAACAGATTTTATGATATTTATTGGAGGAACTGCACTTATGTAGTTTGTCCACTTATTTGGAAGCAGGTGTAGTGCCATGATTTCAGAAAACAGTAAAATGGCTGCTGCTGCTGAAAGAGGTCTCCAAATAGTGTTCTGTTACATTTTGCCAATGAAAGTAACCTGAAATGTTATGTATGTATATTTTTGAGCAATGAATAAGCATAAAACCAATTCCAATTGTTAAGGATAGTGATAATAAAATTAGATGAATGAACTGAATGACAAATGAGCTATTTATGCTATGATCAATTTTCCTCTTAAGCCCTGATATTGCAATGGCTGGGTTTCTAGGGCACTTTGGCCAAGGACTCTAGTGTGGAGAAAAACGAAGTGGACGTAGCTTTGAGTTCTCTTCGAGGACAACACCTATGTAATCTTGTGCTTTATTGAAGTAATTTTGATAGTTTTGTGACAGGGAAGAACATACCGGGGAGAACTTCCGATATGATTGTGTTTTTCAAGTAAATATCATGAGTTTATGGGTTTTTGTCCTACAGCATGGATGGGTGGAATTTCTCACATGCAACTTTCAAAATTAGAAACATTCTAGAACTGAAGATGAATTGTCCCTTAAATCTATGTATGCTGAATCTGTTGAACTGTTCAACTTGAATCTGTTGAAAGTTCAATCAGATATCTAGAAAAATTTGCTTTAAATTTTTGATATAGTGTTGACTGGAACAACTTTTGTTGTTAGTTGTAAAACTGCCAAATTTTGTGCATTAGTTGAAGATCACAAGCACCCAAAGGGATAGTGCAAAATATATTACGACTTCCAATATCTTAATGATTCTCGTATTTGACCAATGAGAGAGCTTGCACCCTCTTGCTAACAACATCTAAGATAAATGGAGCAAAAGGTGTGATTTTCCCTGACCTTAATTCGACGAAGCAAGTGGTACAGTGGCAGAGATGCCAACATTGAGGTCTTGAAATCAGGAAGATTTACCTCATAAATCTGGAAGATTTCAGGGATTTGTGTGTATTTCAATGAGGGAAATTCTGTTCTCAATCAGGAAGATTTTATATTTTGCATGTTTGGAGGTGAAATTTTCAGGAAGTCTTCTGCAGAATCAGGAAGACTTGGCAGCTCTGCAGTGGTAATGATCTGCGTCTTCCAGTCATAAGGTCATGAGTTCAAGTCCCAGCTCCGACCTTAAAATTGTTGTCTAGTTTTCTGGGTAGTAGTTCATCTGCTATCCCTGAATCATAGACGTAAAACCGTGAGTTTGTCTCACCAGACTGGCACTGCCAGCTTGGCATTAGTACCCCTTCATTGGGGCATTGCCGAGTTCCCACATGGGGAGGATCAAATAAAAACAAACCAAAAAATTCAAGAATCGACCGTTGGCTGCAGTGAGGATAAAATGCAACTAATCTGGGTAAGGATAAAAATATACCGACCTGTTTTGTCTTAGGTGTGAACAAAAGTAAGAACTCAAGTAAGAGGGGGTTAAGCAGGACAATTAAATCCCCCTTTCCCATTAAGCCTATGCCCAAACTTAAAAAGGCTACCCCAGGCTTAAACATCTTGGGCTTACCACTTTGGAGCTGAGAAGGATTAGGGGAACATGCTCCAGGTTTACAAGTTTCTTTCTGAAAGGAACCCCCTTTGGTCTTGTAGTTATTTAAGTGTTCAAAGTAATTCTCAGGTTCATGGGCATTGTAAAATGCTGGAAAAGCCTTTTGCAAGGCTTGACATTAGGAAGTTTAGTTTCTCGGACAGAGTTGTCAACAAGTGGAATTGTCTGCTAGATTGGGTAGCAGTTCACTGCTTCAGGGTTAACACCGACAAATTCTTCCATGACTGTGGTAGAATCTGATTGTTTAGTGCTGTTGTCTAAGTTTGGTTGTTTGACTTTTGATTAGGGTTTGGCCTTTAGGGCATCTTATGGGCCCAGCCTTGGCCCTCCTTTGCCTTTCAACCTGTTATGTTCTTCTTCTTCTTCTTCAAAAAGGTGACACATCCAAAGGACATTCTTTTACCATGCATGCGTCAAGAGGCTAAATATGCCCAGATATATAGGTAACAGGGTCCTAATGGACAGAGGCAACCCTCATTACATTCAGGGGGAGACGATTCCAATCCTTAATGGTTCGAGGCAGGAAGCTAAATTTATAACAGTTCGTACTGGTATGT
The DNA here is from genome assembly GCA_037179385.1 of Holothuria scabra. NCBI lineage: Eukaryota > Metazoa > Echinodermata > Holothuroidea > Aspidochirotida > Holothuriidae > Holothuria > Holothuria scabra. The sequence continues at coordinate 36,653,080 of CM074200.1, forward strand.
GGGAGACAGACATGAAGGTCATGCATTAAACGGGTTCTACGAGTAGGCCGTTAGAGACAATCAACAGGTAATTGAGCCTGGCCAAACACACCTTTGGAAAAAAGGATCAATCTACTTTTCCTCCGCCTATCAGTTAAGGGCAGAAGGTTTAGTTCCTTAAGGAGCCTGGTCATTGATCCTGGCTCCCTAGAATAGTCAGAGGCAATGAATCTAGCAGACCGTTTTTGTATACTCTCAAGCTTGTCGCCCAGCAGGGATGAGCCTGGTCTAATAAAAAAATCACTGAACATTGCTGGGCATACATGACTGACGCCGAAGGCGTCAGTCAGAGCGCGAAGCGCGCTGCTTTAACGGGTGGGGTCCAGGGGCCCGCCTTAGGGCCCCTGGTGGGGTCCAGGGGCTAAGCCCCGGTGGGGGCCCAGGGGGCGAAGCCCCCGGAAGCTCTGAGAAAATAGAGTATTCAAGACATCATTTGGAGGCCTATTTTAATCAGTACATTGGTAAAATAAAACACTCCAAGAAAAGTTTTCAGTCAAAATAGGCCTAGGCATAGGCTAGGCCTAGCCTAAGCTATGCCTAACGTTAGGCTAGACCCTAAGTAGGCCCAGCCTACACTGAAGCATGTCAAGTTGAACAGTTCTTCAATCGCTGTAAAACTTGTCTCAGTGGTGAAGATGTCCATCAATCCCGATTAGAAAACCTTGGGATAGCTGTAACGTTAAGTTGTAACAACTAACGTTACGATGTTGTATAACGTTAGGCCTAACGTTAGACCTAGGCTAGGCCTATGCTGTTTCAAAGTTGCTCATCTTGCGAATGAAATTGCCGGAATGGCTCACAATTGCACCACATTAATTCACTTCAGACTATCACTTTTCGATATCTGAAGAAGTTCTTTCTCCATCCAAGACCAATATTCCATTTATTTTAAAAACTGTTACATCAACTTTATAAGCGGCCGACTCATTTTCCGATCGATCACAGCACAGGTTACTGCATCATGCATGATACTGCTACAGTCAACTGCTGATGATCGTGACAACTTACACATGCACAGATTTACGTACTGAACTTACGTACGTGCGCATGGTGCATGATAAACGTGATTCACGTTGACTGGGAGTATTACAACTCCATGCAGGCAGGATAAGCAATGATGGAGCTTGCAGCGGTAACGCCAGTAATAGTCCGGGGAGTTACAGTACAAGAGCGACGACCCACTGAAAAATAATGCTGTCAGAAAACCACGGAAATTGGGAAAGGTAAATCACGGAGGCAGGAAAAAAATCACGGAAATCCGCGAATTCACGGAAAAAGCTCATCCCTGCGCCCAGGTAAACCAGGTGGGGGTCCCAAACAGTACTGGTGTACTCCAGCACAGGCCGAAGGATTCCTTTATAAGCCATTAACTTGACATCACCAGGGCATGAAGATAGGTTTCTACACAAAATACCAAGAATCTTATTTCCCTTGTTACAGATATTTTGGATATGCTTTTCCCAGTTCAGATCTTTAGTGATGGTTATTCCGAGATACTTAATACTATCTACCCTCGGGAGCTCAATCCTATTTAGAACATACCTAAAAAGTAGGCCTATGGGACTTTTTTTCCAAGCAAAAGAAATAACGCTACACTTAGTGGGCTGAAATCGCATGCCCCACGTGGAAGCCCACAGCCCCAACTGCATGATATCATTCTGAAGTTTATGACAATCCTCATCGGACTCAATAATACGGTAACAGACACAATCATCTGCAAAAAGACGAACCTTGGAAGAAACACCATTGACGATATCATTGATATGAACCAAGAAGAGAATCGGTCCTAGGACAGACCCCTGGGGAACTCCAGACAGAACTTGCATCGGGGGAGACCGGGTTCCATTGACAACAAAAGATTGTTTACGATCACCAAGAAAGTCATCAACCCAACGAAGAATCTGATTTGAAACACCAAGTGTACACAGCTTGGTCTTAAGCAGTGCATGAGGAACAGTATCGAAGGCCTGTTCAAAGTCCAAGATAAACACATCGATTTGTTTATGGGCATCAAGGGAGGAAGCCCAGTCCTCAATTATTGACACAAGTTGTGTTTCGCAACTATGAGACTTACGAAAGGCGTTCTGGATGGGAGAGAGTAAGTTATGTATTTCAAAATGGTTAAAAAAAAATGTTATGTTAGGCTTTAGCCCTTGAACAGGACCCAGCATTACGTTCCTATGCTATACACTTCATTTCTGGGCCCTTGCCCGGTATACACAAAAACACAGCTCACTTGCCTACTCACGCGTGAGTAGGCAGCCCTCACGTCCCCAAAAAGATACCTTTTCTCACCAAACTTTCCACAGATGATCTTTGTCATCACATTCACCTTCCACACAAGTCGGTTCATGAAATAAGACCTTTGAGAGGGAAATTTTGGCTGGAAAATTCTGCGAGTAACGTTAAACATGTGCAGATTAATTTTTCAGTCGAAGAAGTCAGTGTCTGTCATGTGATCTCATATAAAACAGGGAAACCTACGCAGTGACTGTACAATTTCGTAATGTACAGAGAGCTTACTATATGAAGTACAAGTATTGACTAGCCGCGCTTACTAATTGGTCTTCGACTGCTTGTCTAGCCGAAGTCCTTCCCATCATGCAACACAGTAGCACTGTAGCAGACGATCAAGATGTCGATGTTACTGCGAAGGATGGCACCACATTTTTCCTGCCTTTTGCTATGAATTTACTGGTATTAAACATTCCAGAGGGTATAAGTAGTATTTAAGAATGCTCAAAATCATTATATTAACTCAAATCTGTTCTATGAACCATTCCATCGTAATTACAGCTCGGTTTGTTGTTTTGGCTTAAAACGTTGTTACCTTTGTACATGTAGGCCAGTGACCGTAGTAAGGAGTGACTACAAGGAGCGGATAATACGGTCACGTTCAGTGACTAGTTAGGCTTATGCTGTTTATGTTATGCATTTGTTTCTAGCGGAATCCCTGGCAAAGTTAAATGAATGCCTAACCTTAGCTGCTAGCATAGCCTAAGTGAGAAAGTTGATTCGATTTGAAACTGATAGTCTTTTGAGTTTAGTGTACACAAGATTGTGACAAGAATTTGGCTAGCTTGTCACAATCGTTCTTGTTAGGATATTAGGCCTAGCGTTACTCCAGCTATTAGGGGTCCGATAGGAACGAAAGAAATGAAAACGTATCTGGAGGAATCTCTACATTCTGCGTACATCTAAGGTGTGTCGTTGCTTAATTTGTTGAGAATATTTTCCATTTCAAACAATGAATGTTCATTTACATTTTTGCCATCATACTTGGGATGAAAATTTGATAATTGTCATACCATTTTAACTTGCTTCGCTTTGACAACAAGACCAGTGATAAAGAGGGCGCTTGGAGGAAATGGCTCTTTCAGTCAGTGTTCAGATGCACCGCTGCAGAAAATCGAAGTGTGGTACAATTCCCTGGAATGTAAATATTTCAGTGTTTGGAAAATTGTGAAAATGAATCTTTACGGTTTTTTTCAAGGAGGAGGAAAATGTGTGTGGGACTTGGGATTGTCTATTTTTTTTTGAATTGCTGCCCCATTTTCGACAGGTGTTACTGGTAATGTTGCACACAGCAGTGTACACGTACGTATGTATATAATATAATAATGCACCAGCTAGCAATACTGATACGTGATATAAGCTAGCTGCCCGGTACGTGGGGTCCATGCGCGTTCGCGCATTATGTTGTTGCCAAGTGCGTTATCAACAAATGAGTAATGGCGGCCTACATGGATTCTGTCTGTTAAAGAAAAACTAAGGTAGTAAACTTGCTTAATCTGTGTAGTGTTTGGCTCTGCCTGGTACAGATATTATAAGTTACTACTAAAGCAACCAGGTGAGTTTAGAAAATAAACAAAGACTTTACCAGAATTGACATTTCATGTAAGTTTCTATTCGAACGCATTTTTATTTGACCTAACGTTTTAGCTTATAATCTAACTTAGTGTTGGTCCTAACGTTAATGTTACTCAATACACTTCTTATGTACTGCTGTTGCGTAACGTTATGACTTGCTCTTACAAAAGTGCTCGGCTAGACCGTCAGCTCCGACTCCGAGTCAGACCTCGTTTGGCTACGCCTAAGTTAGGCCTACAGTATTCCACATCATGCATTCATTGTACAGAGACGATAAGAACGACAATGTTCAAAACTGAGATTGTTTCAATACCATTGCCTTGCTTGAAGTTACAACATGTGACTGTTACTGTTACTGGCTAGGCCTAGCCCACTGTAGCCTAGCTAGGACTCCGGTCACAGTAGGCCTAGGCCCTATATTACATTATGGAAAGAAAACTGTGTGTGAAATTTAATGTAAGAGAAAGACCTAAATCATTTTGAAATTTCTGACTGTATTTCTTTCACAGTGTAATACTAATAGCCTTTAAATAATGGCCAAAGTCAATGCCATGGGCATGAAAAAAACAAATACCTGTTTGATTTGAGTCAACAACAAGATGCACTCTTCATCAAGGGCAGCATGTGAATTTGAACTAGTAAGTTGGTTAAGTTGAAAATAATTAAAAAATCAAGGATGCAAGTTGTTATTTGTGGACCTATGCCTATGTAAATTTAAGAGCCAGGATTGAAAGCAGTTTGTTTTACACTCAATGCAAGAGCTCTCACATTTCAAAATTTATGTATATAATGTTAATGCAGATGGGCACTTGATGGTCCCATTCAGTGGACAGTGGCCCCATCATACCTTCTTTATCAAGTTATAAAGTTATTTACCTTAATATATTCATGTATTTATTAACAAAAATGAATCAAAACTATCCTGATTTCAAAATCAAACAAGTTGATAATAAAAATTATGTTTTTTTAATGTGGCCTTGGGAAAAAGAGGGATGAAAAATTGGAAATGTGATTTTGTTGCTATATTTGCTCATTAGATGCCATGTTTGTTTTAAATCTGGAAGTTGATATTTTTAAAGTGCTAATTTTGTACATTTGTCGGTAATAACAACATTGTCACCAATTTCAAATTGCTTTTCAGAATCCATATGACAGTTTCATGAGAAATCACCTCAAGCATTATGGGTACTATACTGGTGAGGAACAGTTGTTATCATTGCATTTTGTGTGATATTTAAATCTTTTACGTCTGATATGTATTCTAGTACACCAAGGCATTCCACACCAATAATCTGTTAGGAATTATCAATTATTATTAGGGCGGAATTTTTCTAAAGGGTATGATATTGAGAAGTTAAAGTTGACATTGATTTATATGCAGAATAATGTGAAATAAAAGAGCTTTAGTTTGGTTTCTTCTTTTGTGTCTTTATACTATTTATTAATTCTCTGACTACTCATTTAGGAACTGAGCAGTAAAATGTCTCCTAGCAAACTTAAACTGTGAATTAATATTAAAGGGCTTGTCCTCCCATCAAGACTCAATTTTTGTAGTTGGGCCATACGAATTCTCAGTTGGCTCGGCTTTTTGATTGACAGCTAGTTAAAAAAAGGCTGAGTACTGAAGCTCATATTGCATGTTGTACTGTACTGAGAGTGTTTCGAAGTTTTTGCACACTTGAACTCTTGTGTACAAGTTTACCTGAAGCAATAAAACATTCTGTCTTGATGAGGTTGAATTTTAGACTGTTGTGGGTGGGACGGGGGGGGGCTTATGGAAGTAGTTCAGGAGGGTTGAAACTGTTTGGTGTGAAAGGATAATGCCTTTAAAAATTGAATCCTTCTCCCTATTTCTCATCACAAAGGGAACAAACACAGGTTGATTGCTCTAAACACAATTAAATGAGAAGATTAACTTCTTTGAAAGGAAGAAAGAACTACCGCTTTGTACATCCATTAAATAATCCACCTGTGGATGATACAAGGGAAACTCTTTCAAGGTCACAAAGCAGATTAGGAACATGATGAAAGAGTTGAGGACTAGTAGTAGTCACCCTGAACTGACATGACTGACAGGTTACTTTGGTTCTATTAAGTTCACAATGAAAAAGTAGATGATTAACAGCTGTGGGTCCACTCTCAACTGTGGGTCCGGGAGTTGAAAATATACCAGATTTTTTGGCAGTGCTGTGGTAAGGTGAATCCAAGTGCAGGATGCACACACAACAAGAGAGTTTGCTGGACTGCAGGATTGGTATAGATGATAAGTTGAAACAAGAACAAGGTTTATAGGTGTACCTATAGTTACCATGTTTCAATCAAACCAGCTAGTAAGCCAAAACTGTAGACAGGTCCACTCGATTTGAACCAACTGGTTGGAAAGTGAGCCTTAAAACTCTATATCAATAACTAACGAACCATGTTTCAATCCACTTTAAACCATAAAATAAGTTGGACATCCACGTCTGTAAAATCATATGCTTTCAATGGTGTGGTGTATCCTCCACTTATAATGGTTAAAATGGGGTTGATGCACACTGTTTAACAAGGTGTTTCTTGATTGGCTGTTGCCATTGTATTGTATCGATTGTATTCTTTGTTCGGGTTAGGAATTAGGTTAGGATAAGGACTATTGTTAGCCAGTAAGGACATTTTTTGTTAAACAGTGCGCATCGCCCCTTAAAATGAGATGGCAGCATTTGAAGCATGTTCTGATTGATACCCTGATCAGCAGTTTTATACACTCAAAGGGAACCCATTGATGACTAAACACTATAAACAGGTAAGTATTTGTACACACTACGTACACGCAGATATTATGTGCAGCACGAGCATTATGTCCTGTGACCTATGAAACTATAACAGCATACAGCACTTCACTGCATACAAGCATAGTTTCTGTGTGTATGCATGCATTACTACAGCATGGTGAGATTCAGAGCATTTTATTGCATGCATTGTTTGAAGCATACATTTTCAATTCTGTGAGGAAACATTACAATTTCTGAAATTAGAAAACAGTTTTAAAACAGTTCCAATTTTTTCTATCAATAATTTAAAAAGATTTTTTTTTTTCAGTTCATACTGACAGATATTGCAAAGATGTTTCTGAAAAAATGTAATAGACTTGGTTCTTTGATACTAGTAGTTTACCAAGTGTAGTTAGCTCTATGGATTTTTTTCATAGGAAACTAGTGGCTTTTGTGGCTATTTTGGAACTGTGGCATTATCGCAATAAATGTACAGTATGCCCATTATATTTTTATTGTGATGGTAATAAGTCAATATCATTCAACTTCAATCTTCATGAAATACTGAAAAACTTGTGACATGGTTTGCAAACTTTGCAAATCCATTGATGCATATTATGCTGTCAAGTAGTAATTTAATCTTTTGGAGAAAAAGAAAATAGTAGTTTTAGAGAAGTCTCTGAAAGCACATGAGAAACACTGAGGATCAAAATGTAACAAGTAAATTTATGGTATTGCCATGCCCTTTTCTTTTTAGCACAAACATCTTCAGCCTTGAAGATAAAAGGGTGCACCTGGGGTCTGGGGACAATTTAGTATTGTAATGTACATTGCAAGTTTTTCTGCTGCATACTGTAGTTTTTGTTGGCTGCCTGAAGTTTCTGCCTCTTTTTTCATATTGAATTTAGCTGTTTTATAAACCAGATTTTGTCCTTGGTTCCTTTTTACTTCTTTTTTCTTCCTTTGCTTACTCTCATTATTATTTGATGATCTCTCTAAAACCTACTGGCCTAGCTGCTAATTCATGTATGCATATATTTTTCAGGTTTCCTCTGCTACTCTTTGTTTCCTTGTACCTACTCTGTAAAAAGCAGTAAAAGAATGAATTGAAATCTCTAAGCTTCATGTTTAACATTGAAGGTGGGGTGTATACTAAACCCAAAAGTAAATGACATCACTGCTCGCAATTTTGATCTCAGGTAATGTTATAGTTTCACACATGAACTGTTACTTGAGCACTGCTAAAATTCAGTCAAAACTTTGCCTGAACATTTTGTACATGTACGTGCAAATGCTTATGACAATTAAGCTCAGCAGTTTTATTTCGCACAATGCATGGCAATGATCCTTTGTACCAGTCCTTACGTTGTAATGGACATATCAACATTGATGTTTGCTGGTGCCATGCCAAGGTGTGTCTGCTAGATTTGAAATTTTCGTCGATCCTCATCGATGTCTCAAAAAACTGCAGTTTGGATTTTTGTACACTTACGAAATATCTCCTTTTGGTAAATACTGTTATGAATGAAGTTATTGCGCTACTTAATTGATATTGGGAATAGTCATGTGCATGCATGTGATGCAATTGCAGTCTGCAGACATTGTTTTATCGCATTTGTTTAATCAGTTTGTTGCAGGTTGTTAGAGACTAATACTGTAGTCAATTTGTGCCTTCAAATAATCACATTACTGTCAAGTTCACAATTAAACAGAGGAGCAGTGGGTAATATCTGTCTCGCTTGCTTTATGTACTGTTGTTTACTCTTGGTGGCACACCATTTCCTGCTGTGAAATATTATTTGAATACGTGAAGGATTAGTACAGAAAACTACACGCAAAAACAGTCAGTCTTTTGGGGAAATCCGTGCAAGTTACCTATTCAGTTCTGCATGTCTATAAACTACGAACCATTGCCTTCTTTATGGGTTTGTTTTGTTTCAAATAAAGGTCAAACCACCATTTTGTGGAGGATTTGTTAGAATAGCCACGCTGTATAAGGAACTTGTGCAATTTCCGAGATTTGAAGAAAAGAAAGTGTAAAATTTATCCTCGTTCTTACCTTATGTTTCTTTCTTTGCCAATAAATCTTCCTATAAGATTTCTTCTTTGTACATTTCTTTCGTCTAGCCATTTTCTTGGTTTGCTGAGAGAATAACAACGTCAGTTACAAATGCATTGTTACAGACATAGCTTCTGGTATACCATTACCAGTGTGGTCTTGTTTCAACAAAGGAAACGCAGTACCTGGATCCAGAAAGAGCGGGAAAGTTCATGAATAATTATGACATATTCTTGGGCATGAACTCTGCCTGTATAAGTAGATTTAAAATTGAAAAATGGCAGCTTGTTTAGTCCAGCTGTCGGCAGTTTATGTAAAGCATAAGAAGAAGACATGTTAATGAAAAAATTTTGGTGGATTTGTCCCATATTTCAACATTGGTCTTATCCTCAAAACTTTTGTTGAAGCTGGATTTGTCTTTTAGAACCCATGCATCAAAAGTTTCTTAACTAAAATATTGTTTCTGCTTTTATTGTGATATACTAGGGGGTAGAACAGATAGGGATCTGGCTGAAAACATATCAACATGAATTTTGTGTAATAATAGTTTGTAGAAGGAGTGATTGAAACCTTGAGTAAGTTACATTTTTTTAAACAATAGATTTTATATATTTAAAAATGCACATTTAACCTTCCTGTTCATTTGGTTCATGGTATTCTACCATTTTCTGACCACCATAGTAACTTAAAATTAAGCCGAAGCCATGTAATTTTTTTTGAAATACCAGTTCCTGCACAATAATTCGCTGAATTGTCAGAGTGAAAGGAAGTTTGAAACCCGGGAATGTTGTACCTGGAATAACATTGAAAGGTGAAAAAAGGGCAAGTAAATGTCTATGCAGATCACTGGAGTTGTTTTCACAGATGGCAGCTAGAGTTTTAGATGGAAGAAGATAATTTTTGAAGCAGGTGATGTCAAGAATCAGTTGTAGAAATGCAGCAACTGGTCCATTGTGCCTTGGAAACAGTGATAGCAATGTATGCCAAACAAATTGTAACGGAGTTCTCTGACAGACCTTCTTGTTCAATTGATGTTTCTGTATTCCTAATCTGCAGGTCAAAATGATGGTTACAAGACATCAGGCCTTGGCCGTAAAGATTGGGAAAGAAGCAGAAATTTTAGTCTGAGTGATCACATAGCCTCAGATACAGAATATGAAAACCAGGCTCTTAAAGAAAGTAAACTGGATGATGGTAAGACTTTAATTATTTAATTAATTTCACCAAATAAAGCTGTGTTGACTGCTGCAGTAGAACAAATTATTACAAGTTAGTGTTTCCATCTTCTCTCCTTCATGTACAGTGACTCTGTCTAATAACAAAATCAACAGGGATAGAACTTAAAGGCAGCTTTTGATCACTTACCCAGACAGTTACAATTCTTGGAACTTTTTTACTTGCAGTCCCCTCCTGCAGCGGTTTTAAAACCAATCTTTATCCAGATACAATCCTAGTTTGTTGCTTCAAGGCATACCCTGGTGAACAAACAAGGCCCAACTGTGTAATCAAAACATTCTTAGTGCATGCTGTGTAGTAAAAGTTACTCTGCACATTTTTTTTTAATTTGATGTCAATTTGGCAAGTGAGAATTTTGGTGGAATCTGGGTAAAATTGTCATTTGGGGTGATGAATGGCTGCCTTAAAGTTTATGCAGAATATTTCTTCCCTTTGTCTTCCCAACTTGCAACTCATTCTCGCTTCTATATGTTGGACTTAAAATTTTGTAACTTTTTTTTGCAATCTATACCATTCAAAAACCTGTACCCCACTTGATTTATAGCCATTTTTTAAGTCCAATGTGTTAATTTAGTAATTACTTCATCTGACTATCTTATTTTTTCCTGAATTTTTCTTTATCCAGTGTTGTGCACACTTGTCTATTTTTCTCTTATTGCACTTGTCTAACATCTTCTCTTTGCACCCAGCCTTCCTTAAGCTTAATTCTACCATCGCTGCTCTATCTGCTTTCCCGTCTTGGGAGGAAATGTTCTGTGAGTCAATATATCTTCTTGCTTTCTATGTAGAAGACACGTACAAAGGGTTTAGATCTGGGTGAAGCAACTAATATACTTAATGTACTAAAATTTGCTTATTTTGAGTTTTTATGTCACGTCCCAGGTGTTCGTTTACTGAGAAACTGTAATGCTATTTACATAAATTTCTGAATTTTTATACACCATCATGGATTATATGTGTTTCCCATTGGGAATTCCTTTGTTGGTATGTTCCCAAGTTGGCATGGAAGGAAAAAAATCAGGAATTTTGTAATCATCTTTCAGGGAAATTTGTTTATGTGGAAGGAAATAAAGCAACAGTAAGAAGGAAATTTGGCTAGTTATTTTTAGGAAATCTTATGAAAAGTGTAGGAAATTTGACTTAATGTGACAGTACCTGGAAATATTCACTCCTTTCAACCCTACAAGTTGTCATCCTTAGATATTCATTTGCTTCTCAATATCTTTTTTTGCAAACTCTGTAATACAGTGTAAATTGTCCTTACAGGGGAATACTGCAAAATTTGAGAAGTGGCCACCTTACAAATAGGATGTTGGGGGAACCATTTATACTTTACCTTCTCTCACGGTAGGGTGCTGAGGGAAAAAAGGGATTTGTGGCAGATGTTGCTTCCAAATAAACTTAAGTATAATGATACTGTACAATAATGTTCGCTTTCAGCTTATCATAAAGATTGGTTTGACAACTTTTTCACACTTAATTCATGAAGTGTCTTGTTGAATAATAGGTATACATAGTACTCTCATGTCATTTGTGCAGTAATCTTTATATTTTTATGTAGTTTATCTTGCAAGCTGAACAGTACGTGAAAAATATAGAATAGTAAGGTAGTATTGTATCCTATATTATTTATTGTTCATATTGCACTATACTCAGTATGTAAATTTTATGCAAATCAATTTCAGAGACAGTCATAGTCTTGTGTTCAGTTTTATTATCTCAAAACATAACATGTATTGAGATATTGTCACACAAGCCAGTGGATGAAATTTCTTTAAAGCAGCAGAATGTGGCTTGAGCAGTGGTCAATATTGTTGAGAATTTGATAACATGCTCTGTGAATTGAGGCAGAAGAAATTGGATTTTTTCATATTAAAAAAGTGATGGTTGCTTAGTGTTGCTAAGTTATTTTGGCAAATTCAGGGGAAAACTCTTCAGTTGTCAAGGAAGCTTTAAGGAAGCTGTCATTTCTTTGCACACAACACTATTTGGTTGCCAGGCACACATACCTACTGAATGAGAATGTTTCCTTTGTTAAAACAAAGGGGGTTCCACAAGGAAGGACTACTTGGTTTAACTTTCAGACCTCAGAAGTTTGGTGTCACACCTCTGCTTTATCAAGCATGAAGTAACTCTAAGATAATCTTGCTTCATCTGACCATAAATAAAGGCTCTGTAAGCAGATATTTGCCCAGTAATTATCTTGAGAGGAATAAGCTTGTTTACAACTTATTGAGTTAGTGCACAAAATGTGTCCAGGAGGCATGATCAAAGTACCTCTGTGTCATGATGAATAAAATCTACCCCTCAGAGTGTATTGAAGTGTATTTGAGGATCTGTAACATGTTGCATGGACAGCTGTCAAAAATCTTCTCAACATTCGGAAAATGCGGAGAAAAAGGCCAAGGCATATCGACTTTGACTTCGGCAAAAATTTTGCCAAGGTGATAGATTGTGGGACATTGTACGGGGACTTAACGGTACCAAAGTTGCACAATATACGGCTCCAATTTAGGCCTAAACTTCCAGTAATGACTTGAAGAGATGTTGTTTTACGATAGAAATTTCTACCGTGATTGAAATTTGAGAAAATTCATGCAATTAATTTTTCATGGCAAACAATGGTTACAATTTTTCAAGTTTTAACACAAAATCTGGATTCAAAAAGTTCACCACAATTGGTATTTACAAAATGTACGTTAGTCACTGATCAGTGCACACACATGAATGTGACATGGTAGAGAGTGACCTTTAGATTTAAGAACCAGCCGTTTTATCATTTTGATGCGTAATTAAGTTGGAAAAATTCCCAAAGCGGCTGTTTTGGTATTATCAATGGGATTCCGGAGTTCTGAAATGAATTATGATTACATACTGTAGTACGAAGCTTGTGAATAGCTTTTGTTTAAACTTGCTGTAGACCTACACATAGTCGCAAGACTTTTACTGCCATTTGCATTGGACAGTTACCTAATAATATTGCTGAGGTAAAGTAAGTTTTTGCCAAAGTTAGTCCTTTTTACTTTAGCAATTTTTTTACTGTATCCAATGCCTTTTTTGCGACGACTGCATGGGTTCGATTCCCAGGTCGTGTCATACCAAAGACTCTAAAAATGGAACCTACTGCCGTTGTGCATAATGCTCTGCATAAACAATGGAGTAGGGAGAACAAGCCAGTGAGCCACAACTGGAAAAAAGGCTGTTACCGTGGCCGGCTCGATTTGAACCAATAGATTGGAAACTGGGCCGTAAAACTCCATCTAACTAGCTGCAGTAACTAACCAACTTGTTACTCAAAGTGTAGCAATGCAAAAAGTCAAGATATCGGCTGACAAATAGCTCTCATCCCTTCAGAAGTTGTTCTTACCAAAATATTTGAATGAGACTGTGAAAGTAGCATTTGGAAGATTGATTTAAAAAAAATAGTGTAAAATAGAGAAGGAAAACAGCTTTTATTGGACTATTGGACTTATTTTAAAATAAGAAGATGACACTGATCTCCGTCTAGCTGGTAAATTATTTCTGCTTTGTATTAAGTTTCAGAATGGTACACAATAATTATTCACATCTCATAGTGTAACAGTATCAATGTAAACATTGTTCTCATAAAGTGCATCAGGAGATTAACTTTAGATCCATAATCTTTTTGATGCAGATACTATTATCCTATTGCACCAAGAAAAGACAGTATTTATCATCACCAAAAAAAAAGAAATTTTGTTTCCATAACAGTCACAAATTATTGAGATTCTGCAGCATGGCTGCTCTAGTTTGAAAAGGATGACAACCATGCAAACAAAATGTAGCTTTTAGAAGCTTGTTGTTTAGATCGAGCCATTGATATTCATTACAACTTTATGCCCTAAATAATGTACTTGTTTGTTTATTATGAAATGTCATTTACATAATTTGTTTACTTGTTTACTTCTTTTGTTCCATTCAGATAACAGATTCACAGATGGACATAAAAGGACAACTCAACTTGTTTTCAGTCACAGTGCTGGTAAAGTGGTAAGATCTTGGAAAATGCATGTTGTATTTTCTTACTATGAAATGTTCAGACTTGTTACTCAACCAGTTTTACTGCCTTTGTGCTTGGTGCTCAGCATGAGCAATAGAGTAGGGAAAACAAGCCAGTGAGCCCACAACTGAAAAAAGGGCCTTGACTGACCCAATTTAAAGAGAATAGAAACTGTGTGGTAAAACCACATCAACTCTAACTCACCCAGGCTTTCATTTATGATGTCATTCTTTCATATGTGTTAATCTATTTATGCACAATTATTTTATTTTAGCAAATGTACTGTATGCTTGTATGCAACAGAACAGTTCCCTGTTTCCTTGGAGCATGGAATGATAGGATTTTGTGCTTGTTTTGTCTCAATATACTACTGTTCCTTCCAACAACTGAAAAGGTGAAAGCCTTGATCAATCATGAAAAGAATATATTTTCCTCAAATTTTAAAGTTTGAAATTTCGGTTTTTTATTTCCAAGATGACTTATTAAACATACATTATAAGATTATAAACATTGATAGGCAACATGGTGGAGAAGTGGAATTAGATTAAAAAATTGGTGATACAGTACATGTTATGAAAATCATGTAAAATTTTTTTAACTGTGGTAGTAAGGATTTTGCACTAAATTTGGCTCTTTTAGGGACAGAAAAGCTGAAAAGCCGATCCTCCTCGTCACCATGGGTTTTCTGCAAATAGCTAAATAAAACACAAAGTACAATAAAGAGGTACATCTTAAAACTCCCCAGTGGTGTTATTGTAAAAAAATTTTTGTCCAATTTATTACAAACTTGGGTGCACTGTATTGCCCATTAATATTTTGACAAACTTGAATATTTTTAACAAGAGGTCTCAATTCATAATTTGTTTGTTTAGACCAGTAGTTTCAAAGATTTGTACCAGAGAATTGTCAGAGGGTGTCAGCATAAGATCAAATAAATAAATTAAGATTATGGAATTGCTAAAGAAAAGAAATTATCTACAAAAAGCAGATTTGTTTGAAGATGAAGTGACTGCCTCTCTTGTCACTTTAATAGTAAGAGGAGATACAGTACTGTGTAAAGTCCCTTTTCCAGCAATCTAGTAGGCGTGTTATCTCCAAAAGTTTTGTTTTGTTTTTGATGCTCCACTTTAACTGATAGTGGAGCTCCGCTCTAGATGGTGTTAACATACAGTCTGGCAAATTATAACCCATCATTACCTAGGGGTATCAGATTTCTAAAAATGTTTTCAGCCAGTCTGGAATGGAGCCATACACGACAGACCAATGATGAAATGGGCTGAGGGCTGTGAGGTTGGCCAAGTGTTGTCCTTCAGTGGACGTACAGCTTCTTTGGAAAAGCAGTTTAAAGTTTGGGCTCTTTGCCAGAGAGTCAGGAGGACTTTAGAAAAAGTATCAATAGTAAGTGTTTTGGTTCAGTGCACCTATCTGTATTGGTTCTGTGTGATGGTGTGTCTATTGTTTCCTGTTTCAGGTGCCAAAGTTGAAGGAACCAAGAAACCTGTATGCTTTGTCCAAAGAAGCTGGGCCACAGCAAGCACCAAGATGGTATGTAATCATTTGATTAGAAAATCAGAATTGAAAGCATTTTATGCTTGCCCTTCTCCCAAATTCCCTCTCTGAAATTTAGGAGAGGGGAAATATTTCTAGTTTGAGAGTAGTTTCTCTGAAGTGTTTTGTTTGTCCTAGCTTATACAGTGTTCTTTGTTGAAAAATCTGAATGAATACCTTTATAGAATTACTAATTCATAGCCTTACTGAGAGGTTTGAAGTCATTAACTGAGGGAAAACTTGTAACTCAATTATTTAATCTAATACAGAAAAATGACAAAAAGGTTTGGTTGTGTTATATGTATTTTTTTCATTAAAATAAGCAAAGTTTTATATTAATTGTAAACTTTTGAAAGTTCTGTGCATATTTTGACAGAACATTAAAAATAGCTTAGTAGTTATGATTGCAAGGAAAGTGTAGTCCCTGCTGAAATCCCAAGCAGGAGTCACAATTCTTAGAGGAGCTAGTCACTCATTTGAAAACCAGTTGGACAGTCTGATATAAGATGCCTTTAAGTGTAACATATTAGGTAGACCTAAATGAGAACTAACTTCTACAAAAATTCTCTTTCTTGCATACTTCACCCTCTTAATTGTATGACAAAGACTTGGTAATTGTTTTTTTAGCACATGGCAAGTTATTGCTTTGTTAGTTTGCTTGCAAGTCATACTAAAATAGGCCTTGAATTTTGAGGCATGGGAATGCAATCCCTCATCACCACTTGCTTTGAATCACTGTGAAGGGTGCAAGTATTTTTACAGCTAAATAAAGAATGGAACCCAGATAAATCTAACAGAGTCGAATAAAACAGGACACCAACCCCTCTTTTGTATTTCCTAAGCAGTTTGATTTGTTGAACACCAAGAAAGTCTGAAGCACAAGGCCTACGAAAATAAGGTCCTCCTAAATATAGCCCAGCTGCTCTTTATACTGATCCACCATGTGAGTGTGCTATGCTTAAATGTTGTAGACATGGTCTGATCTTTAATTACCTAATGTGCTTCATGAGTAGCCAGCTTATATTTTATTTTTTATGAAGGTACCAAGGTACTGTAACTTACTTTCCCAATTTTCATTTTCTTCAGGCCTGCAGATATGGAAGTACTTCCAGAGATGATGCACCATATCACATATGTACCTTTAGAGAGGGAGCCCTTTTACCAACCTAGTGAGTATACTGCCATATCTTCTAAAAAGACATCTGGGACTTCATGGGGATACTGAATTCAATTTTCAAAAAGGAAAAACTAGTTTTCTTTTGACACTTGAAGGACTCAAATACAGTTTTGAGAGGATTATGAGAAACTTAGTATGGTAAATTAGAAGTTTCTGGTATACAGAGATTTGCCCTTGATGTCTTAGAAATGACACATAACCTACAAGTGTTTTGGCTGGAAGTGTGTGTTCATTCATAAATTGGTAATAATTTGGAACTCCTATCAGACTAACTGCATGGACAAGTGAGTCAGAGAATACAACTTGCAGCCAAGAGGTCTGGAGTTGGAATGCTGTCTGTTCCATACCAAAGACTTTTAAAATGAAACTTACAGCCATTGTGATTAGTATCTACCATAAGCAGTGGAGAAGGGAAAACAAGCTGCATTGTATAGTATGGGCTCAGTATGCTTTTTTACATTTTACTAAATGGAATAAACTGAATCCAAAGTGGTATGACATCGCTAAACATTAAAACAAAGTGAAAATTTATTGAAAAGTTTGAGTTTATTACATCCCCAAGTAACAGTGTTTGGTATTTTGGTTTATTATTAACGTTAGTGTCACTGTCATGATAGCCAAACTAATGTTAATGCTTGCATTTAAACACCCATACTTCTAGCGTTAGCCATTAAAGTCTAAGTTACTCACTAGGAACTGGTAGCTTACCGTGGTTCTTCAGTTAAGGTATATGTATATATATTTTTTGAATAGGACCAAGATTATGTTCCTTTACAAGGTTATGTTCCTTTGTTAGGTAAATTGAAGCTATTTCCAAAACTGTGCTGTTCAATATTAGCTATGTAGTATAGTATATATGTATGTCCTTGCATTAAACCCCACTCACGCCTTATTCTGCAACAATCACGGTCCATCATTGTTTAACATTTTACAAGTAATTGCAATTCGCTATATGGTGTGTGTTCAGCCTTATTTATTCATTTACATATCTTGCATCCATAAACATTTTCCCAAATATCATATAGGAATGACTGTGGGATTTAGTTTTGGTACACATTTATTAATCAATTTCATTTTACTAATGATACATGATGTATTCCAAAACTCTCCCCCACAATGCCTTGTAACTGCTGTTTGGAAAAGAGTCTATGGTAATGTCTGCCAGCCATTTACTTCATGAGCATCTTCTCTCTGCATTTTATAAAACAGATGGGTTTGAAAAGATGCCTATGTCTCTGCCAGAGGGGGAAGGGAGAACTGTTTACTACAATGCCACCTCAAAGGACGCTTATGTGAGTATTATTTAGTAGTGTTTTAAGAATTGCTGCTTGCAACGTGCTCCAAGTATACAAATAAGAGTTCTTGTTGACTTGTATGCTACTATGAATGGAAATATCATGAAGTGAAGAAGTGTAGGAATTTGTGGATGATGGGGGTGATACTGGGTTGAAAGAGAATGTTTAGAGATTTCTTTTACCGACCATTGTCGTTGACATGGAAATTCATGAACAATACCAGTACTGTCACAAATTTTACGAATAGCTTCAGAAATGGTAAAACATGGAGATGACATTGAGTGTAAAAAGAATTTAAGGAGAGAGCCTCTTTAATCATTGTCTTTAAAATTCATGGACTATATTGTCAAGCTGACATCCAGGTGTAGTATGTCAAATTGTCTTCTTGCTGTCCAAAATATAACTGTCAGCATTCCATCATGGTGTAGGTCCCATTCTCTTCCAGTTTTTAAGGTCCAGAGTCGGAGGCAGTCGTAAAGGATGCCTTCCAAGGGCATGGAAACCAAAGTCAGCTGGTGATACAACTCTCATTTTTGAATCCAGGTTTGAAAGCGGAAATCTTATGAAGGCAATTCAGAGGTAGGTTCTCCATTTGATCACTAGAGATATGTCATTTCTTTCTGTCTCTGGTTGAGTAGGTAATGTAGTGCAATTGGCAAGCTTATACTCAGGGGGAAGAGTCACAGCTGGGGAAAGGTCCATAATTAGCAAGTTTGATGCAAAATAGGGTTTGCCTCAAAGGGAGAGCTTTTTATAGATTTATGCGACATTAAAGCATTTTTGTGGCATAAAGGATTTCTCATTACTCTTGAAGATCAAAGTGTGACTCACAATTACGCCCATACAATTTTTTAATGGAAATTTGACAGAAACAAAACACAGTAACAGCATTGCTAAAACTTGTATTTCCTAACCTAGATTAACAAACTGATAGATTTACCAGCTAGGTGACTACTACTTGTTCAGTTGAAGTAAGGAACATGTTAAGACACAGCCCTCACCCCCTCCCCTTCCCCACAGATTTTTCACAAACTCTGTAGCCTTGCATGTGAAGGTCACTTTATGAATCCTGTAACCAGTTTCTCTTATTTCCTACCTGCTGTTCTTATCTTTCTGGTTGATATAGCTCACATAAATATAAGTAGTGATCTTGCATAGCCATGTAGATTGTGTACACAAGCCCTATAATCATCTGTGCTCTGTGTGCTGGAGGTGTGAACTTGAGTGTAAATCTTTTCCCAGACACCCAATTATGGACCCATGTACCGGGAGGTTAAAAGGGACCGTTTCATGAGGGTGGGGCATGAATGAAAGCATATGTGCCTCAACAGACATTGTGTGCATGGAAATAACAGTATCTCTCAAACATGTTTAGTACTGTCTACTAAGAAAAGTCATGCACCGTCATTGTTTGGCAGTCAATGCATGGTCATGTGTTTTTGTCACACAGCACAGCAGTACGTACTCAAAACATTGAGTGGCTATATAAGCTTAAGCACTGAAGTCATGCCTATGTCATTTTAGAGGAAAACAATGAAACATGTCCAGTCGCAGTAGACTTCACACTGGGTGTGCCACTGACTTAATTGCTTATCTGATTTGTTGACAAATAAGCAATGTGCATTAATTAATGTATTGAATTATTCATGTTTACAAACAAATGGTGTCACTGCTGCTTGACAACCAGTTGATGCGGTGTGCATACATTTTCCTTATATTGAAATGTTGACACAAATTCATTTTCATTCTGCATGCAATCACAAGATTCCTGCACACGCCAAAGCTAACATGCCCACATATGTTCCTGCATATAGTCTATGCTAACATATGATATAACCATGAACGAGTGTGTAACTTGGAATGATACATGGCTTCCTCCAAGCGAGAACACACCTTTTACTCTGTGACATCATATGTACTGTTTAAGGTTTTTTGGTGTTTATTTAAAGCATGAAAGATTCTTTCATAAAGCTTTCTTCATTTTTTTTTTCAATGTTGTACAGATCAGAGTTTGAATATGACCTTCAGCTGCGCTATGACCTCTACACAGACAAACACACCCAATGGTATTACTTCCGTGTTCAGAATGTTAGAAAAAATATCAAGTACAGATTCACCATAACTAACTTCATGAAGGTTTGTATAATAATGTTTAGAAATACATTTTATGTAATGGGTTAGTTAGCTAGTTAGTTAGTTAGATGTGGAGTTTTACCGCCCAGTTTCCAACCTATTGGTTCAAGTCGAGCCAGCCACGGCCTTTTTTCCAGTAGTGGCTCACTGGCTTGTTTTTCCTACTCAATTGCAAATACAGAGCATTCCACCAACAGCAGTAGGTTCCATTTTTAGAGTCTTTGGTATAACTTGACCTGGCTGGGGAATTGAACCTGGGCCTTCCGCGCGTGAGAGGCAAATGCTCTTACCTTTAGACCAAGCATGAGGTCTATGTAATGAGACGTTGGGGTCAAGTGAAGTGATGTTAAACAAACACTTGTGGATTGTCTTATTCTCGCTGGCATCTGATTTCATATCATAAATGGAATAGCCTTAAAAGGAGTGTGATTTGTTACGCAAGTATACCTATGAGCGTGTGTAACTGAAACTACCATAAAAGGTCATTGGAGCAAATCTGTTGTATGGAAGTATTACTATTTGTAATGCTTCAGCTATGATTTAGTGTATTGTTTTTAAATTGTGTTGCTTCCTTTGTATAAGTGTGTTCATGCTTTCATCTCTGGTTGGCACTGATTGGCACAGAGCATGGACGAAAACATGTGTATGTTAGGTGTTGCAGGTTTTAATGGTTGCTTGATTGCATGCAGAATGCAGATCAGTTGGAAGCTACCTTACTTTCAGTGACGACATTGAAAGCGCACCTTACCAACTCTTTTGACGTCCAGCCTTGACCACATTTGTTTGTAAACACTGAATGAGTCTATTCCAGTTTATTACAGCTCAATCACATTTGGTTTTTTGTGATTTAAGTATTACGTAGTGATAGGGTAATCATATCCAAACCCTTTTGAGGGCATTTGCCTCATATTACTTGTAACAATGTTAGTCCACTTCAGTTGACCTTCATCAGCTCCCACCCCACATGACAGTATATTTAGTTTACATGTTTTGCATCTACTTTTCACATGATAGGCCTGGTTCCAATTCTCGTATCGTGTCACACCAAAGACTTCAGAAATGGAACCTACTGTGCATGATGCTCTTCCTGAACAACAGAGGGCAGCAGACAGGGACATACCCCCATCTGGGAAAAGAATGTGGGCTCTACTAGATAAAACCAGAAGGTTTAATAAGTTGAGGCACAACACCCTACCTACAATCTTGGACAAAACTCCTTGGGACACCCCCGCTCCCCTTCGCAATGTTGACCACAGTTAGCCTATTCACGGCAAACAGTCACTCTTTCATCGCAACATTGAAAGGGGGAGCCAGGGAGGGGAATTCATGTAAGCCTTTGAACTGAAATTCAAGAATATTATGGCAGAGTGTCCCAACAGTTTTGTCCAAGATTGCCTGAGAATTTCGGGAAGTTAGAACTACTCGCGACACACAGTAGAAAGTGTCATTTTGTCTTGATGGGTTGATTTGCAAAAGGGAATAAGCTTAAGCACCCGATCGTTCATGTAGCTGTTTTCAACAGTTACTTGTTTTTGGTTTGCACTGTCTTAAAATAAAAAGAATATTGAAAAAATGTTTGTGTTTATGTATTTAAAGTTTGTTCCAAACAGTGACGTGTTACCTGATAAGTGCATTTTGGAGAGCAGAGGCACTGATGCATCCTGCCTATTATTACTTCATTTTAAAGTATTTTACCGTGTTTTCTCAAGAAAAAAATATGCCGTACATGCGAACTTGACGAGACCGGTAGTGAAAGATAAGTTTAACCCAACGGTCTACCATTTATTTTGAAAGCAAATTTGGAAGGAAAACGCAATGAAATTGCTTCGGTTTAAAGAGGGAAAAAAGCATGCATAACCAGTTTCATTTAACGTGAAATATGGAGTCACAGGGGTGTAATTTGCTTCAAAATATGCCAAAAGCCAGCCTTAACTAACGATCTACCATCGTTCTATGTTAAAAGCTTGGATCTCAGATGCGCCTTTTACATTCCATGGTAGATCATGGCGCTCTTTCAGTTAAAATCTCGTCTCCTTAACACCAGTTTGCAATAGGAGTCAGACTTTGCTATCCAAGAAATTGTTTTGGTGTATATATATATATATAGTATCTATCGGAATAGAACGTATCCTGGCGATTACCTGGGCCTGAAAATTATTCAAAAGTCTCTTTCCATATTTCAAATATTAAATTATTGGCTCTAAAATTGCCTCCTCCAAGTTTAAAATTGTTTTTTAATTGGTTTTGCATCTGTATTACGAGGAGGAATTGGTAGGGGTTCTGCCCGTACCTCTGCCCATGGCTTACGAGATGCAAATTCCCCAAGAATACCTGCGACAGTCTATTCTTTATTATCGTCCCGACGCTAAATAAATGTATACAAATGAATCAAACAACACATTAAAACAACTCTTTATGCTAAAATCCTCAGACCTATAACAGTATAAGCCTCCGAAAAAACTTTTCCGAAAAAGTTGGCCCGAAAAATGAAGCATTATCTATTGAATTTGTTCTCATAAATAATACGCATGGAGCTCAGACAATCTTGGACAAAACTCCTTGGGACACCCCCGCTCCCCTTCGCAATGTTGACCACAGTTAGCCTATTCATGGCATACAGTTGCTCTTTCAGCGCAACATTGAAAGGGGGAGCAGGGGAGGGGAATTCATGTAAGCCTTTGAACTGAAATTTAAGAATATTATGGCAGAGTGTCCCAACAGTTTTGTCCAAGATTGAAGTAAATAACTTACTATCCCACACCACAGATCAGCCAAAGAGCTAGTCCTATTCAAATGCATGCAATGATTATTACTGGGACAGGGGATTGAATAGCCTCTGTTGAGTCTTTCCGGCATAGTTTTGTTCCCTCCCCCCCTCCCTTGGGAAACACACTGACTGTTACCTCCCTTGTTTTACTTCCCCTTGAATCACTACACTAGAAAGTCTGTGGACAAAGTTAATTTTATGCACAATCTGCTTAACTAAAACCTTCAAAAATCTACTACCAAATCAGTAGTAATCAGGGGAACCAATCAGAGAGTCTCTTGTGTTTAGGAGTTCATGAATATGCATAACTGCACCATGCCTACGATTTCATGCGAGCATGGCTTGTAGCCAGCGGGATGATTTGATATTAATTGCACAAAATTCAGCAGCTCAACCTGGTGTAGACAAGACTTCATTACAGAATCAGCAGCTTGAAGCCATTGTGTCGATATTAAAAGGGATGACACATTTGTAAACCTACTGACTGGATTTGGTAAGAGCTTAATTTACCAATGTCTGCCGCTGTGTTCTGCAGCCACTGACGTATGTGGCATCAGTAGTACTAGCGCAACAGGGACTGGTTCTGCGAGTATTGAAGCACATGGGATTGTTATTGTCATAATGACAGTCACACTTTCATTGGTCAAGTATAGTTTATATGTCACGACAACGTAATTTTCGTAAACACTTCTTGAATATTTGACTATTCAAAGATACATATATTAAGACTGTCCAAAGACTTTGAGGCCAGGCAGGTCTGAGGGTGGACAGATATATGAGGCCATGCAGGTCCCTTGTGAGGATTAAAAGTACGGAGCCTGGTATTGTAATAGGGTGTAACGTTACAGTGTAAATTAAATAATAAAGATAATTGTTGGCCTAAGAGCCTTGACACTTGCTAGGCATTGAATCACATTTAGTGTGATCACTGTACACTTGTGCTGCACATGATTTTCAAATTGATATTTTGCCCTCTGCAACATCAATGTGAACAGCTTTGTGAGTGGTATTGAGATCTGTTGTATTGATTTTATCACAGGACCAATTTAAATGTTGTCATTGTACTGACGCTGTTGTAAAACAGTTGTAAGTTTGTCATATGTGATGAGTGGCATGAATAAAGTTATGTCATTGTTGTTTCTGCTCCAAACATCTCTTGCAGCCTGGAAGTCTGTACAACTGTGGGATGAAACCACTCATGTACTCAGAAATTGATGCTAAAACAAGGAAGATTGGATGGAGAAGGCTAGGAGAAGAAATAAAGTACTACAAGAATGATGTAAGGTAAGATAACAAAGCAATTTTGTAAGTACTTTTTATACTTTTTACTGGGCAATGCAGGTTAATATTTCAGTTAGGCCAGAGTTTCATTCAATTTTTAATTTTTAATCTGCATGCCATCTCCCAGTTGAAATTCCCTTTGGAACCCTTTGGGGTATAACCCTTTGAACCCAAAGTGTTTCAAATGGTACCCTTTGGAAAAACCCTTGCAATCAAAGGGTTCCCTTTGGTTCTTAATGGAATTTGGCAAATCTCAAAGGGAATTACAAAACTACCCTTTGCATAAGCCAAACCCTTTTGAAAACCCTTGAGCACCATTTGGAACCCATTGAAACCCTTTGTTTTTTGGGTTTTTTGGGAATTTGGACAAAGGGTCCCAAAGGGAATTTTCTGCTGGGCTGTGTCTAGTTTGTTCAATCCCTTCATTTTGCATGGTTTTGCTACAAAACAATAGTTTACCATTGCTTTATATGTATCATGTTACTGCAAAACCATTGCACTGCTGCATCCTGGAATAGCTGCTTATAAACCTGTGGTATGTAATCATGTTTTGAACACAGAATAGGCTTGAAGAGAAGATGTTTTTACATATGTGCTCCCTCTGGGCTATTGCAAAATAAATATGGCAGCCTCTATACAAAACTTAGTATTTGCAGAACCCATCCATATGTACAGCTCAGTATGACAGGATGGACTGTAGCGAAAACGTTAACGATACTGCAGGAGTGCGCCGAGTAAACAACCTGTGATGGTTTTTATTATTTTGCTCCCACCACACTATGTATTGTAGCAGACTATCAGAGCAATGGACAACCTGTTCCGTTAAGACTTTAAAACCTTGCTAGTGCTGGTAGAATCATGCTGATTTTAATAATTGAGTGAAGTCAACCGTGCCCATGTCCTCATATCAGATACAGACAGGCTGTGTCCTGTACATGAGCTGGGAAACCTCATATGGTGTGTGATACATAAGTTGCTTGACTTGGTATGGGCCTAGACTACACAGCAAAATAATAAAGTATGACAGGATGGACTCGGCTCAGAAACTTGGGATCATCTGGAGATTAATCATGACTTTATTTTCACAATAGGAAGATTGGGAGTTTTCTGTTGATAAAATAAAAATTCAGAACAAGTGGGTGACTACAGGGGACGTTATACCTGGAAACCCCTAAAACATTTCCTGCAAAGACTTTTCATTACAGTTATAATTCAAAATTGTACCCTTAATTTTTATAATGAAATTAAGCTGTTCTGGGACTTTGATGTCCTTTAAGTTCAAATATACTAAGGAAGTGTTATAGCAAGAATCTAGATGGCATGTTTGGTCTGAAGGTAAGAGCATCATCCTCTCATGCGGAAGGCCTGGTCGAGTCATACCAAAGACTTAAAAAAAGGAACCTACTGCCATTGTGCGTGATGCTCCGCATAAGCAATGGAGTAGGGAAAACAAGCCAGTGAGCCACAACTGGAAAAAAAAGGACGTGACCGGTTCGACTTGATCCAATAGGTTGGAAAATGGGCCGTAAAACTCGATCTAACTCTATCTGACTAAGCAAGAATCTAGTGCCCACCACACATTTATAAGTACATTGTATAATGACATGCTTCAATCCGTGTATGGTCCAACATGCATTGCACCATACTGGCCTACATGCTGTACACATTTTGAATGCACATAGTCATTGCAGCACAAACTGTATTGATCAATCTTGCTTGCATACAGTCAACCCCTGCTTTGTTCTCTTGCCCTGTAGTACTGTACACTAGTGTTGTAATGACTCGAGTCCCAAACTCCAGGGACTTGACTCAACTTGAGTCACCACATGCCATTGACTGGATGTGACTCGAGTCACCATAAAATAAAATTTGAAAGACTCAACATGACTTGAGTCACAGAAGTTAATGACTCGACTTGACGGGAGTCTTTGTCCACAATGACTTGAGTCACACCTGAAAGTAATAAAACAGAAACTAAAATTTGTTTTCATCATCGGATGCAAACCAATGGCCATGAATTACTGCTTTATCCAGTTCTGTATGTGCTTCTACCTGTACATAGGGGATCCTAACATACAGCTCTGCTTAACATGTGTAGCTCTGTCAATTTCACAGGATAATTCGTACAACAAACAGTTGTACAGCTGTACAGTTGGCCACACTTTCTACAGCATATGTCACTATGTATAATTGTACATTCCGGCTGCATGGTCAAGTGGTTAGAGCATCTGACTTGCAGTCTGGAGGTTGGGAGTATGAGTCCCAGCTGGGTCATACCGAAGACTTTAAAAATGGAACCTACTGCCATTGTGCTTGGGCAAGCAATGGAGTAGAGAAAACAAGCCAGTGGACCACAATTGGGAAAAAGGCCATAGCCAGCTAGACTTGAATCAATAGGTTGGAAACTGGGCTGTAAAACTCTATCTAGCTAACTAACGGTACATACATGTTGCACAGACTAAGTTATTAGTCTGGATCACAGCTACCTTGGTATACTTCAGTTTGGTCTGTAGTGGGAGTATGCGTCTCAAGTTTTAAACTTGTGGTGCAATTAGGTAGTCCTCACTACCTCTCCCAGTTGTGGGTTTACTCTGTTGTTTTCCTTTCTCCATAAACTGTGTGGAACATCACCCACAACATCACTAGGCACTATTTTTCAAGTCTTTGGCATGACTTCATATGGGATCAAACCTGAACCCCCTGGGTTCTAGGTCAAAGGATGATTATCTGGGAATCAAACCTGGACCTTCCAGGTTCCTGGTTGAAGGAGGATGAACTTGGAACCCAACCGGACCTCTCAGACTCCTGGTTGAAGGATGATGATCTGAGATGCAGACCCGAACTGTCCAGGTTCCAGGCTAAAGGATAATGCTCTACCACTTGACTAAACACTCTGTATATATTTTGGCTGTTAAGGACTGATCAACTGATTATGAATATGTGTTAGAAGATTTTACATAATTGAGGAATTTCAAAATGATATGAGGTGATTAAAGAAATGGTGTTGATAGAAGGAAACGGTGGTGAAAGACAAAGAAATGTAAGAGTAATTCAGATGAACAAGTAACGGAGGAAAATAATCACCAGAAGCTGTACGTGTGAAAGGTTTGTACAACAGTCTATTGTAGGGCATTTCATTGCTTCCTAGTCACAGATTTATAAGATGGTCTGTGTTTTTTTACATTGTGTGTATCAGATATATTGGTTTGTATTATGTAAAACCATTAGCTTCTCTGTAATGACTCATGGCAGCAAAAACCTGTAAATACTTTTGTAAAATACTTATGGCTTGGGTTTGCCTCAACATGAAACTGTTTCAATGGCTAAATGAGTTTGTCAGAATAAATGCAGACCAAAGATGTATTGTTCATTCTTTTTAAGGAAGCTTTGTTGTAATTGCTGTTGTACATTTCCAGTCATGTAGAAGGTGTACCTCCATTAAGACCAAAGAGTTAAAACCACACATAAATGGTAATTAATAAAAAGCTGTCAAATTTGAATCACTTTTCAACCTTTGCATTTGGAAGTATTCATGTTGATGTTTCTTTCAGACGGACCGATGTTAAGGGATCCTACTACTCCCTGACATGGACCTGTCAGTTTCCTCATGATGGTGACACGTGTTTCTTTGCTCATTGTTATCCTTATACATACTCCGATCTTCAGGTAATTAGGGACACAAGTTTTCCATTTTGTAGAATTAGGAGGCAAAATTTGCCATTTTGGTAGTAGGCTATTTCAAAAAATGTTATGTACAAAATGACATTGCAAAAATTTAATCTGAATTTCAGAAAATGGAGAACCCATTGCTCTACAGGTAATGTAAAGAAGACCAGAACTAGCATGATAGCTTTAGCCAAGTATAAATAGCTACTAACCACACTGGTATAACAGGAGTACATTTTCAGGTTTCACTTATTAGCATTCATCTATCACCAGGCTTTGTTAATGCCATGCTATGGTAAGGTCCCTTACAGAAACACACACTTCTAAAATCCTGATATGGGGACTGTAGATTGAGTTCTCAGCATCATGTTGACTCTGCAGTTAAAACCTCCAGCACATTATATATGAGATCCTTACCAGACTTGTGTAAACAAACTGTGTGGCCATGGGTGGCTCCCTTGTGTACATGGAAATTTTCTGGAGAAAAATAATCAGCTTAGGAAAAATCAAAGCTGCTGGTAGGATTACATACATGACTGTGCAATTTCTATTAAAATCTGTCAGGGGCAGTGCTTGACCTTACAGTCTGAGTTTCCTGAAGAGTCTCCTAGTGCTACCAGTGTGGTACTTGATGGTCTACTAATAACATAGATGTACCCTGAAAAAAGTCTTAAAACTTTGGGATTTTGTAGTCTATAGCAGTTTATCTACCTAGTGATGTACACCCTTTAGAATCTCAATTTCAAGTCATTAAATCACTTGAAAGCAGGTTTTAAATTGATAAAGATTTCTATGAGCTTCATGACAAAATGTAGAATGAAATACTCTGAGCAGATTAATGGGGAATGTTGTCACCCAAAATTGACTATAACCTAAGGAAGTGATTTTATTAAAGGGGCAACCCTAGTTTCTTTTTGTTTTTACAAATTTTCCATGACTTTGATTATGCACCACTATCATACACTGAGTTAAACTAACAAAAAATGATTGGTCATCATAGTCTGACATTGTGATTGGTCTCTTTATGTGTGAGGCTGTCTAGTCTTGCATCTGTGAGGATTTTTTAACTGAAAAATATCATAAAATTCCCATTCAACAGTCATTTCCACAGAATTTATCTTTCTTCTCATCTGAAAGACCTGGTCAATGTCCCTTGATTCTGGTATCAGTTTGAAAATGACAAACAAAGTGCAGGGAAAAAGGTTTACACTATATTCACTGTCATACTATGATTGTCACTTTAAGAAAGGCTTCTTCTTTACAATTCAAATAGTTTATAAAATGAAGCACGTGATAAAATGGTCCACTTGTCAAAAAAAAAAAACAGAGTTACACTTGTTTCATCATGTGTGGAACAAGTGCTTGGAAAAAGACTGGGGAGGAGAGGACTCTCAAAAAGAAAGTAGATTGACTTTTGAGGACTAAGGTTGTATTTCCACATGTCAAATTGAGTTTGGGACCTTACATATTACATTAACTATTGAACTGGTGTTCTCTCAAGTTCAAAAACCTTATTAGCAGATTTTAGCTATAGCATTCATAATATCCAGAACCCTGTTACTTGGAAGTTTTTCATTTTTCCAAAATTCAGTCTTTCTTTATCTGTTCTCTTTCACAGCAATACCTTCTTCATCTTTCCAATGACCCTGTTCGTAGCAAGTACTGCAAGCAGCGAGTCCTATGCCGTTCTCTAGCAGGAAACCTCATATACATCCTCACAATCACTTCTGCTGCCAGAAATCCAGAAGATACAAAAGTAAGAGAAAGGCCCTTTTCCAAATAGCAATTACAATGGGTTCTGGGATATCTTTTGGTGTGTTTGTTGTTTTATTAATGACATTTTAATGTGAAATAAAATGATGCACACAAAAAATCTATCCCATGATCGTTTGTAATTGACATTTGGGTCTAATGTCAACATACTTTAGTCAGGGTAGGTTTGAAAGAGGAGTTAAGGATTGGTTTTCCTAAAAATGAAATGAAAAATTCATCACTGAATGCCAGAAAAAATGTTCGTGAGGATTATCATGACAAAAACTCCTGGGTAGTTTGGTACAAAAGATCATTATCTATAGATAAAACTGATCAGTGCTTGTGTTTAGAGACTGTGGACAGCCATTAGTGGGGTCCATCAGCTTTAAATCATCTTTATTTATTGTCTGTATGAATTTCAAACTCTCATGTTCAGTGAAATTGAGGGAACCAAGATACAATTTAAGTGTACAACCATCCATAATACAGGTAAGCAAAGACATTGAATGATTAAAAGGTGATAGACCCAGTTAATGTTGACTGAAATCAGACCATCACTTGCTGTTTGTATTTGTCTATACCATGGTAGAAGTTTAGAGTCAGGATTTGTGTTATTGCCAACAACTAGTGAGTTCCAGTTTTTTTTTTCGAAAGTGGTGATTGTTTAAATTGTGCAACCTGGGAGAGAGGTAAAAGGGGAAGGGGTGTCTCCTCTTTAAAATTTTGTTAGATGCAGAATAATGGTGATATATTTTGTTTTGAAACCTTGTAGGTTCATGAAGTCTTCATATATTATGGTTCTCCCTTCAGACTAGAGTGCTGGTCTCACAAGAGCACAAATGGTGGTCTGTAATATGTATTAAGTCATTTGGTGGTGGTCAGCAGTTGTGAATGACAGATAAAGCTGACCACCATAGCTACTTTAGAAATCAGAATACTGACTTAAGGGACAATAATGTCACAGGGATATCTTCAGAATTTTTATTGTGTGTGAAAAAAGTGAAATTGTCATTTTCGTTTATCTCAGAGAAAAAAGGCAGTGGTTTTGACGGCAAGGGTTCATCCAGGAGAAACTAATGCCAGTTGGATGATGAAAGGATTCCTTGATTATCTAACAAGTGACTCTATTGATGCAAAGGTATGTATCATGCCGTTGGCATAATTTACCTCCTTTCTTTCCCTTCTTTTGGATTTTCTCTTATCTTTGTCAAAAATAATTATTTTAGAAGTGTTGTGCTCCCAAAACAGAAACAGTTGGGTTAATCACAAAGTATAGACCTTATGCATTGATGTCATCCTGAGGTATGTTTAGAGGAAATCATTGGGCACACGGCGGACCGTAGCCCAAATGGCCTTTGTGTGTGTAGTAGACGGGGTTTCAGCCAGAAACACAAAAAAGGGGGGATTTTTTACTGCTAAACCCCAAGTCCAAATTGATGCTGTCCTAGGCTAAAGTTATGAGTGGATTCAGGGGGACAAAAGCTTGCTTCAAGGCCCCTGTAAGGTGCAATTTGAAGGTTTTATTTGGCCGTTTGTTTGTGTAAGTTTAAACATTGCTGCAAAAGTGTCATCTTTTAAAGTAAGAAACCAAGATATTGACAATTTTCTTATTTTTATGGAAATGAAAAGGGGGCGATTTTACCCACCTTCTTCTGGTAAGGGGGGGACAAATCCTCCTTTGCCCCCTCTGCTGGAAACCCTGGTAGAGTATGTGCGTGTTGAATTGGTTGTCATATCAGATGTCTTCATTTGTTGGTGTAACTTGCAGTGATACATGTGTCTCTTCAAATAAAGGCATACTTTACGCTACATGACATCACATGGACCAGGTCTATTTGTTATTGATGTGTTCTCCAGGTAGATGGATAGACTTTCATATACTCTTAAATCGTTTAATGTAGTTGAATTAATTTGGTTGGAATTAGTGAAAATTTTGAATTTTAATGCATCAGATTCAAGATTTTGAAGTTGGTAGAACGTAAAATGAATGAAACCAATAAAAAATCTATAGTTTTAGAATGTTACATTCAAGGTTTTAAAAGTTTCAGAATTCGGATGGATCACATTCAAGACCTTGAAAGGTTTAGAATTTGAATCTTCACTCCAAGCCCTCCACAGTATTAAAATCTCAATGAGTTAAATTCGAACCCTTCACAGTATTAGGATCTCAATGGGTTAAATTCCAATCCTTCACAATATTAGAATATGAACGTGTCAAATTTAGGGCCTTGAAAGTGTGAGAATTTTTGGTATGACTGTTCAAATGCAGTACATTGGAAAGTATTCGAATTTGAATGGATAGTGGTTAGGACTTAAAAATAAAAATTCAAAGTTAGAGGGTAATATGTTAAGGCTCTAAAATTTCTTGAATTTGAATGTGTATTAATGTAAAAGATTTACCCAAGGTGTTGAAAATGTTTGAATTTAAATCAGTCACATTTTCAAGGTTTTGAAAATGCAAAAATGTGAATGGTCATTAAAGTGCTTTAAATATTTTTTGCACTATGTAATCAGGGAACAGTGCCTGAATCTTTTATATGGGATAATATCTCTGAATACTTTTTTCTTATCTTCTGCATTTTTTACAAGTTGAACTCACTAAAATAATTATTCAAACTTTTGATACTATACTGTCTTTAAAAAATGATCATATCTTAAAAAATTTGACAGGTGCTTTAATTTTCTTCAGAATGTCAAAACACAGGGATAAATGAGTAAACTGTTTGATTTTGTTTGAAGAGTATTTAACTCACTCAGGCATCAGGACAGCATTAATTATGATGTTGATTTTATGTTGTGCAGGGTTCACTTGCATTAGTCATTTGTCAGCCATAACTGCAAAAAAAGGCCATGGCCTTTCTGAATAAAACCATTCGGTTAGAAACTGGGCAATAAAACCACATCTAAGTGACACATTATGTAAAAAGAGGAAAGTCTGGAAGAAGTGTGAAACATATGATAGACTTAAATTCCTTGCATTGCTTGTGTTTGG
This sequence comes from Holothuria scabra, assembly GCA_037179385.1. Taxonomy (NCBI): domain Eukaryota; kingdom Metazoa; phylum Echinodermata; class Holothuroidea; order Aspidochirotida; family Holothuriidae; genus Holothuria; species Holothuria scabra. The sequence goes on from CM074200.1 coordinate 36,685,666, forward strand.
TCTGAAAAAATTGCCATATGGTCTGAAATTTGAAACCTTCCTGCAGTTGGGATCAGATTTGTTTTCCATGCTGGCTAAAGGTGTAAAAATAAATGCTGTTTTGTACAAAATTCCTTATTTTTCTGTGACAAATTTCCCCATTTTAGTCTTCAAAAACTGGAAAACGTCTTGTATTTTAAAAGTGTGGGAACCCTGGTCATGTCCTTTCTAATACTCACACCTATTTCAATAATTCAGATTAGTGGTGGACTTTCCACGCTTCAACAGACCACAGGGCAAGATAAGACTTGATCACTCCTTTCTTTGCACATACTGTAATGTGTAACATAAACATTCAAGCATGAACAGACTTCTCTTTAAAGATACAATAGCTAGCAAGTATCTGTTTTATTAAAGGCCCTGTATGGTTAAGTGATCAGATTGCTGACCAGGCATGACTATCTAACAGTTAGTTTATACTTGATTTAGCAGAGGTAGGTATGTAGACAGCAAAAGGGGCAAAACCCTTAGAAACACCTCATGATCTAACACCAGTATTGCTACAGTTTATTTAAAGTCAGTTTACTTTGGCATGAAGTTCAAAGCAAATGGGGGTGGGTGGGCCGGTGGGTGGGCCGGTGGGTGGGTATTAAGCAGTGCACAAAATATTGCCCATCATATGAAAACCTGTGAGGCAATTTTGGCAGGAAATTGCAGAAATATGGAAAATGGTTTGCATTTCTTTCCTCCAATATTTAAATTGTCATTATAGTCTGTCACCTTATTTTCATTTCTTTTTTCAGCTCTTAAGGGATACATTTGTCTTTAAAATTGTGCCAATGTTGAACCCAGATGGAGTCATTGTAGGCAACTACAGGTGCTCTTTAGCAGGCAGAGATTTAAACAGAAATTATCGGTCTGTCCTGAGAGATTCCTTCCCATCTGTGTCAAACACAAAGACTATGATCAAAAAGTAAGTTTGAGCAAGCTTTGTGAGTAGGCCTTTGCCCAGACCATTTACCAAATAGCAATAATGAAGAATTAAGAGGTAGATTTTGGTCTGCACCACTGTTGTCAATCTCAGTTTGCCTGGCCAAAATGGAGGCTTATGAAAACTCTCTCCCACAGGTCGTTGTTATTGCAATTTGGAAAATGGTCTATTCAGCAGCAAAGATTAGGAAACAGTAGACCCATTTTTATCTCCTAGTCCCAGAGATTTTGGTGCCACCAGGAGCTATTTTCGAGGACCAGGAGCCATTTTCTAAATTGGAGAAAATTTGGAAGTTTGAATTAACTGGATAAGGTTGGGTTATAATCCAATTTCAAGATACAGTGATGAGTCGATGCATTTTAAACATGTAAAAGTAGTAGCCTTGATTCTCTAGGCTACAGCAACAGGTGTTTTGGTTGCACCATTTGATTTCAACAGTTGGACAGGTGCTATAACCAAAATTTAGGTGTCTCCTGGCAGTGCAACATGGAGGGATACCAAGGGTGTATTGAGAATATCATGGGGTAAAAAATAACTAGTGCTTGAATCCAGTATAGCAGTAACTCATCCTGAAGCAATAAACTGAGATTGAGTCTAGATGAGGATGAATTTTAAACAGTTGTGGGAGGGGCTTGAAGTAAGTAAGTTTGCAGAATTGGGTGAGAAGATTTGACTGTTTAAAGTCTCTGCTGCTTTAGGAGTTATTCTCCAGACAGATAAAGGATTTTGCCCTTGTGTTCTTCTGGACCTTAGAATATTAATCCTGTATTAATATTGTCAAATGAAGGCTGTAGTTGTAGTAACCAGATGCCATTGAAAACTAAAAGGTTAAAAACTTCACATAGTCAAAGATCTTCTGATGATCTAGTCCCTTCTGACACAGGATTGTGCATGACTGTAATATACCAGTAGTACCTTAAAATGGGCTTCATGTCCTGTGTAATGTCTTTTTCCTTTAGGTTGCTGGATGAAAGAGAAGTTGTTGTTTACTGTGACCTGCATGGACACAGTCGTAAACAGAATGTCTTCATCTATGGCTGTGAGAACAAGAAAGACAAGAAAAACAGACTCAGGGAAAAGATATTTCCGATTATTTTAGGAAAAAATGCCAATGGAAAGGTAGGATATAAGATATGTGTATTGATCTTGTTACATGCATTGCACAGTCAAGTTTTGGAAGTTGTTTATGTTGAGCATAGGTTACTAATGGCTAAGGCGTCATACTGACCAGTGCAGGGTTGCTGATTCAAATCCTACCAGCTTTTTTCATAATTCTGTATCCTTGTGCAAGATGCTTTATGTCAATGGCCCACTTAACCCAAGGGTTAAGTGGGTATTTGTGAGGTAACTTGTCATGAAGAGAGGCATATACTGTGGCAAGCTATTTCAACATGTACCTCACAATTCTGCTGAAGTGAAATGCGATTGGCTTCCACTTCAGTGAACTTGAAAGGTTAGTGTAAGAATGCCTTGCCATCACAAACTAGAGGCATTGTCTGTGAAACAGGCTGTCATTGAGCCAGAATAATATTTCTAAAGCTCTTTGAGAGGTATTCTTTGTACAAGTGCTATGTAAAAGCAAATTATGATTGCCAAGTTTGTGGGTGACCAAAATATATTTAGTTTGAATCTTAACTAATGGTATTCAGTTTTAAGCATATCAGTTCTGTAAGCTTATTTTCTAGCTCCTTTATAAGCTACTTAATCACACAAAAGACTATACTCTTGGCCAGAGGTTCTCATGTGGCACCATGGAGATCATTTGCAACCCACAAAATTTGTATCAATGGTATGAGAAATACTCACAGGCTAGAAATTCAAATGAAAAATCAAGCTAATATCCAGTTCTTCTTCCAATGTTTTTTAGATAAAAAAGCAAGTAAAAGTGACTTTTTTGAACAGAACACTTGATGGTGATTCCCTGGACTCAATGGACTACCCCAAACATTGTATTGTAGGGGATTGAAGATATTACTGACTCAATAATTAAATCTATGGTGACATCTATTGTTAGTTTTGGGGGGTTTTGCTTTGTCTTTGCTGTTAAGAATATTTGATGCAATCAAGCCTTTTGTCAGGATTTAATTTTGTGCACCTCACTTTCAAGTGATGACAAACATACCATCTAGTAAATCACAGCAAGAATGCAGTGCTTAAAGGTATGTTGTTTAGGGACTTGTCTTTGGACCCCTGATGGGTCCATGGGGACATGGAAGGCCATCCCTATGCAGCATGCAAATGTAAAAGATATGTCTTAACTCAAGTTCAAGTTTTTCTCCCTTTTTAGCTTACAATAGTAAGCTTTTGCAGCAGTAACCCCCTTTTGGGAACTTGTGTCATCATAAAACAATAAAATACATTTAGAAAATGCAGATTTTCTCCTTATACCCCAAGATTATATTATTACAGCAGTATGTATAGTTGTGCATATTTGCAATAATTTGCTCATACAATGCTATCCCAGAAATGGCTTTTTACAATAAATAAAAAGTGGACCAGTTCAACATGTGACAAAAAGGAAAAACACTAGCCGACAGAGCTACCAAAAATAACATAAAATGCACTCACCATGGCCTGGTCACAATCCGGACTATTTTTGATATAACCAGAACTAGTTTCAACTGTGTTTTAGTGCTTCTACTTCAGTGACTCGAATTTTGTAAAGTGTGGAGTTTAAAAAAGAAAAAAATCAACAGTTTCAAGAAACATTTTGGAAATTTTAGGTAAAATAAAGGAACAGGTTTTTATATATAAGGTACAGTTGATAGTTCTTACCATAGAATACTGTACTGGTATCACTTTGAAGTCGCATAAAACATTCGTTCAGTGCAGTTCACCCATTAATTTTGAAAGCAAGATTCAGAAAAGTGGTAGGGGGTAAATTAGAACAGTCTTGCAATCTAGGCTATGTATTTGACTGCAAGACTGTTGTAAGCCTAGAAGCCTTTGGCTTTTGATTTTCTTTTTTATTCTCCTTTTCCAAAGCAACTTAAAAGATGTATCCCTAGCCAAATGCAGGTTATGGAGAAAGTTACATGACTTCATTTAAATTTTCAGAGTTGTTCTTTTTACCAAGAAAAGTCTTCTTTTATGATAGAGATATCTTACCAAACATGCATTTGGTCTTTCTGGATATACCAGCTAACTTCTGTGTACATTGAACATGGATTATTTTCACAAATATTTACTCGGTTTTTCCTTTTATAGTTCAGTTCATCTTCTTGCAAGTATAAAGTCCAGAAGAGCAAGGAGGGAACTGGTAGAGTTGTGATGTGGCAGATGGGAATAATGAACAGCTACACTATGGAGGTGAGAGGGTGGCAGGGGGCATGGTAGCGTGAATGCTGTAGACGAATCCGATCGGCACTTGTGTTTAGTGGCTGTAGGCAGCCATTAGTGGGGGCCATCAGCCTTAAATTGTCTTCATTTATTGTCTACATGAATTTCAAACCCTCATATTCAGTGAAGTTGAAGGAATTAAGATACAATTTAGAATACAATCATCCATGATACAGAAAGGAAATTGAAATATTAAGAGATGATAGACCCCAGATATGGCCAACTGAAATCAGACCATCACTTGCTGTTTGGATTTGTCTATAAGAAAAAGAGTATATGTAGAGAGTGATACTGCTAAAATTGTGTGTTCAGTGGAGTGTAAAGGTTAGAGGAAGAAATTGCTCTGTGGTGGAGAAAATGGGATGAGGAACACAAAATGTGGTGTGTTGAGATGATTCCAGTACAATGATAGCATTGATGTACTGATAGGTATGTTTAAGAAGCATGACTGGCAGTGATGAGGAGATCCGATCCGTGCAACGTGCCTGGTAAACAATAAAGCATATTATAATAATTTAATGTAATTGTTCATTCTGCTAATAAAACTAGAATCTATCAGAATGTTCCATTTTTAAAATAAGTGGCAGATCTCAACAGCGATTTTTCTTTTTTTATTCGTTTTTCTTTTTTTTTCGACTGCCAACGTCAGGCTACATTTTGTGGATCTACACTAGGAGACAGCAAGTTTTACCATTTTCGAACTGTGGACTATGAGGCCATGGGGTACCATTTTTGTGATTCTCTCCTTGACTACTGTGATCCTGATCAAAACAAGGTAAGGGTGTTAGACTTTGTGTTCTTTGCTCAGGGTAGTGTGTTCCAGTTGATGTCATCTAAATGGGGGTTTTGGGGTTAGAGGTGGGGGTAAGTCCCGTAGACATTGCTTTCTTTGTCAAGGGTGGTGTATAAATCAGAAGAGGGGGGAATGATGTAAGTCACTTAGAATATGTTGTGTTCATTGCTAAGGGTGATGTTTGCAAGTTGGTGTCATCAGTGGAGCAGGGTGGTGGACTTCTTAGACCATTCTTTGCTCAAAGTGATGTGTACACATTGGTGTCATTAGGGTGGGTTAGATAGATGGAGTTTTACAGCCCAGTTTCTAACCTATTGGTTCAAATAGAGCCGGCCACGGCCTTTTTCCAGTTGTGGCACACTGGCTTGTTTTCCCTACCCTATTGCTTATGGGGAGCATCAGGCACAACGGCAGTAGGTTCCTTTTTTTGGTATGACTCGACCTGGGAAATCGACCCGGGCCTTCCCTGTGAGAGGCATATGCTCTAACGCTAGACCAGACATGCGGTCAATAGGGTGGGAGAGGGAGATAATGTCATCAGAAGGATCATACCACCATGGATAGATCATTGAATCAGTAGACCAGAAGTTGAAATGAGTGAAAGTTGTGAGAGCTGAAGCAAAAATGAGTGATCTAATGGAGGCAAAAATTAGAAATTAGTTTATTGATTTAAAACATATTTTTGATTCCTTGCCGAAGGCAGGCAAGGAATCTATGCAATGGTGATGTCATGTGTGTGTATGTGTGTGTGTGTGAAGCCTGCTCATAAACACGATATCTCAAGAAGGGTAACTCTGCGAGATCTCAAACTTGGCATGTAGATTGCCCACATTGAGTAGAATATCCCTATTGTGGAGGTCAAATGTCATTTGGGGTCACCAGTGGTCAAATGGTAAATGCCTTGGAAATTGCTTGTAAACACAATATCTTCAGAAGGAAAAATGTGAGTGATCTCTTACTTACCATGCAGATTGCCCATATTGAGTAGATGTTCCCTATTGTTTTTGGTGGAGGTCTAAGGTCATTTGGGGTCACAAGAGGTAAAAAGGTCAAAACTAAACACTGTATCTCAAGCAGGGTAACTGAGAGCTATCTTATTTATACCATGTGGATGGCCCATATTGGGTAGATGATCCCTATTGTTTTTACTGGAGGTCAAAGGTCATTTAGGGTCGTCAGAAGTCAAACCTTGCAAATACTACATCTCAAAAAGGGTAACTGTTAGAGTTAATATTCATTAGTGGATAGGGTTAAGAGTTTTGAGTGGCATGGGAAATGTAAGAAGCATAGGTAAGCTTTTGGAATTCACTTCATTATGTAAATGATCAAACTGGGTAATTTCAAAATATGTACTGAAGCAAATTCATGGTATTAAGAATGCAAAAGTGCATAAAAGTGCATGTTATTTGGTACAGTGTTTATGTTGATTTTGGTTTGAAGTTTTGCCTTATAACATTTAGTGCCAGTATTTATATGCATCAGAGTAAGTGGGTAGAGCAAAATCTGGAAAAGTTAAAAAGGAAAAAACTGTTCATCACCCTGACATGTTAATTAATTTATCTTTGTCATAGGTTTGCTGATTTTTCTACAAGTATCTTGGCCTATAGACTTGCATGAAATATATGTCCTACTCTTAAGTGGAAGTTTCCAGCAGTGTCTGTAACATGTGAGTTAAAAAAAGGCTGTGTGAGGGTCATTTGGGGACATAGTCTGAACATATTGGAGAAAGCTTCCATGCCCACAATTCAGAGGAATTGTTCAGTGGGGAACTTCATAAGTGTAAACTTTGAACAAATCATGTGCTCTGTATGATGCACAAAATTTCTTTTAGTGCATACAAGCATTGTCTCTTCCTTAGCCCTAAAGAAAAAATGAAGATAACATTAAATTTAGTATCAAAGATTGTTAAAAGTTACAGACAAACCTTGTGCCACTGTACTCATGGGGACATGTAAGTGGGAACTAAATAATGAAATACACCACGGGTAATTAGTTTTATAAAAAAACTAAATAACTGATCATTTGGATAAAATACCCTGGAGCATGCTTGAACTGAGATTGTCTAAATGAATGAATCAAATTGTAACTGACCCACCAGAGTCTGTGAAAATTGCTGGTTTCTGTTATCTTACCTACTTTATCACAGTTGACTGCCACAGTGTCCTGAAGGATTTTCTCATTAAATCATACAGCTCTATGGACTTAACCATTTCCTACCTATCTAGAAATAGTGTCTGACACTTATTTAGCCCTCTCAGTAAGTCTTATTTCATGAAGTACTGTAGTTCAGGTAATCAAAGCAAGTTAGTATTTACTGTGTATCAAACAAAGGACACTTGACTTGTATTTTGTTATGTGGTGTTCCTACAAGCAGACAATTTAAGGCAAATTACAAATCTTGTTAATTTCTGGATTAATAGGGTTCCCATTTTTTGTTAATCTTCAAGGACATCATAGTCATTGGGAAGGGCATTACACCAAAAAACAAATACAAAAGGGCCACCACTCATAGCCATGGTTACACCTTTCTGTTGAGATGTCTCTATTGTATGTTCCAATTCATGAATGACTGTTAGGATTAGGGCTTGTTCTAACACTAACCTCAATGCAGTCAACTTTTTGGATCATAGAAACATCATTATATAGAGAGCCATCCTCAGTACCCGAAATTTTGATTTAAAGGAGCATGTTTCAAAAATATCTCTTTATCAAGTTAATAGACAACATAGTTTACCAGCATCATAAGTGCGTGGGAGATTTCTCTTGTTTGTGGTGGTCAAAGGTTGGGATCACAAAAGGACAAAACCTTGTAGACATGACATTTTTATGTGGGCATTGAACTGTGGAGTGATCTCATACTCAGCTTGTGAATTTCTCATATTTAGCATGTTGATGGTCTTTTTAGGTAGTTGCTCCCTTTTGTTTCAAGTGAGGGTGAAAGGTCATTTTGGGTCACATGATCTCAAAAGGTTTTGACCTTACTAGCATACCTCAATATTTGTGAGGGATCTCATGCTTGTCCTGTGGGCATCCATTTTCATTATTACAATATATCATATGGCAAGGAATCACTAAGCCTTTTGGCTTTCTATTTAATAAGTTACTATGATTATAACCTAACACAATTTACTGTGTATTAAACAGGATTGTAAAATGTCATTATTTTTGCAATCGATTGGAGTCATTTACTACTTTTAAAGTAACTTGATTATAATAAGTGTATAAATGAGGTCATTGTTCTATTTTTATGAGGGTGACCATGATACAATTTGAGCCATTTCCCTTTTGAAAATTGGTGACTTGGGTCAGTTTCATTTCAGCTCTGATATCAAATGTCAGAAGATAACACTTATTTAACAGCTAGAGGACAGTTATTATCAGTTTTACTGGCCAATTAAGATTTATTGTAACAGCCATTACAACAGGAAACATGGCTAAACTTATTAGCTTGGTTACATCTTAAACACATGTAGTAGAACTCAACAGCTTGCAGGAAACAGTAGTCTTAATAATGTCTAACAGAAAAAATGAAAAAAGAACACCTTGAAAGACACTTTAACCTGAAAGTTGTAAAGGAGGAAACAATGCTTGTTATGGACAGTTATGTTGCTCTTCTTTTCAAATTCCTATCTCAATGCCTATATCAATTAGTGTCAGGAAAGCATTTTTAAAATGCCAGTGCAAAGACACAACCTCAACCCTATCTTCATTACCTTTTCATTGTCAGGCATCATGCAATTATAAGAAATTTTACACTTTGTTTTTTGGTCACAATCGTTACAATTTCTCATAGTTTCTTTGAACAGTTTTATTACAAGATACATTTCAGATATGTTTAAAAGTTATTCAGAAATGAGCCAATATTAGACAAAATAATTTAGTGGTTAACACTACTAAAATCAGATGATGCCACAAATTAGTACGGATATGAAGGAACTAATTTATTTTAACTGCCATTGACAATCGTTATGGATAAAGTTTTTATAAGGGCTGAAACAACAAATTAAACCTCAGATAAAAACATGTTTTAACAAAGCTAATTGTTCTCAGATTTCTTGGGTGTGAAAGGATCAGAGTCTCTTTTGTAAGTGGTTATGTCATCAGTACCTATCAATAGGAACAAAAGGATGTGTCAATCAAAGTTTGATACTTGAAGGAAAAAACTATTTTCTCAATTACATATAGATGAAACAGCTGACATACTGTTGTGTCTCCTTCCTAACAGTTTCTTGCTTCAACCCTTCCATCAATTTGTTAATTAGTTAGATGGAGTTTAACAGGCCAGTTTCCAATCAATTGGTTCAAGTCTAGCCGGCCATGGCTTTTTACCAGTTGGGGCCCCCTGGCTTGTTTTCCCTACCCCATTGCCTATGCTGAGCATCATGCACAATGGCAGTAGGTTCCATTTTTAAAGTCTTCGGTATGACCTGGCCAGGACTCAACCTCCCAACCTCCCGAATCTAAGTCGGATGCACTGACCAGTTGACCAGTCAGTGGGTCAACTGTTCCATCAAAAGAAATATGAAACCTTCTTGACAGAGCCATTAAGGTGTAAATGAGAGTTGCACTAAATGAAACAATAGGTGTCAATCATATTCTTCAAATATGAATAAACAAATAAAATATTATAATAAAATGAAAGTAAGAACAAATGTGCTTTCACTATATGCAGGCACTGTTAGGATAAGTGTTCCTTTTTATAACAATGGATTGGTTGCAAAGGTTACAAGACAGACATGTACAGCAAAAGGATTTCATTTTTATTTTACAACAATAAGAGCAATGAAGTGTTAAAGTCATTTACTTCAACCCAAGTACACTTATTTTTGTATCGACCATGTTAACCCTTGTGACTAGAAATAATGAGCCCAAGCAGTATGCAGATAGATGTAAAAATTAATGTAACCAAAATTTTATTTATTAATTCCCAGTAAAAATGAACCTTTTTAGCCCAATTTTTTAAAAAACTGTAAGGGAGTTAAGTAGTTCTTGGCATGCAGAGTGTAAAACAATTACTGATAACATATTACTTAAGCATTTACCATAGCTTTTAGTATGTATTTTTTTCTCTTTTTTTTGTACTGCCATCATTTATAAGGTTTCAAATATGATATGTACACTAATCATGTATCACACATTTTCAGAACATACATGTGATATTTCAACAGTGATCAAAACAGTAATTGATGCCAGAAGTTAAACCAAAAAAACAGGCCATCTTTCCAAAATCTCATCATTTGATACTATAAAATATATACATATTTACATATCCAATACATACTTTCTTGTTATATACAAATTTACATAATACATAGCAATTTGTCATAAGCTAATGGTACAAATAACTGTAGCTGAATGTCAATTCTTTCAACGACAAACATAATTTGGAAATAATTCATTGGAAACTAAAAATAGAAGAAGTGCCAGTCTGGATGTCTGTATTACTACTGCCTTCCCATAACTGGTACCTTTTCACTACCAGGCTAACTGTAAAAGACTTAAAAACAGCACTAGTCATTATGAAAGTAACCATTACAAAAATACATAAAATTGGCACATTCTCCATCTTGTGCATAATTGTAAGATACTATGATATAAAGTGAAATAAACAACAAAATTCAATTTAGTATTTATTATGAATTACTGAACATGGTCATCCAAATATGAACTGGTTATTGCAAAATTGAAAGCAGTTTGCAGGGTTTCAAGAGAAAATGGCTGCGTGGATTTGATTTTATGCAAGTGTTTTTCAAGTTGCAAATAGAACTTGAGTTTGTACATAAACCCATTAACCAAAGGAATTTTACAAAAAAAGTTTTTGTTGAAAAATAAAGTATTTTGCATGAAAAATATGTTGCATAAAATTGGAGGTACTGTAAACTTGCATTCCCAGAATAGGTGGTCAATAGTTTCATCCCTTTCCCAACAAAAAGTACATGTAGGGTTTTTCTTGCATATTAATCCTATGTAAATAGTCATTTGTACCCAATATCCTTTGAATGGAACAAAATTGGAAAGAAGCTTTTAGTACGTAAATTTACTTATTAATAGAACATCTACATGGATTTCAAGTTTTCAAACTCTTTAATATATATATATAGATTAGACTCGATGTGATCATATTTTTCTTTGCTGCAATGGAGTTAAATACTGTTATCTTGGCAAATATTGTAAGGGCAAAGCATCGTGGCAAAGTTCTCTTCTTAAATGAAAAACCAAGATACTGATTTTTTTTCATTTTATGTGGAAATGGAAAGGAGCCTCAGATTTTTCCCTTATTCTTCTGTTAAGGCAGGGACAAATCCCCCTTTATCTGCCTTGACAGAACCCCTGCCAAGAAGACTTGAGTGTGTGACAATGAAGTATGAAATCTGTAGTGCAATGATTATTGTCAAGGAGACTGCACAGTAAATTGACAGAAACAGTTCTATTCCTCCATCCTTGTTCTGTTTCCATTTATCTAAATTATTGTTGGGTGTAGAAATCATAACATCAATATTTAAATGATGTTTATCCCTGTGCTGTGTACCTGTCTCAGATAGTGTACCAACCATGGGGTCAGGTGATAAGTGTGTTGCTGTTTGTGGAATTTCACAGGTGAAATTTAACGGCTCACTGATGTTGTACATGGTGCCATGTAAAATGCATGTGACTGAATCTCCTAGAAAGTTTTGCTGAGAATTGTTTAAGGACCACTCCTGTATGGCCTGGAAATCACAATCACATGTGAAGGGGTTGGAACTTATGTCCAATATCTGCTGGGTTAGATGTAGATATGGTATTATACTCGATGATGAAGTGATGCTGTTGTTATTAAGGTACAGGCTTTGAATAATAGATATTATTCCAACATTTTCTGGTGAAGGAAATTCAGCAATTGCATTTTTAGATAAATCAATTTCTTGTAAGGAGTCTAGTGATTGAAACAACCCATTTGGAATTGAAGTCAGTTTATTGTCACTCAGATTAATGCTTTTAAGTTTTGTAAGATTTTGAAAAGTTACAACATCAATGTCGGAAAGTCTATTCCTTCCTAGATGAAGTAGCTGCAACTCATTCAACCCATGGAAAATATAAGGGGGCAGATTTTGAATCTTGTTATCATTAAGGTAAAGGGATTTCAGTTTCTCTAAATCAGAAAATACACTTTCGTTAAGCCTGGCAAGGTCATTTTCACTCAAGTATATTCGTGTGAGAGTTTTCTCAGTTCCCATAAATGTTGCATTTTTAAGATCATATAGATAATTTCTATTTAGCAAGATGTTCATTAGCTCTTTTGTACTTGAGAATGACCCAGGTTGTATCTCAGTGATTTCATTCTCGCTAAGATCCAGCGTCCTTACATTGCTATAACCTTTCATCTTATCAGCTGAAATATTTCTGATATGGTTCCTTTGAAGTTCCAGTAAGGTGCTTTCCTCACAACCCTCAGAGGAAGGAACTGTGTAGAGATTTCTCCCATCACATTTAACTCTTTTAAACCAGTCTTTATATTCACAGACTTCACGGCAGGCAATGGAACCACTTCTGGGCGTATCTCCCCCTGCTACTAAAGCCTGGGTTGCCATAGTTCTGCAGTGTAGAAGTGACCAAACCAAATGAAATATTGTCATCCACTGCCTTTTTTGTTTGGGTTCCAAGCCATTCATTTTTTGCCTACATAAAAAGCAAACAACAATTAACAATGTAGCTCAAGCATTGCAAGTGTTAAACTGTGTCAAGGGACAGTCTCTTTCACTTTGGTCATTTGAAACAAAAAAAGTGCTAACACAAATGTTTACGGAATGAAAAAAGCAATAATACACTTTCACATGAGTGTTGAAACATTCTGAAGAACTCATAAATGTAAACTTCAAAGAATGATTTTTATTTTGAAATACTGCTTTGTAAGCCTTTGTTTATACTGTTATTATTTAAACGTTACAAATAAATTGAAAAGTAAAACAAGTTAAAAGATAAAATATCAGAATAGGCAATGTGCAGAAGATGAGTTTTAAGTTTCCTTTCAAAAGAATTAAAGTTTGTCTGACGTCAGATGGCAAGGGATTCCATAGAGTCAGAGCTGCACAACTGATAAATCTGGTTCCAAAATTTGATGTTTTGATTGATTTGGCTTTTAAAAGAAGTAGGGACAAGGAGTGTAATGTGCAGGATTAAGAATAAGTGGAGATCACATCAGTGAGAGAGGATGGGTCAAGATGGTAAATACACTAAAAGTGAGAATCAGAATCATCAAAATAGGTTTTTCTTCTGATAGGAACAGAGTGCAAAATATACGGTATGGGTGAAATGTGGCTGTATATTTTGGAGTACTCTATACTCAGTGTACTGTCGAATGTGTACCTAACAGCAACAGATTTTACATGTTATGTTAATGCAGGTGCGCACTGGACGGACCTGCGCACTGGATGGTCACCCCACTTTACCATTTGCAGTTAAGTTGTATAGCTGCTTTGTAAACCTTTGGAAGTTTAACAATGAAATACTTCATGAGAAGTCATCGAATTGGGAAGCAGAGAAAAACAGGTTGTATCATGGTAATATTTGTGGATACCAGAGCTTATGGATACGGACAGAAGCCTTTTGCAGAAAGAAGCAATGTGGAAGTCAACTGAGAGGTTATCAAAAAGGACACCTAGGCTAGGGCCATTTTGTGCTTGCACAAGTTAAACCACCATCACATTACATAGGTTATGGTGAAAAGATTAATTCTGTCATTTTTAGTCAAGCTCAAAAGTCATTTGGGGTCAACTCTGAAACCATGTAAACAAGATACATCTCAAGGTAAAAAGCTTGAATTAATGTCATGAATGTGGTATGTGGATTCCTTATGGTGCAAAATTGGACCCTGGAACAGCATGTTTGGTGGAGGTCAAAGGTTATTTGGGGTCACCATGGATCATTTTATGAAAACCTTGTTTAAGTGATATCTCAAGTTAGGAAGCTTGGATAAATTTCACATTGAAGGCATGTTCTGGTAGATTTTTACCTCTGTCTTGTAAGAAAAACAAAAATATTTCCTCACCATGCCCTTTAAACCCTATCACAAAACCATTTTCTTAACTCAAGATGTCTCCTTTTAAAGATTAGTTATTTTTGTTGAAAAACCTCTGCTTTTCAACAAAGTCACAAAAAGTTATGTGATGTAGGCACATTTCTTCAAATTCCTTTTGTTTTTCTTTATAATTGAACATCCTGTTTGTCCTTGAAATTTGATACTGTTGGAATGTTTGAATATCTTTTCCTGTAGATCTAGCATTACCCTTCACCATACACAGAGTACAACCAACAATATTGCTTAATATTACCTGCAACGGCATCATACTTATAAATAAATTGAATGCAATGTAAAATTAATGTGCCATGATGACATCACAGATTTCCCATGGTGCATCAAATCCCAAGAAGAATTTACAATACTTTAAAAATTTGTATCTTCGGAATACTAAAAGCTATGGAGATGCCGTTTTCACCTCTGAAAAAGAAAATTTTGAAGGTAAGGAATTTTGTCTCCAGAATATGCCTTTAAGCATGAAAAAGCATTATGATATAAAAAGAAATCATGCTTTTTATATGAAGGTCAGGGGACATTTAGAGTCACCAGTGGTCAAACATAGAAAAACTTGTATACACAATACTGTATCTCAAGGCAGGAAGCTTAGATATTTTTCATATTGATATGCGGAAGTGTTGTGGCAGAAAGAAGAGTGATGCTGTTTTGGTCAGCCATTAAGTCATATGGGAACACAGAAAGTCAAGCATTGAAAACCTTGTAAACAAGATGTATTTAAAGATTGGAATCTTGGTTGATGTAGGCAACATTCATTGCCAACCACTTTAAATGATCATGTAGGGTTCACTAGGTTAAGAGGCAAAGTTCACCTAACTTAGGAGCCATATTACTTTAGGTGTATTCTAATAGAGTGAAAACTCAGTTCAGTACATTCAACTGGGAACCACAGTGCACATTGGGTTAAGAAAATCTTCTGGGTGTCTATAAAACAAAGACCGAAGACCTAAGACCTATAAAACGAAGACCCAACTAGCTATAAAACGAAGACCCAACTAGCTATAAAACGAAGACCTATAAAACGAAGACCCAACTAGCTATAAAACGAAGACCTATAAAACGAAGACCCAACTAGCTATAAAACGAAGACCTATAAAACGAAGACCCGACTAGCTATAAAACGAAGACCTATAAAACGAAGACCCGACTAGCTATAAAACGAAGACCTATAAAACGAAGACCCTACTAGCTATAAAACGAAGACCCGGAAGTATTTTTTCTTACGTAAACTTTTTTCCCTGAACTATCCAGAGGCTATCACTGTACATTTTTCTAGCAATTTTACCAACGTTGAACATTATCGTTACTGTAGTAATTGTTGCTTCTACATACAAGAAAATAATGCGCTTGTGAATTCAGCTATAGTTACGCAAAGAGACCGGATCGGTTGAAGAAACGTCGCTTCCTGGAGACATGAAAAATTGTATTGCGCGTAATCGCGTCATAGACCTTACAAAGAAATCCTAACCTTTGAGATTTCTAGATGAGACCTTATGCATTGACGACACACTTTCAGGTTTGGAGGTATAACAACATACAGACTTACCACTGATTTTTGTGTAGACCTGGGACAAAACAGTGTGCCGCGCGCAGTAGAATTCCGTTACGTGTGTAGGAGACTAACACGCGATATTTCCCGCCTGTCATAATATAAGAGGCGACTTAAGGAAATTACTTGCGCCGTATCTGAGCTGGATGTGTTTAAGACCAAACCAGGTATACGTAGCCACAGGGGGGGGGGGGGACTTTACGGATAATGCTGCACCAAAAATATTACTGCCCCGCCAGATGAAAATTGAAATTGTACACAGGATGTTAAGAGAAAATTTTGTGCCCCTGTAATCACAGTTCTTGCCCCTCGATTCACACGCTTCCCTCACCTCTCCTCTTTTCGGGTGTTGGATCTTGGGGAGCGGAATCATACTTCAGCCCCCACATTTTTTACTGGGGGTTTAATACCCCAGCCCCCGCTTCCAACGCCTATGTTACACATTCGTGTTGGTGAGCCGTTAAATCAGATATTCTTATATCTTACCGTACACCTTTGCAAATTATTTGCAATGAATTTGAACGCATACACGAAAAGAGAGGCGCCATGATTGAAGAAACGTCCGTACAGATCAGTGGCATAGCCAGGATTTTTGAGCAGGGGAGGGGGTGTAGATGGTCAAAAAACTTTCCTGGGAGGGGGCACAATTACTGAATTTTCTATAGGATTAATTCATATGACCAATACATATGATAATATAAAAACTTGGCATTTGACAGTAGCCTAGCGCTGAAACCTTGCAATAAACCTTTTCCGTCAGGAAGCCGCAATTTAATACTGATTACTAGCTTTTTCTACTGACGGACTATCATACGTACAGACCAGTGTGCATTCTAAAATAGGGCAAAACTATAGTCGTAGGAAGCTGTTCGTTGTGGGGGGGGTGGACGTTGTTCTAGTGTGTGACGCCCTGGGGGTTTAAGTGGAGGGGATGTCCCAACTCTCTTTTGTAAAAATCTTGAGGAAAATGAAGGTGTATGCAATTTGATGCAAAAAATAGTACGAAATATTATTGGAAAGTTTAAAAATACAACACGCCGAAGTAACAAATGAGTTTTTATTCTTGGATGGGGGCAGAAGCATACTTTCTTCAGTCCACAGTTTGGCCGGGTCGGGGCCAAAGCTCCCCCCTGGCCCCAGGGACTTAAGTAAATAAAGAAATTATAAAATGTGTGTTCAATACAGTTTATTATTACACAACGGGTAACTCCTCCACCATCCCCTTCTAAGCTAGAGCAATTTATTGATCAATCTTATATTCTTATTCATGAATGTATTCTGCCCTACCAAAAGTATCATTGGTGAACAAAAAAGTTTGGCTACATCTTACATCTATGTGATGCTTCCTTTGTTAGCCAACATTTTTCGCTAGCCAAAGAAATAAACTGCTTTGTTGGTGAAGACAAAAAGTAAGGAGCACCAGGAGATGAAAAAAACAGAGTCGTGTACACTTAAAAGGCTCATTTATTCACTTGTCAGATGAAAACTTAAAAACTCAAAAAACAAACAAAACAGTGAAATGATTTTCTCTGACCTTTTAACGGACTGCATATGAAAAGTTTCAAAATTGAATTCATGAAGCTTAAAGTCAGGAAAGAAGATAAAAATATGTAACTAAACACACACAAACGGTGCATATGATGAACATCTAAATTTATTAACAGAATGAAAATGTAATTGGGCAACAAAGTAATGTTTGTATGCGCTATTCGGAAAGGAAGTATATATGCTTTATTATTAGACAAGCAAAAAACAACCGGTTGATAATGCTGCATGAGTGAATGTATCGACTGTGTTATGATCTGACACGTGGTCAAATTGGCGCGACCATGAAGACAGCTACGCAATCGGTGCGTAAACGTCGGTTTAGGAGGTAACTGGTAGGTATCGACAAAGGGACGGTGTGCTTCGTGTGACCCGTTCCCATTGGCGTACCCTCAGATGTTCGAGAATGGGGGCTGAACTTTGTTTTAGAGAAGCGTCATGGCAGGCCGGTAGCCATGCGGGGGAACGGGGCCGTGACCCCACCCGTACGGGCCGCTGTGCCCATGTGGCGGAGGCTCCATATAGTCAGAGGGGGGCAGTCCCCCCTTGACGGATTCAAATTGCCTGTCAGCGCCCTTTTTACTCTTTTAACCATATTGAGACATATGTATCTACCAACATAAAAGCGCCCCTTCATCCTATTTCTCGCCCCCTCTGACCAAATATTTTTGCCGCACAAACTTTGAAGCGCCCCTTTCAGGCAAGTCTTGCTCCTTCTGACTGAATTCCCTTCCTCCACCACTGGCTGTACCCCCCACCACCCACCCATGCAGAAAATCAATAAAAAAAAAAATAAAAAAATTACATCATGTAAACTGTAAACTGTGAACGCGCGCTTTAGTTCATTTTCAGTAAACTGTAAAACACCCATTTAAGATTTATTGGAATAGGGCTATAACGGTGAAAGCTATTGTTCTTCTGTGTGTGACTAATTCTTAAGAAAGACAATACTGAATCGATAAGAAGTAATTCTGTTCTCTCTTGTTACTGTTTGGAAGATTCTTTACTCAGGCTCAACACCAAAATAAAGGAAAAAAACTGTTCCTAAGCGTTTCAATGCTGAGTCCATGCAGGGTAATGGGAATGATTTAACCCCTCGACCAGTTACCCAGTATCTCTGTTTTGCTCTTAATGACAGAGACTCATCACCCAAGTACATTTTGGTTGATAGAAAGCCAAATTCTCGTTTGCTGAATGATCTTCAATTGACATCAAAATCAAAAGGTGCAGAATAGTTCAAAACTATACATACACAGAAATTGTTTTGGTTACATATTAAGGCATTGTTTGCCCCTGCTAGACATGTAAAAGTCAGGCCCGTAGCCGGGGGGGGGGGGGGATCGGAGCGTTCGAACGACCGACCCCAACTTGAGGGAGGTCCATTTTCCAGCACTGTGTTTGGAGGGTCAGCTATGAAATATTTTTTATCTTGACATATTGAGGACGAATTTCCGTTCACTTCTGGTAAAGTGGTGTACTGTGTGGAATTCCTGGGAAAAAGGACTTCTGTTGTGCTCAAAAGTCCTCTAAAATGCTCCAGATTGCAGGAGACAGTGGCGTAGTTACTGGGGGGGCAGGGGGGCAAATTGCCCCCCCCCCGAAAAATTTTTGGGGAAATTTGATGAAAATGGGGAAATTTGATGAATCTTATTATTACAAAAATTTCACGAAAATTTCTCAAAATTTTTGTTAGAATAAGAAATTGTGAGACCTTTCTCATACATAATTCGTATTTTCATGCAACAAATTAACTCAGATTTCGTCAGTGTCGCATGAACCAGCCCAATTCGTGTTCCACAGAATTGTCCTCGCCGCGTAGCAGATTGAATGTTCCCTGGCTTTGTGCTTGTATACGCACGGGAGTTATGATCAGTGCATTTCAGTGTACAGAGAGCTGTTATTCAGGTGATACTTTGGGAATTCAGTAAAAGGATGTGAAAACTAACAAGTCACTAGCGTAGACCCTCGATGTTGTTATGTTCTTCTACAAGCTAGCAGAGCTGTACCGTATTACTCTTTGTACATAACGATGCTTAATTACAATCTAGTTCGGTAAAATCGCTTTCTGCTGACTTTGAGTGTAACAATAAATGGACAATGAGTACCTTGTAGCCTTCTACACTTAACAGACTGCTTTTCTCACAGGATATCCTGTGTGATCGAGCCACTATTAGGCCTCCTTAGTGCCACCCTCACAGATGCCACTTTTTCTTTGTTCTTAAAAATACGCAGTCTAACTTTATTAACACAGATTTTACTTCAAAAGATAGCATATGTGGCACCAGATTGCTTATAAGGACACCCAATTTTTCAAAAATTTTCAAAGGGGAAGGATTGTCCCTGCAAGGTCTTTCAGTGATGCCATTTTTTTTTAATTCCTACAAATAGACCTAGGCAAATTCTGTCAAATTCCAATTTTTAAATGAAAAGGTAGAATCTGTTTCCCACTGGTGGCATTGATAATAAAAGTACATGTTTAGATTCTCTTTACAAGCATAAATACGCTATTTTGACCATCTGAGGGGTCTGATTTTTCGAAATTTTCCTTACACTCCGCGCCAATCAATGGTGGCGCTTCGCTCGGTCTTTTGGGCAAAATTACATATTTGGGGTAAAATTAGCTCTTAACTGTCTGATCACTTTGCAGTTTGCGAACATATTTTGAAGAGAGCATTTTATTGCAAACGACAAAAGAAGAAAGCGACTGGCGAGATTCTTCGTATTAGCCTAGAAAATGCTATTTCCGGCCATATAAGGGGTCTAATTTTTCCAAATTTTCTCTACGCTCCGTGCCAAGCAATGGTGGTGCTCCGCTTAGATAATCTTTATGACAAAATAACATTTTGTGGCCAAGAAAAACCACAACTACCGATCATTGCTCTTTTATTTTGACTCCTAATAGCGTGCAAATTTAATGACAAGTTTTTCTTCGTAAGGTAGCATAAATGGCATAAAGAAATGCATGTCAAGACACAAAAGTTTCAGTTTTATCCTCATGAACCACCACGATTCAACTTTTAACACTGTTCCTATCTAAGTCGAAAATTTTGCACCATTTTGCATGTAGGCTTCTTGAAAACGTCAAAAAATTTCCGGACACCCCTCCCCTTAGACCATACTGCATGCCCCTTCCCCTTCAGAGAAATCCTGTGTACGCCACTGATTTAGTACATACAAATTAACCAAATATTGCTTACCAAAATAATATACTTTGTTATTTCCGATTGCTCTGTGTTATACTTTAAGATTAAAATGCAAGTAATATTACAAAATGACATGGTAATGTTGTTATACTTGTAAGTTTGCATATTTTATATGAAATACTTACACATTGACCGGGAAAAGTTTTGGGGAAATTTCATACCTTTGCCCTCCCTGGTAAAATCCTAGCTACGCCACTGGCAGGAGATCTGCCTATTTCAAACTTTACCGGGGAAGCATCCGGACCCCTAGTGTTGGATTATGGGCCAATCGTATAACGAAGGCCTAGGTAGGGGATCTGGCTGAGTAGTATCCAGAAACAAAACAGGAGAGAGTTTCCAGTTGATTTTAAATGATTGTATTTGATGATTTGGTTCCGCAAAAAGATGATCAAGTTTTACTTAATTCGGCCGGCCTAATAGTAATCACTATCTACAGCTCACTCAAGTGCTCCTCGTCTGAAGTCTTACGCATGAGTGCCCTGCTAGCGGGCTCGGTCTTGGAAACCTCGTGCGAGCTCCGAAGACCTGCAGTCCCCTGATTGGTCAAAAGTTATGACGCACCAATGTAAATGAATGTAATGATATAAATGACCAATGAGGAGGCTGCAAAGGGGTAAACTGGCCACACCTCGAAAATATGGGTTACAGCATGCACGTGGAACTACTGCAATGTGATATGTCACGTCCACTGGTAACACGTGACGGGAAACAGGAAGGGCCCTGGGAATCTAGAACAAAAGGAAGGGAGAGTTGCTCGTAAACAACAAGATGGCGTCTGCTAAAGGTCATGAAGAGTGCACCATACTACATGACACTAGCAACTGAATGTTTACGGCACGCGCCAGTCGCCTCCGTATTTGGAAAAAGGTCCACATCTTGGAAAAAAGACCCACCCCTCCACATGGGCTGGCTACGGGCCTGAGAATAATGAAGTAGGGGTTTTCGGTGGTTGGGCTATAGGAGTAACTTTGTTGAGAAAATTGAAACTGTCTGGAATGAGGAGTTGAATGGTCTTCCACAAAACCAAATGTCCTATTTCTCAGTATTAAAGAACAAAAGATTTCCAAATGTTGTTCAACGAAACCAAGAATTTTCCAGCGCTCGTCGAAACTTTTGTTCGGCATCCTTTCGGCAAACCTTCGCTTCTGGCAGTGATTCGGGTTGTTGTATCCATTAACGGGAGCTACCGTAGTTGTTCCTCTCTGGCATATCCGTTCACAACCCTTTGCCGAGTCCCCTTGCATTTTTTACCATTACAAATAAATTTTCTTCAAAATGTCGGCACTCGTCGCAAGTAATTCTTACAATCAAAGTTGTCCCACCTAGGTCTTCGGTCTTCGTTTTATAGCTAGTTGGGTCTTCGTTTTATAGGTCTTCGTTTTATAGCTAGTTGGGTCTTCGTTTTATAGGTCTTCGTTTTATAGCTAGTTGGGTCTTTGTTTTATAGGTCTTCGTTTTATAGCTAGTTGGGTCTTCGTTTTATAGGTCTTCGTTTTATAGCTAGTTGGGTCTTCGTTTTATAGGTCTTAGGTCTTTGGTCTTTGTTTTATAGACACCCAGATCTTCTCCATTTTTGGTGCAAATGGCCCAAAATTTGCCAACCTTTGTAAGTCATGTATATTGCAGGATGATATAAATTAAATTAAATACTAATGGTTTTGTGATGTCAAATCTAAATGCGGTTTTTATAAAGCTGCAAGTGACCGCTAAAAGTTATCACTTGGGGTGACTTCATGAAAAAAATCAATCAGTTAACATTTCATTTTCTTAGACCTCTGAGGTGAATCATATACTTATACTGTTGTCAGATTTTTGGCTCTTAATTTCTGACCGGAGACGGGGAAGATTTTAGTAAATACAATATTCAAATCAAAACCAATTCCAAATCTGTTATGTGGCTGTGACTTTACAGCAGTACCAACATAAACAACATTTTCGTAGAGCTTAGAAAGTTGATGTTTCCAGCCAGTAGTGAAGTGATAAGTTCAGCCCTAGGGCCATCCAATTTATTATGATTAGTTAGAAACTAATGGCCGACATTGGCAACACAATTCTCAGTACAGTAGTATCATCACTGGGGTTAAAAGCTAGGATTGTCATAGCCCGCAGAGCGGACGAAGTCTTTTTGTTCAGCTTATCGCTACGAAAAATCAACGTTCGTCAACATTGGAGACAAAATCATTTCAACTTGCATAGAAATCCTACGGAAACTTCCATTCACATAGCTCAACATGGATTGGTTGAAGCAAGGCTATTAAATGTTTATTTAACAGGAAAACACTGGTACCATCATGATTGTACAACAGTACACGGAGTCATGGTGGTCGATTTTATTTAACACTGGTAGTGTACAGCGGTTAATTAAGAACAACTGATCACACAGCCACGGGAAGAAACAGTTTGACACTTTTCAACAAAAGATTACTGTTTTAAATCAAATCTTTGATGAAAGTTGTTATTGTTTGAAAGAGACCATGATCAAGACTTCCATCTAAACTAAAAGCTTCTGCAGATGTAATAAGCCAAATTTGTTTGGTTCAAACGTCTTTGTGTTCAACGTTGAGCACCACCTACAGTACCTCAGGAATAGACCAATTGTGGTGAATGCTCATGAATATTAAAACAATCAACTTTTGGGCTCATTGAAAGGAATTTCTGACCATGGCCGTCAGGCTCTGAGGGGAGGCAGCCTAAAGGGGGCTGCAGCCACAGAGGAGCTATGCAGGCTGGGATTGTCATCAACATTACCCTGCCAACTATGCATGGGGAGGTGCTTATACAACACTATGTTTTGTCAAGATAGGTATCATAGGCCCTATCCAACTTTTCCTTGTAGAAGACAGTTTCAGAAAGAAAGTGTTTTATCAAACCTCTTTGAAGTTGGTTACAGAGTCACATCTTTAATGGTCAATGTTTTATAGCACAGAGTGACAGTTGTTAATTAAAATTACAAATTGGAAAGGACCTTTATTATAGTAAGTTTTTATAAAAGCAGTATGTTCCAGATAGGCTATGAGTACCAAATCTTGTACATAAGCAGCATGTATGTGCCGAATTATGTAGTATAAGTTTTTCATTATTTTGAATGCAAGTTATATGTGGTCAACAGAGTTCAGTGTGTGTAAATGTCTGTATATTTGGAAGATAGGTAGCAGTGATGAGTCAGGTACATAGTATACAGATTTCTGTTAGTGTTAATTGAGCAGCTGGTATTACCACAACTGGCAGGGTATCAAGAGTCTTGAAGCACCTCCATATTCACATTGATGACAACTTGAAAAATTAGGCAAAACAACAGCACTTGAACCACTTGAAGACACCACAAACAACTATGTCATCACACTTTTGCACCTCCTCACATTTTCACTTGAAGCAAAATGGGAAAAGCAAAGTCTGCGAGTTAACGAGACTGCCAGAGGGTGCATCACTCCAGTGTCAAACCGGCCACTTCGTCAACTATAGCAGGGACATACCCTGGGCAAAATCCCAAGGGGGCAGTTGAAATACTGCATACATAGAGCACCACCATTACTTAACATGTTGTGTACATGCAATTTGGAAATCTCAATCAAGGGGGCAAAATTTTCTTCCCCTACCTGTAGGTTACAGCACTGACTAGGCAACTGACTGTGATGGCAAGCCAAGTGGGTAGAAAGCTGGAGTAAACTCACATACGTGAAACAAGGTTCAAGGTTAAACCAATGGCTTCTCCCACATTCGTGGTGGCTTAGCATCGTAAAACAACTGCCCTTCAAGGCCTGATTCAAGGCCTTCAAAGCCTGACTCTCATGCTCTTGTGAAACATACAGATCTTGGCAGCTAGAATAAACCTGCAGTATGCCACATGAGAACCCCTTTTAGAACACAAAGAGACAGCCTAAATAAGGTAATTTTGTGACTTGCAGGAGAAAACACTTCCTTTTTTGGTTCCTTGCGTTAGCAAAAGGAACCTATGTAGTCAGGTTGGCGTGTGTGTGTGTGCGTGTATGTGTGTGTGTCTGTGACGCTAGCTTGGGTACGCTGTAACTCAACAAGGGAAAGTTGGATTAAATTGAAACTTGGTATATAGAAGTGGCATAGTTTGAAGGTGTGCCCTATCGTTTTTGGTGGAGGTCAAAGGTCATTTGAGGTCACCAGAGGTCAAAAACTAAAAACCTTCTCAACATGATATTTCAAGTTAGGAAACTTGGATAGATGTCATACTTGGTGTGTGGGTGTGTTATTGTGTAAGGATTAAATCTGATGTTTGGTGAAGGTCAAGGGGTCATCTGGGGTCACCAGGGGTCAAACACAGAAAAATGTTTTAACCCAGTATTTTAAGGTAAAAAGGACAGATTTCAAATCAATCTGTGTTTGGTTAAGGTCAAAGGTCATCAAGGTCACTGGAGGTCAACCAATGGAAACGTTATTTAGAAAATGTTGTAAGCTAGATAAAGATAAGTTTAATAGATTTTTTTATCTCACCTAGTTTTGCATGCTTACACACCCAAACACCTTAGAAATTTGGCCTTTACATTCGTTCAGTAATGATTACTTTGGGTTGTACACAGATTTTCGATCATTCAAAGTTGTAAGAGGGCAATAACTGAAATCTGTAGATTTCAATGAGCACAGGTCACACTGCATTAAACTGGTCTCTCTGCCAGTGGAAGCAATGCATGGATTATACAGTATGTCTCTTTAATACTGCTGTGCTCAGTGGGATAACCTAATCCTCATTCTATTATCACACCCCATTAACCACTTACTTTCTGCTTAACTGCTGAATAAACCCTGTTTTCTGTGTAGAGATAGCCACCAGGACAAATGGTAGATTGTTTTAAAGTAATAGCAAGTTTTATTTGAGAGCAGGTAAAAATAACTTATGAGAGAAGTTCAAGGGATGTTTTTCTCTCTCTAACCACATTGTGTATTGTTTTATATTGGTGATGATATCAACTTTGGTTACAAGCATAAATACATATGGAAATGAAGAAATGTTTTTGAAGGATCACCAAGCATTATACAAGTTGAATGTAAGTAAGGCCACAAAAATTTAATCATTGATATCATATAATATAAGTACTAAAATACCCCTTGTGAAGATGTTACAAACATTGAGTATGAGCTTTCCCTTCGCTCTATTTCAAAGACTAGTTCTTATAATATCCAGCAAGGAACCACAGAGCCCATTGGGCTCTTGTTCATGTTTTTGGTCAAACCTCAGTTCCGTAAATTTCAGATTCATGGAGTAAAGCCTGCTTGATGGAGTGCCAAAAAAGCCTTTAAAATCACTTGAAATGTTTTAAAGAAACAAACCAATTATTCAGATCCATAATGATTTGATATTTTTTTTTCTTGAGGAGTGGGGAAAATAAACATTAAGTTTTTCAAAACAGATCTGGCCTATTAAAATCAATTGCTGGAACATACAGGTATTCTGGAAACAGTTAAGTCTATTCACTGGCACGTAACAATCAAAACAAAAGGAAAAGATCAAATAGGTAAGCAAATTAAACAAATTTTGGTTAATTGAAAGGTAGTTAAAGGTGGAGTTCTAGTTCAGAATAAAACAAGGGTTTAAGGTCACTTTAAGTTTTGATATGCTAGAGGGGTACTTATTCTTAACATTTCTGTGAAATTTGTATGGAAATCTGGTGTGTGGTTCTTAGGGTATGAACAGGTTCAGAAATTTAGTAGTTTATTTTTTTCTCTTGAAGGACTTAAGACCCCTTCTGGGGTATGGTAGAATTACATAGAAAATGTGTACATGTATTACAAAAACAAAGGAGTAGAAAATTAGGTAAAGTTGTCACATTGTCAACAAAAAGTGAAATTGAAGCAAGCACATATGACATCATATCCTTGCATTAATGGACAGTCTTTTGTTTTTCTTTAAACTTTACAACCAAAGTTACTGAAGACTCCAGTTGGAAGATTTAATTTACAAAGCAATCCATTACTGTCTCAGACAACAGTTTGAGATGATCACCAAACTGCATTTTGAATGTACTTCAGTTTATGACTAAAATGAAGGGTTGTTGGATATTTGGATTTCTTTTTAAATCATGATTTAAATTAGTGATTTAAATCATGATTTAAATCAGTGATTTAAACCAAATAAATGGATTTAAATCTGATTTTTTTATTTAAATCATAATTTTTTTCAATTTTGATTGTGATTTAAATCAAACAACCCT
The DNA here is from genome assembly GCA_037179385.1 of Holothuria scabra. Classification (NCBI taxonomy): domain Eukaryota; kingdom Metazoa; phylum Echinodermata; class Holothuroidea; order Aspidochirotida; family Holothuriidae; genus Holothuria; species Holothuria scabra. The sequence continues at coordinate 36,712,314 of CM074200.1, forward strand.
GCTGAAATGATTTGGGTACAAGCATTAGCCTTCCTTGGAAAGTCTTTAAGAAAGATTTGTAAAATAAAAATGATTTTATAATACATACTTTCTTCCCATGTTTGTGCTGCTTCCCAGTCTGCTGCAAGTCAATCGTGCTCCCTCTATAGGATGAAAAGAAAGTGATATAAAATGACTTGACATATGTTAGTAGTCGTGACCATGAAAGTGAAATATATAAAGAAATAAATAAATAAAAAAAAGAAACTTTTTTTCTGTACTTCCTGTAAACAAGCGAACCTATATTAAGTGTCTGCACGATATCTCATGATAGGAGTGACGGATACTTTTCATATTTGGTATAGATGTGTCATGTTGAGAGGAAGAACCCTAGTGTTTTGGTAGAGGTCTAAGGTCATTTGAGGTCACTGGGGGTCAGTGCTTGTTGGGATTTGTACATTACCAACATGATGTAAGTGTATTTTGATCTTGTTAAATGAATCCTTGACATTCTGTGCCTAAATTGTAAAGATAAATCTATCAAGCACTCAATTTGAAAGAAAGAAGGCATTTCAGCAGCAAGGAATCACTGCCTTTTGGCTTTCTGGTGTTTTAATGGAAAATGCTTTTCATTATTTCATTTTGGTGGCTACCTCAATTTCATGAAATTTATATGGCACACTATTTAAAATAGTTATTCTAGTGTTCCTTACCTGAAATTTTTTGGAAGATATTACAAAATGAAGAATATGAAATTGTTTGCACAGTAGGCAGGTGCCTTCCAGTTTTGGTGAAGGTCAAAGGTCAATTTGGCCTCCAGATTGCAATTGGGCCACCAACATCCTCTCAAAGATGAGAGGATGTTGGAAAGCTAGAGTGCTAGAATTTAAATATAACCTTTATTGCTTGTGTACTTGTAGTTAGCTGATGCCCAGCAACTAACTAAAGAATTAATAATCCTTAATTAATTCTCAATGTTTTAAAGGTCTGATCAATATTGAAAAGGTAAGAGCTTTCAGCAATTCTTAGAGGAAACAGTTTAAATTCTGAACTTCATGTTATAGAGTCTGCATCAATGTCGTAAAATAGTTACCACTGATGTTTGTCATTTCCTGTTATTTTTTGTCAGTGTGAAGAAATTTATAGAGAACTGGAGGAGAAACTAAAGGCAGACATTTTGAATCACCTTGAACGGATTGGTACACCTATACCAGAAGGGGGTGTGGTTGACTTGACTCAAGACTATATATCAGCAATAGAATCAAGGTATGAAGTTAAGAACTTTCTTTCCCCTGTATCAGTGTTGCTGTATTCAGGACTGGCCAATTTTTCCCAACCAGTGTTAAAGTGAGGGAAAGGGGGAGAGCTGATAGCATGAGAGATGGATAAAAGGCAATGTACCATTTGTCTGGAGGGAATTTGTCTCATTTGATTTGGTAACAATTGAAGATACACAGGACACTCCCTATGGTTGAAAAATTATTTATGTACTGGAAAGGAAGGCACAGTTTTTCAACAGCCTCGATCCTCTGTATTTCCATGTAAAAAATATCAAAATTTCTCTCAAGTTGCCAATCTTTCCCTCAAACTATCCAAATTTCCTAGGAAAAAGGAATTCCATCTTCTCAACTTTTATCCACCCATGTAGGTTACTATGGCCAAAACTAGGTAGGTGAAACAGGTGATAGGGATTAGCAAATGTAGAACCAAGGGGAAAATTAGACCAATATGAAACCTAGGGAAGGATTAGACCTAGGTATCGTGGACGTAGGGGAAGTGGGGAATGCCATAGAGCATGGTCCTAGACAGGGGTGAAATTACAAAGTAAATGTGCACAATTGAAATTCTAGCTACAAAGAGTTCTATATTGCATAAAATTTTGCATGCACAAGGCACATGCAAATTTTATATGTGCGGAGCCATATCGGAAAGAGAGTGAGAGAATAAATCAGAACATCTTCAAATGTTATGCCACAAATTTGCTGCCCTAAAATTTCCAGTCCAATGGTTAAGAAGCAGTAGCCCGTCATAGGACACTTTAACACAGGGTTTCTTGAATCTGATTGGATTGCCATCAACCATAAACTGAAAGATCAACTACAGCCTCTAAATTTTGATACACTTTACATGGTTGTTTAGCTAGTTTTTTCTCCATTCACTTACTTTGTAATGCATTGTAATAGAGTAAAATTCCGATTGGATTGGATCATGTATGCTTACAGGCTGATAGAGCACCAAATCGTCAGCTTTGGGCAATGTAATGACCCAAATGAGTTCTGGGGTCACCCAGTGTCAGACTGATCTATATCAGCTGCTGGTCTATTTCGGCTGCTGTACACCAATGTGATTCCCATGTGCATGGGTTCCAATCCAGCGTGGTGTACATGGAATTTTCTCCGGGTACTCTGACCTCTCCTCCCAGTGAGCATTATGCTTGCCACTAAAATTGGGTTGCCCAGCCAACAAAGTTGTAGTATGCCAAACTGGAGTGCCCTCAGCTAGGCAGACCAGTTAAGTTGGCAACTTTGCTCTTTTGCAAATGAGTACAAACATGTAGGTTTGAGAAAAAAAGTTGCCCTTAGAAAATTATTTGAAAAATTTTTAGCAACCGAGGAGATTCAGTGGCTTTTGTATGTTGCAGCTTCATGGCAGAATACAGCCACACTGCTTCTATTGTGCTGATAAGTGGACATTTTATTGGAGATTCATGGCTGGATGTAGACAAAATATTCTATTGAATTTTACTGAATTCAAGGTACCTGCCATTTGCCTGCTATGATGGATACGAAATTTATTAAGTTGAGGGCTTGAACCAAAGGTAAGGTAAAGTCAGCTGGTTAATTGGTCCTCCCAAAGGTACTTCAGTTCGGCCTGCAATGACTTTGTCAGCTGGGCAACAGATTTTAGTGGGAAGCCTTTGCCAAGTGGAAGGAAAGCCAGAGTACCTTGAGAAAAACCCACAAACAGCAAGCTGGATTTGAACCCATGTACATGTGAATCACATTGGTGTGCAGCAGCTGGAATAGACCACTCTGCCACTAATTGATGACCCAATTTTGTGTGCTTTAAGCAGAAGGAGCATCACATATATACCATTCAAACATGCCTGTTGTGTCCTATCTCTTTCAATTTGCTGTTTCAATTCGTCACTGATAACATATTTTATTTCTACACATCTATAAATTCTATCTCCTATAAATATCAAATTTAGCATTATTTTAGCCTAATTTCTACTCCTCTCATATCAATCTACCCTTCTTTTATAGCACCACTGGCTCAGACAGCTCAGCTGATGATGGTCTGCCTGTTCATCTCCTTGCACTTGCTCCAAAGGTAGGATTTCTGGGTCTTTGACACAAATGCAAGAATTTAAATTCTTCCATGACTTCATTATGTCATAATATGTTTTTTTTTTATGAAACTTCTCTGAAGAAACAAAAAAATTAATGATGAATAATGAAATGAAATAGCAGCAAGGATCACATTTCCAATTTTGATGTCATACTATGTTTTTTGCAGTCTTAAAGACTGGTCATTCTGTATTCAGCTGTTAAATATTTTCATTTGATTAAAAACACCAGCTACCAGTACATTGTAGGATAAACCCATTATAAATTATTTGTGCAAGTAGCTGTGACCACTGGCATTCCTAAGGAAAAGCCATTCAGTATGACCCTCATGTGAGCATCATGCATGAAATTGATTTAATTTTTTTTTTAAGGAGCAGGCAGGAGGAATACCACCTCAGTTTAATCTGAGGGTGAAGTGACCTTCCCCTAACCTCCTAATCTAAATCCTACATATGTGACATTGCCTGTGATGGCAAATTGATTTGAAACCATAAAGGTGACATATAACACCTACAATGCAAAATTTTCAACTAATCATATGTGGGGAAAAGAAAATATCTGATTCTGAAAATATTTCACTCCATATTGGGGCAGTTAATCCTGAACATTGTGGAGTGTGATTTTTGAAATAATTTTACATTGTTCAAGTAGTTTCAAGGATTACTTTTTTCAAGTATTTTAAATTCTAATCCTCTTACCCCAAACAGTTACAATTCTCCTAATACTCAAGCCCCTTTCCTTCCCACAACTGTGTGAAACTCATCTTTATCTTCACACAACCTCAGTTTATTGCTCCAAGATGAATTTAAAAGATGATGCTATCAAAAAATTCTCAGTGCAGTACATGCTGTGTAATATGAGCTACAGTACTCTGCATTTTTTTTAACTTACTGTCAATCAAAGAACTGTGCCAATTGAGAATTTCTGTTGACTGCTACAATAATTGTAGTTTGGGGTAAGAGTGGACTGCCTTTAATTTTTCATCAGCATTTCATTGTTTTTACAGCTGACAAAGAAAAAGAAGTTGAAGACAAGGAAAGAAAGAGATAAAAAGAGAAACAGTCTTGGTGATAAGTCTAATCAGAAACTCAAAGATAGCAAGCCTGCTGAGAAATATGATGGGCCTGGAAAGAATAGAACAGTGGTTGTCGAGAAGAAAGAGGAAACAGAGAAGAAACCAAGCACACCAAAACTAAAAGACAAAGATAAAACTGATAAGGTGAATTAATTTGCTAATTTAATGTAAGTTAGTTTGAGTAGGATAAGGGAAATCAGGGTAGATTTAAGCAGCTGGTGCTGAGTATTATATTCCATTATTGGATGTGATATTCAATTTCTTGCAGTAGCAAATGTAAGTTGAAGATCTGGCGGCACATTCAAACATCTTTGGCTAGGCTAGGTTAGACGGAATTTTACAGCCAATTTTCTAACCGATAGGTTTAAGTCAAGCTAGCCACAACCCTTTTTCCAATTGTGGCTCACTGGCATCTTTGGGATTCAGAATTAATCACTGTACATTGGATCAGTGTTTGCATTAATGTACAGAATTTTGGGATGAGATTCCTGCAGTTGATCTCAAATCCTCCCCCCCCCCTTCAGAAGAAAGATGGAATAAAATGTAGGGGGGAATTCCCTCTTTCTTTTTTTTTTGTTTTTTATTGTTTTTGTAGCAAAATGGCAATTAAATACAGACCACTTGCTGTTGCTCAGGTCCACACAAAACTTGGAGCAATCTACTCCAACTGGCAGAACAAAACAAACTCCTCAAAGGAATCATCATGTGACTGGTTCTGAAATGGACAAAATTGAATATTTGCTCAATTACATGACAGTTTTTATGCACATGTCAGTATTAAAGGTCCAGTCCTCTCACCCCAAACAGTATCAATTCTCCTTACCTTCTTACTGAAGCCCCTCTCACAGTTGTCTAAAATTCATCCTCATCCAGACACAATCTCAGTTTATTGCTTCAAGGTCAGTATAGAAAAACACAATTTATATAATCAAAACACTCTCAGTACTGTTCATGCTCTGTAATATAAGCGTTGGCACTCTGCATTGTTTGAATTAGCTGTCAATCAAAGAGCTGAACCAATTGAGAATTTCAGTACCTGGGTACTATAATTGTAGTTTGGGGTGAGAGGTTTGGCCCTTTAATGTAAAAGAAGACCCCGCATTGTACAGATAATATGTTACAATAGTAATTCCTCTCTTGCCTGATATTAAATTACAGATTTCCTTACAATATCTCAATGGAAATCCCCATGGATTCAATTCCTGACTAGGATGCACAAAAATGGGTTTTTTGTTTTTATGACAGAGGTTGTATCAACCTTTTTTAGAGCTAGTGCAGATTTCATGAATTGTGATATGTTTCTTTAACTCTTTAATTTGTCACAGTATAATGTGCCGTTTAACCTGCCATACCATATTCATTCTGAAATAATGTGTGACAAATGATGGTTTGGTTATGTGTTGTACTTCTTATTTATTAACCCATTAAGTCATCACAAACAATTAAGTGTTGACTTATTCAAGCTTCCAAAGTATTTTTGGTTTTTTGTCAACAAATTCTGTATGTCAAAGTAAAAAACCCTTATTCACAATTTGAAGTGAAAATTGCAAAAGTTGCTATCAACAGTTCAGTAACTCAAAAAAATTAGAGTTCCTAGTAAGTCACACCCACATCCCCCCACTTCCACCCCCACGCACCCAGATCTACCCTCCATGACATATTTGCATACTATAAGTGATCAGTGTATGTTATGCCATCATTTACAGAGTTTAAGCAATAATTACTGTAATGTTTCACTGTTGTTATAGAACAGTGATGTGTATTTTATTAAACAGTGGTCATTTCATCAAGACTGTGTATATAAATTGACTTTTTCTCAAAGACAGGGGAAGGTTTTGTTGCATGTAAAGAATTTCCAATGTGGGCAGTTCAGGTAAAGTTATTAAAAACTAATTTCTGTCTTTGAAAATAATCCTCTCCATACTCCCATGTAGCACTTAGTAATAAAAATTCATAACATGGTATGTACTCATGAAATGTAGCATTCATATAACATATAGCTTCAAATCTGCAAATTACAACATAATTGCCTTGTATACAATGCCTTATTTCTTTTTTTTTTCTGTATTTGTGATAACAAGTATTTTAACTAGGGAATAAAGTCAGTGGTGCCCATGTCTCTACATCAGATTCGAACAGGCTATGACGTCACACATATGGGCTGAGAGACCCGAGGTGAAGCTGAGGGTCTCTGCCTATATGCGTGACGTCATAGCCTGTTCGAATCTGATATAGAGACATGGGTACCATGACTTTATTCCCATTCATAAATACTTTAATTTCGAGAACTTTAGAAGGCAAAAAGCTTTCGTTTTTATAAATTTTTCATTGATCATCAATTATTCTCCTTAACTGACTTAAGTTCCACGGAGTGCTGGTACATGCGTACGTTACAAAGACATTGACATTGAATAGCGTAGCGAAGAGCTGTATTACTATTACTGCAATGCACAGTATAGCTAGCTAGCTAGCTAGCTACACCATAACTTTGTCGCTTGAAAGTATGTACTCTCGACTCATGCATGACTCATACAGTCATACGCCTTCTTTGTGCCGTCTATTTGAATAATAAATTATATTTTGGAAGTCTTGAACGAGGTCATATTTGGAATGAATTTTCTCTTGGATTTGGGACTATAGTCGTAAATAGTTCCACTAAAATTAAATACTAGCTTCAGGATCTGTGGTTTGCTTTAGGCTATATTGCTCACTGCGACGTTTTACTTTGACACACTATTCCTGCTGTATGTTGTTGAAAACAAACTAAACAACTAACGTTAGGCTAACAACGTTTGGCCTAGCCTTTCAAAGTAGCTTTACGTTGCATGTTTTTTCCGAAATGTAGCTGAGTCATGACCTTTTCGAGTGGAACTTTATGGAACCTGAAATATTTGCCTTTAATAACGGTGGCTGTGGCAATTCCTAAAGTTTTTATTGCAGAGAGAACCTATCGCAATCTTCATGGCGTCTGCCGATGCAGTAGGTAGGCTTTTTGGGCCGGCGAAGGCTCTTCTGATTATCACATCTGCATTTCCCTTGGCGATTCTGGTGCTAAATTTCCTTACATAGCTAATGGTGCACAGAATACTTGACCAAGCCTTATGTATGGAATATGCGAGATGAGCTTTTAAGGTTAGCGAGTAACGTTATACTCGAACACTTATTTCAAAACTGCTTTTTCATCGCCCCAGATAGGCTAGCCTAGGCCTAGAGGTTTCCCGTCTAACTGAGGTAGGCCTAGGAAGTCATGTAGTCCTACTTATATGCCTTTTTCTCATCAACAGTGTACCATATCAATTACCCGATCGGAGTCTAGGCCTAGGCTAGGCAAGGCCCTAGGCCTGTGTGGACAATTGAAACACGTCACAAGACTTTCACTTATTCTCTGAATGAACGGTCTGAAATATGATTAGGCCTCGGACCTAATTTACTTGTTTCAATAAACACACAACATTGCGGTCAACCAAATATATTTACATTTTAAGTTGGACAGTTTTGGGGAAAATTACAGTTGTATGCCGTAATTGCTTAAAACGTCAGTCACCATTTTGAAGTAGTTGGGCCAGTATTTGAACTACAATTTAACTGTTGTTTAATGTATGTAACCTAAAACAATGTAGTGCAAGCTTACATATAATTCACCATGTCAGCAAAGCTGTGTTTATAGTCATGTTGATCAAAAAATTGCTCTCCATACACCCTATGTCTCTACACTGGATTACAACATGGGTAACTGACCAATCACAAGCCAGCATTCTCAAAAAGTATTTATGAATAGTTTTTAAAAGAGAGGTATTAGTGTTGTTTCAATACTGCTGAAGATTTTCCAAGTAGAGATGCAAGTCCTAAGGAATCTTTCACTAAAATATCACTTTATGTTGGTTATTTGAAGCGTTTGAAAGAGTCTTAGCTAAAATGTCTGCTGGCACAAGCAAATGGTGGATAATTTCTACTATGATTCTATGGATTAGCATTTAGCTAGTGAAATAAGATTGATTTGATGGGCAAGAAACATTGCTGTCTTGATTACTTCCACCAATAGTGATAGAACAATACTAGAATAGTTACTGTTGATCTCTTCCCTTCTCTGTAGCATTAGGGACATGAAGAGATTTCAGCAATTAGATTTAGGTAGCAATTTTAGTGCTTTTTTTCCCACATATCACTGTTACTCTCTCTCTCTCTTGCCTTGTTAAGAAGTTTATCCCTTCTGCAAATACTCCATGCTCATTTAAACTGTAATAATTACATCTACAACACCTTTTGTTGTGTGCAGGCTGAGTGTAATCTGAGACATCTACATATGGTTACATAATAGGCAAACAGAAAAGAGGCTGAAGTGAGAGATTGCAGAGTAACTGGAAGTAAACTGATTACTAAACAAATCAAGTGAAAAACCCACTCTAGCAGGCATACGGCATGCTTTTGGAAGCTATTAACCTTAATGGGGAAATGCTAGGCATGGAATTAGGGAGGGCTCTCGAAATTGTGAATTATGAAGTTGTAAGGATTTTTATTGAAAACAGTATTATTTAATTCAAAGAGATCAATATTTCAGCAATCCATGTGATTAGAATTATAATAGTATGCATTGCAATTTTTGTTGGTCAATTCCAAAAGACAATCCCATCTTCAGTTTCAGCTGTAGCTATAAATTTTACCCATGGACAAGATACCCCATAGGGTTCCCTTTGATCCCCATGTTTAAGAGAGGCTACAGAGATGAAGCATCTTGCCTAACCATTTATAATGCTCTTTTCAGAAATAGAAGTATGATTGCTATTAAGTTGGAATATTTAATGAAAAGTGCACTTCTTATCAAAAGTTAGACAATACACTCTCTAATAGACTGAATTACAACATAAATGTTAAATCTGGTCTGTCTTCATGTAAACAAACAAGTTGTTTAACTCAACAATGTCAAATTAGGAATTCCTGATCAAAAATTTGTCAAAAATGTTTTAAAATATTTTGCTTAGGGATAGCAAAGTTTTACCGTTAAAAGACCATTTCTGAAATTATGTATTAGCCATGCAAAAACTGGGATTTAAAGTATTGTATGAAAAGTGTCAGAATTCCTTTCTTGATTTCTTGGTTTGTAGTGAGATGTTTATGTAGACATTTTTTCAATGTGATAAATAGCTTCTTTCAAATTAAACTTCTCAAGGCACAATAATGGACCATGCATTATCACATTATAGTTTCAAGTCGCTAAACCTTCTGAAACTCTCTGATATTTTTAATACCAATATTGTCACATTCACCTATCGCTGGCTACACGACCTGCTGCCCAATCAATTTTCAAATTACTTTTCTCACAACTTCTCAGTTCATAATCACAACACTCGACAATCTGCATCCCTACATCTGGACACTATTCAAAGTTCTTTACAGCACAACTGCCTTCGTAATCGAGCCATTCAGCTTTGGAATTCCCTCCCGTCTTCTGTCATAGCCAAACAAAGTATCCAGTCCTTCAGGAAAAACATTTCACGCCATTTTATTCAAGACTACTAGGCTTTATCTCACATGTAACGCACTGAATTCATTCCGTAGGCTTCTTAGCATCATGTTTTGCCATTTTAAAGGTCTTCAGCATTTTGTTCACCGCAGCCGGTTGTTGCTGGGTAGGGTGGGGTGGGGTGTGTGGTTTGGGAGACGGGTTTCCAAGCTGGAAAAGATCTCTCTCTTTTTTTGACCTCTGCTATGTTATTGTAACCTCCCTTTTTTGCTACCGTATTAGTTTTTTTTGCATGTTTATCAGTAGTCTGCTTGTTGTTGTTTTTTTCTTCTCAGGGAGTGCATATTTTCAAGCCCCCCGGGGTTTTTGTGTACTTCCTTTGGCTTTTATATGTCCTTATATCCTTTTGTTGAGTTTATACTTTATATGTGTATGTTTATAAGTAAAAGCGATAAAACAATAAACGAAATGAAACGAAACGAAATGAAACCAAACGAAACAACATTGGATCAATGCCAGCAATACACAGAGTGCATGCAATGAAAGCATTAGCTTAGAGAGTGCATTATTTTGTTCTCCATGCACAGGTCAAGAGTTGAGTAACCTCCTTCATTAGTACCCCAAAAAATATTTTTTTCATTTAAAAAAGAGAGAAATTGCATTTAAAACTAACCACATTAAAACAGACCAACCCTGAGAAAATGACAAAAGCCTAAGATTGTTAACTTCTCATTTCACAGCTATTCTTAATTCATATCTTTCATCTTAATATATTGAGATCTTTCATATCCAGGTTGCCTTTTGCATGTATCTTTCTCAAGCGTTTATACTATATTCAGTTGAAAACCCTTACAGGTCATGCAAATATTATCTACTTCAATTGTTCTAAAATAACCTGCCTTTTCCATGGCTTGATAACAAGTTTTTGTTTTTCATTTTCCATTCTTTATTATTTTATAAAGTTAACGGCATGTTTGGTCCAGTGTCATAGCATCCACTTGTCATGAGGATAGGTTGGGTTCGATTCCCAGGTCAAGCCATACCAAAGAATTAAAAAATGGAACCTACTGCCGTTGTGGGTGATACTTGCCGAAAGCAACACAGTGAAGGGAAATAGACCTACAATTGGAAAAAATTATGGGTACTGGTAGATGAAACCAGTACATAATACCCAATCTAAGAAGCTGTCTTCATACAGCCAGAAAAAAAGATGATTTTAACACTTATAGAATAAATATATTTGAATAAATTAAAATAAATGCAGCAAAATCATTGAAAGATTGTTTTTATGGTAAAATGCATGAAAATGTTATTCTTGCTCTCATGCAAAAAGCATGCATTTCATTTGTACAATACACATCTAGAGAGAAATTTCCTCTTTATAAACCTTTTACCAAATAGCAATTACAAAGGATTGTGGGATGGATTGTATGCATGAGTCACTGTTGTCAATGTCATTTTCATGTGACCAAAAACAGTGCTCACCAAAACACTACCCCACAATTCATTGTAATTGCTGTTTGGAAAATGGTTCATTGTCATTTTTATTGTCTTCTACAATGAAAGAATCTTTGTACAAAATGACCAATAAGTAACATGGCCGTGAATATTGAACCTGCCATTAAAGTTTGTGAGAGCTTTACATAAGCTGTATTCTACTTGTTAGGCCAGTGATATATGACTGCAGATGACAGCAATAGTTGTGTATAGACAAGTCTTTATGGATGGACACAAGGAGGCCGTAAAAGTTATGGGCAATGCATAGGTGGCCTTTTTATGCTCTTCCTTGAAATCAGCCTAGGGTAAACTTTTGGCAAATTTGTCTTCCTATCTAAATGTGAAAAACTTCAAGTAACCAAAAAGTACACTGAGAAGCAAGAATTGCCACATAACAAGCTGTTATTCCCCTAACTTTTGTTGGTTTGTCTGCAACAAATTTTTGGGGGTTGTTTCTTCTTACAGTGGCCTTGAAAGTTTCAACCATCTTACCATCATGTGGAGCTATAGGTCGTAGCCTTTATAAAGTATTTGTGATGTGTGTGGTGTCACTTCTCAAAACAGTGTATTAGTTTTTGTATATCCATAGGAGTTTGACAAGGACCATCCTATGAGAAAAATAGATATTTCATTTCTTCATTTCCTTAGAAAATCTAAAGACTAAACAGAGACTGAATACTCAGATATTTAACTTTTTATTACTTCCATGCCAAAATAGTCAAACCCGTTGACAATTTTTTTTTTTTTTGCCCGCAGAAACTGAAATACAAGCATACTAGTCGTCCTACCGTGCACTCAGCTGGAAGGGCCAGACACATCAGCAATAGGTCTGGTGATGGCTTACCTATCTTTGCTCAAGAGAGGTCTGACACTAAAGCAATCCAGAAGGTAGGTTCCATTTCTCTATTTTTCTTAGGGGTGGGGGGAGAGCAAACATATGTTGCTTTAGTTGAATCATGGTAAATGTTGAATTTACTTGTCTGGAAAATTTTCAGAATGATAGTATTTCTCTCCTTCTTTTGTTTATTCCTTGTTTAAGAATTAAACTTGCAAAGTTGTTTATCATGATGTTTATTTAAGAAGTCTTAATTGACTCATTTCAGTGTTTTTCCGTCCTTTATTTTAAGAATTTTACCCAGATTCTTCTCCTTGAAAAGCTGATCAATATTGTTTCAAAAAAACGTTGACCTGTCTAATTATGTAACAATTATTTGACAAACATTAACCTTTGTTTTACTCTTTAGACTGAGTACCTGGAAGCATTAACTAATGCTTATCTGATGAGTGGTGTCCTGAAGTCATCATCACAAGGTAGTTTGAAAAGTGTACCTAAAGCCTTAAATTACAAATTTATATATTAAAGAACATGAAAGTAACATTCAAAGAATCCAGCTCTCATTTTCATAAGAAATTCCTGATCTGAGAAATAAAATGTTGTTTATTCACTCAATTTAAAATGGTAGATTGTGCAATAATTTGTGATGTCATTGTTGTACTACTCAAATTTAGTCTTTCTGTTTCTTTGTTTTTCTGAATGCTACTGCACCTTGTACCAAAATGTGATCATAATATTTTTATTTACAACCAGAAAGCATTCAAAGTTGTAAAAACATTTAAAATTTCAAAGAAAAACAAAGCAGGTCATGTGAGTTGTGCAACAAGAGGGCCACAAATTATTGTGCGATGGACTTTTTTTTAATTTAAGTGAATAAATTTCAACATTTAATATCTCAGCAATGGAGCACGCTATGACCATGGGAATCAAGTGAATTAAATTCATTTTTCTACCTCCACAACATATATTTTTGGTTTCGATGAAAGAGAAACCTATGCATTCACGATGGCGTGTGTGTGTATGTATGTGTGTATGTGCGTGTGTGTGTGTGTGTGTGTGTGTGGATGTATGTGTGTGTGTGTGTTTGTGACACTTTGCTTGTTAACACGATATCTCAAGAAGGGAAGGTCTGAATGTTTTCAAACTTGGTACATGGATGCCCCATAGTGAGAGGAAGAACCCTATTGTTTTTGGTGGGGGTCAAAGGTCATATGGGGTCACCAGGGGTCAAACTCTGAAAACCTTGTTAACATGATATCTTGAGGTAGAAATCTTGGATGAATGTCATACTTGGTATGTAGGTGCGTTATTGTCAGAGGAAGAACCCTATTGTTTTTGGTGGGGGTCAAAGGTCATTTGGGGTCAATAGGGTCAGACTCGAAAACCTCAAGTAACCCGATATCTTGAGATTGGAAACTTGGATGAATGCCATACTTGGTACATAGATGCTCCACAGTGGGAGGAAGAACCCTATTGTTTTTGTTGGGGGTCAAAGGTCGTATGGGGTCACCAGGGGTCGGACCTCGAAAACCTTGTAAACCCGATATCTTGAGGTAGAAAGCTTGGATGAATGTCATACTTAGTATCTAGATGCATTATTATCAAGAGAATAAACCCTCTGTTTTTGGTGGGGGTCAAAAGGTCATGTGGGGTCGCCAGGGGTCAAAATACCGAAACATCGTCATCACTATTTCTTGAGATAGAAAACTTAGATGAATGTCATACTTGGTACGAGATGCAATATTGTCAAGGGACGAACCATATAACTTTTGGTGGGGGTCAAAGTACATTTGGGGTCACCAGTGGTCAAATCCGAAAACCTAATTATTACGACATCTTGAGATAGGAAACTTGGAATGAATGTCATTTTTAGGTAACAGTGTTGTCCACTAGCTGTTTTTGACCACAGGTGCACAACCAGGATAAAATCTGAAGAGTTCCCCCCCCCCCACCCCCTCCCTGGCACAAAAACAAAAACATTGGCCGCCCGGCCCAAAATTCTCTTTGCACTAAGCCTAAAGCTAAAATTAGCAGTTTGAACACATGTGGATGGCATAAGATTTGAGCAGATGCATGCTGAAATATAGCTTGCTTGGCGGACGTGTTTTGGCAACTGCTTCGATATTTTGCACTACGTAATAACGAAGGAGATGTGCACATTCGACACCTGCCAAGAAGACAAGGTGAACTTCAACAGGAAATTTTGTGGAAATTGTGATTGTTCCATACACCAATGATCGATCACATACTTTAAGCGCAATCACAGCAACTACTGCCGCACATTCACTGCTTTCTCAGTGTGTACAGCTTAGCTAAAGGATCTCGCAAATTTCGACAATGGAATCTCGGAAAAAAAGTTCGCCATTGTAAAAGGGGAAAAAGGTAAATAAATTAACGATATTCTACAGTGCCAATTCTTGGCTTTTGGAAAAATTGAAAACACCAAGTGTCTACCTCCCTTAACTGAGAAATTTAAGCCCAAAATGTATGGTTGGATTCAGCAAGTGAGCTAACGTTAGTACTTTCTGCATACGTTTGTGCTAGTCAGCAGTAGCCTACATTCCTTTCACCAAGCAGGATCGAGCACTGAAAAGGGTCAATAAAAATCCATGTGGCCAAGAACATCCAAAATATTGTCAAGGCGTGTGTAATAGTCCCTCCTACAACAATGTGCAATACTTTTTGTGAGCTTAAGGCTTAAAGTTTTCTCTACGATATAATTTTCTTCAGCATGTCTTGGCACTTTTGCCATTGCCTGAGTATAGCACATAGGCCTAGGGCTAGCCTATGTACATTGTGAACCTATTCCTATACATATGATGTTTATCTGCAATACCCTAACTACTAACTGGGAAAGCTGTGCAGTGGTGAATGCTTTCTTTTTATTTTTGGTTTCGATGATAAGAGAAACCAGTGGGATCATAATGATGGCGTTAGGTGTATGTATGTATGCGTGGGTGTGTGTGTGTTTGTTACACGTTGCTTGCTAACACAATATCTCAAGATAGAAATGTCTGACAGTTTTTAAACTTAGTACATAGATGCACCATATTGAGAGGAAGAACCCTTCTGTTTTTGGGTGGAGGTGAAAGGTCATCTCGTGTCACTAGGGGTCAAAGTCTGAAAACATTGTTAACGCTATATCTCAAGGTAGGAAACTTGGATAGATTTCATAATTGGTATGTGGATGCGTTATGGTCAGAAGATGGTTGCTTTTGTTTTTGGCATAGGTCAAAGGTCATCTGGGGTCAGTGGGGGACCAAGTCTGGAAATCTGGTTAACACGATATCTCAAGATAGGAAGCTTGGATAGATTTCATATTTGGGTATACGGATGCGTTATAGTCAGGAGATGGTCCCTGTTGTTTTTGGTGGAGGTCAAAGGTCATCTGGGGTCACAGAGGGTCAAAGTCTGAAAATCTTGTTAACACCATATCTCAATCTAAGAAACTTGGATAAACTTCATATTTGGTATATGTGGATGGATGCCTTATGGTCAGAGGATGGTTTCATCTTGTTTTTTGGCAGAGGTCAAAGGTCATCTGGGGTCACCAGGGGTCAAAGTCTGAAAATCTTGTTAACATGATATCCCAAGATAGGAAGCTTGGATAGATTTCATATTTGGGTATGTAGATGCATTATAGTCAGGAGATGGTCCCCATTGTTTTTGGCAGAGGTCAAAGGTCATCTGGGGTCAGCTGGGGGATCAAAGTCTGAAACCTTTTTAAATGTGATCTTTCAAGATAGCTGTCTGTCTCTCTCTGTCTGCATGTTTGTCTGTCTATGTATGTCTTTAATGGAGGTCAAAAGTCATCTGGAATAACAAAATTATTTTTTGAACATGCTAGTGTAACACTTGACTGTGAAGATAATGGTGCATGATGGCATTATTTGAAATGGAAAATTTATATATCATCGAAACCTCAATGCATTTTTGCATTCTGGTTTAAATTGTAGAGATGAGGTTCACTTTAAGGGTTTTAAATAAGCTATCCAGTCAAACATACATATTAGGATGCCAGTGTATTCTGTAAAATTAGTGAGCTTTTATTGAACTTTACCATTATTTTTTAAGTACACTTTCAATATATAAATAAATTGATTCCTCAGTAAAAAAAAAGGGTGTAATAACCATTTCAGGTATCATTTAGTTAGGATTTTCTCAGTATCATTGTCCTTCTTTTGAGGAGAGTAGTGTTGACCTACATGTTTCAAACCTTTTGGCCAGAATTGTAGTAAACATGAATGCAAACATGTAATAGTCCATTAAATATGACATAAATCAGGTCTGTTCCTCCATGGGATGGGCAATATAAGGTGTGTGAATTCAAACTGAAATGAATGCCAAATAATTGTAGCAACTGTGATACTTTTCTTCAGAAGAGTTTATTTTGCTAGTACATGTATATTTGCTAGTGACTGCAATATTGATGTTCCCAATGCTACCTTCATTAATATGGAACCATGATTTTAGGCAATGATTCTATCATTAGTATGGGACACCTTGTGTTATAATATATAACAAACTTATTACAAACTTAAAGCAACAATCAGGTTTTTTTTTTTTTTTTTCACAACTTGAATTCTTCACCACATTTGTACATTGACAAAAGAGGAGCATAGTTTAACAGTGTGGAGGCTGTCTAGTCTTGCATCTGTGTGGAATTTTTTCACCTGACAAATATTCAGAAATTTTTATTCAATAGTATAACAAGAATTAATGGGTTTTTTTCTCACTTGAAAGACCTCTTCAATATTTCTATATACTAGTAAACAATCAATTCAGAAGGGAAAACAAGGTACTGAAACAAATGGTTCCTATTCTCTCTCAAACTCTGTTTGCCCCTTTAACACTATCTGTTCTCTTGCAGATGTTCCTGCATTCCGATACTCAGCATCAGGGTTTGGTGTCAGCACCTCAGGACTACCCCTTGCACATCTTGAGGGTCTTTGTCCACACCATGAGAAGGCCTTTGCTGATCAGTTTGTAGCCAATCAACTATCAGGACTAACATTTGAAGGTATTGTAATTTTTTTGACCCTCCCCCCTCTCCACTTCTAAAAAGATAACATTTTAAAAAAATACCACTTTTGTGGACCACCTGTGAGTAGAAGAAATGCTTAGAATTTTTGTTGACAACAGTTTGGATAAAATCACCTTTTGGTATATTTTTGTAGCAAACCTGCCTTGTCTCTTTAGAATGTGGATTTCAAATTACTGAATACAATGACATTAACTCATTATAATTACCGTTAAATTATATTTTACCAAATGCTGAGTTTTAACACTTTTGTGGAATTGAATTGTATTTTATTTTTGAAATCTGGCTTTGAATGGAAATCAATCTCCTTAAAGCTAAAATAAAGTGAATCTGTGACCTTTAAGCTTTAACAATAGGAAAGGGGGTGGCAGGGAACTATGGGATGTATGTTGTAAAAATTAAATGAAGCTCTAATTCATTCAAAGTGGAAGATCAATTGAGGCAAGACAACAGCAAAACTTTCTTCAACTAGATCAAGAGGAAAGGCTTTAATAGACCTTTTGGATTGACCACACACTGACATCATCCTTTGAGCAGAACAATGGGACACGTTGCCACACACATAAGAATTCGCCAAGGTCGTATTCGACTGGTTGACAAATCATCTGTCTGCTTTTATTTGTGTTGGTTTATTTTGCCCCTTAACGAGGGGATACTTTCCCCCTGTGATGTCATATGTACAAGGTCTATAGGCAGCTGTTTATTGCTAAAGAATGTGTTTGAAATCTTTGTCTGAAACTACTAAACTAAAATAGTAGTATAGCTGGAGAGTCTGTGTATGTGCTCATGGAGTAAGCACATTTCAGTTGCCATGCTGACCATCACAGCTCATATTCAAAAGTTGTTCTTCTAAGAATGTTGACTTACAAATTAATTTTTGAAATAAGTCAGTCGCTGATTGAGTCAGTCACAAGCATTTTACTATGTTTGAAGTTACTTTATAACCATCTTTCACAGCTTTTTGTAAGCAATAATTTTTTATGTAAAATCCCTTTGGTTCCTTACAAAACAGATGACAAAGCTGGGTGGAACAGTTCTTCCGTAGAACCAAAGCAGCCTGGACCAGAAAGAAGATCAGCAACACCTTCAAAATCTACAGCTTTCAGTTTGGCAAACATGGCCAGCATGCGTAGCCAATCAGAGAGCCCACCTCACTACCACCCCTTACCCCTAGATGAGTACATTAGACCAACATCCAGACAGGGTCCAAGCTTAATGACTGGTCCCACCCATGTGTCTAAGACACCACTAAGACCATCTTCCAGAGGGGTACCAGATGAGCATGTCATAGAACCACCTGGAAGAAGTCCTCAATGGGTGCCAGGCTATTCTGATTTTGTTCGTAGAGGTGAGAAACTCAAATTGTAGCACAAGAAGTCTCTTTATAATGCTTGACTTGATGAAGGAACATTTTGAGGTGGTTTGTGGAAATTCACCCATTTTTCAAAGCTGTAAAACTTTCTTCACATACTAATAACAAATGACCAAATTAAGACAACCTCCATATCCTACTTACAAATTTTACACAAATTAATGGTAGAGTCACTAGCAATTCAATTGATTTTTCCAAAAATTGGTAACCAGACACTTTTTCAAAATTGTCTATGAAACTATTAGTAGGCAGAAAACAAAAACATTCAAAATTTATAAAGTTTTGACACAACTTATGGAAGTGAATTCTTGAGCACCTTTGCTAATAATAAGCATTGCCCTTATTGATTAATGGATACCAACTCAATAAGCCCTTGTAAGAAGTTTAAAGTGATTTCAGTGTAATATGGTTATCTATATAAAACTGTCAATCAAATGAATCATATTCCCAGAGCTTGAAATTTTTCCAGGTTTGCTACAAATCACACTACTCATGATATTTAGGAGTGTGGTAGGTGTGTTTGTTATGAAACTTTTATTAGATTAATATGAGTTCACAATTGTCATCTAGTTGTGCAAGAAATTACTCTCTTCCCAGTGATTTTAGGTGAAGGATGGTGTGCAATTGCACTTGCATACCTCAATTTTTTAAGCCTTATAGCCTATTCAACCATTTGTAATGTCTTGTATATATGGCAGCTAACCCAAAGTTCTCCGGCACACATCATACCTACCTGCTGGAACATATACAATAGGCTATCGGCTATCAATCCCCACTTAAAACCGCTGAAAAAAGTCTAGCTAAGTGATGCACTCACCTCTGACCCCGCACTCTACCCTCCAGTAAAATTTTAGCGTCTTTCAGTGTTTACCTCACTTAGCCGCTTGTTTTTAATCTTTTGGATTCACCGATTTTTATAGGGAATCAGTTGTTTCTACTTCAGTTACCATCATTCATCTTTTTAAGGTTTGCTTTACGGCAGTTTTTACCTTCCGATTGGGCCGGAAACCCAAGTTTTTTGTTTTGGAAGGAATCCGCGGGAATCACCGCTTGAGCTTGTAGTCAAGGCCGTTCGGCCTAGGCTTTCTATCGTGTAACGATACTACACTATTTCGTAGCTTCGTTATTCTTATAGTATAGCACATCCCTGTTATGTGCTTGTTTTCCGTGGCCATCGCGAGATCGGAAATCTCTATGAGTGTTGGTCAGAACAACAGTGCAGGGTTCTTGAAGGTTGTAATCCCTTTGTCTCTGTCAGGCTGGTGCCTTACTTTTACCATTGGTGGATTGGCTGTCCAGCCTAACGTAGTTTTGTATAGGCTAGACTAGCCTAGCCTAACACCAATTTTACTTTTCCATCACCTAGGGTGGGCTGCCTGGAAAATTTTCAAAGCTTAGTTGGCAATTATTCTTGGTGTAATTAAGGTGGTTTAAGTGATGGCTTCCAGTGCCCCTATTGCCATGGCAATGGGTAAAGATAGCTCTGCAGCAAAACAGAGCCCAAATCTTCCAAGGCTGATAGCAATGTGGGGGATTCTGTCGGGGGAAAGGCTAAGGGAGAATCTAGGCCTTCCTCTAAGGGCAAGGCCAAAGTGAGGTCAGAGCCTAAGCCTAAGAAAAGCCAGAATCAGGATGTAGCCTCTTTGATTGATATACGTTTAGAGGAGAAGCTAGGCCCCATCCAGGCGGCTTTGAATTCCCTGTTGGCGGCACAGAGTGCTACTGCTGCCTCCGCCACCACCAGATCTGGTGAAGAAGAACCTCAACCTAGACTAAGAGCCCTTAGAGAGGATATTCCTAGGACAGGGTTAGTGAGAGATTCTACCCCAGGGCATGGTGATGACATCCTCACTGTTCATGCCCCGGAGGAAGATAGTCTGTATCAGGGTTCTAGCTCAAGAGTTGGGCAGTGGGTAGATAGTTCTAGGGAAGACCTAGGCAGACAACCCAATCAAGTCTCAGATAGGCCTAGTTGGGCAGGTGTCTCTGTTAGGGGGTCTGACAACTCGGCAGATTCTCCACAGGAAGTTGACCAAGTGGCATCAGAATGGGTTTCCTTGATTGCTTCAGTCAGGAATCACTTGGGTATTAAACAACCTGAGAGGGAAGAAGGTGAAGTGAAATCTTTTCTAGAGAGGTCTTTTCATCATCTGGGATCTCAGAGTAAAACAAGTGCTCCTGAGCTACCAGTTGAAGGCCTAGTTAAGGCAAGTTGGAAAGAAATGGGAAAAGCCTTGCCTAAGGTAAGAGCCTTTAAGGCTAAGCATCAGGCCATGTAACGTTGGGGCCAGGATGATTTTGAACAATATGGTACTGTCCCGGAACTGGATCCCTCAGCCTCTGCCTTCTTAAGAGCAGCAGGAGTTAAGAAGTTAACAGGTAGAGAGGCAGCTCATGACAAGAATCTGTGTAAGATAGATGCTTCCCTAAGACAATTAATGAGAATAGTTTCTCATGCATCAGTGTTTTTGTCTGTAATTACTTCGTTGATAAAGTCGGGGGTTCCAACAGGGCTAGATAGTGATATGGTTAGTGCTCTATTGGGCTCTCTTGCGACAGCTTTGGTAGATGCTACAGACCTGACAGCAAGGGCCTCTACTTCTTGTGTACTGGCAAGAAGGCAGAACTTATTAGAAGCTATTAGGTTTTTGGACCCATAGACTAAATCTGAGTTGCTTAAGTTGGACCCACAAGGGCCCCTCTTGTTTGGAGGTAATTTCCAAGAGGTAACACATAGGATATCAGAGCAAGTACGTGATGCTAGGGTTTTCGCTAGAGCTTTTGGTCATATCCCCCCTCGTCAGGAACTCGTGAAAGGACCCTTTAAGAGGGGGTTTTCCCCACAGAAAAATGCTCCACAGCCATTCAAGAAACCACGGTGGGGAGAGTCACCTGAATTTGGTCAAAGGAAACAAGGGTTTCGCTCTCAGGTCAGGGGTTCACAACAGCATTCAGAAGGTCCTTCACAAAAATATTGGCACCAGTCTTAGCGTATCTTCGAAAGCAAAATGTTCATATTCTGGGGTATCTGAACGATTGGCTGATAAGAGGGGCCTCATCCTCGGAAGTAGGTTGGGGAGTAAGACAAACCATGGACTTGATACAGGGGTTGGGGTTTCTCCCAAATCTAGAAAAGTCAGAGTTAATGCCCATGACAGAACTCACCTTTCTGGGAACTTCCTTCAATCTAAGGAAAGGCACAGCCTCCCCATCACCCGAGAGAGTAAACAAAGTAGTAAGGGTGTCCAAATTAGTAACGGGTTGCACAAGAATAAAAGTGCACCTTTACCTTCAATTGTTAGGACTCATGGCATCCTGCATAGCAATAGTGCCATGGGCCAGACTGCATATGCTCACTGGAACCCAGCATCAAGGAATATGGAGGAAAGAATAGTAATAACGGAACAGGTTTCCTCACACCTCCAGTGGTGGACTTCCAAAGAAAACCTTTCCAAAGGGGTACTTTTAGCCCCTCAGATAGCACAAAAGGTGCTCATTACAGATGCGTCACAACACGGATGGGGAGCTCACTTGGGAAAGTATCAGACAGCAGGTCGATGGGAATGGGCACTCAGCGCCAAGCACATAAACTGGTTGGAGCTGGAGGCAGTGTTCAGGGGTCTTCAGGCATTCCTGTCTCTGGTAAAAGGTTGGGAGGTTTTGATAAGGTCCGACAACTCGACAGTTGTGTCTTACATAAACAAACAGGGAGGGACCCACTCACCAACACTGTGTGCCCTAACCAGGAATATAATGATGTGGTGCATAGGGAACGAGGTAACTATAAAAGCAGCACACATTCCAGGAAAGAAGAATTCCGTAGCAGATGGACTGTCATGGAATCGCATTCGTCACACAGAGTGCAAACTGAACCCCGAAAGTCTGAGGTCAATTTTCCAGTTACTGGGCCAACCGGTGATAGACTTGTTTGCAACCAAACTAAACAAGCAACTTCCGGTTTATGTCTCCCCAACTGCAGAAGAGGGTGCTCTGGGTGTAGATGCCCTGTCAATGTCTTGGAAAGGGATGTTTGCGTATGCGTTTCCTCCTTTTGTGATTCTTCCAAGGGTCCTGCAGAAGATCAGAACAGAGCAGTGCTTGATAATTTTGATTGCTCCGTTCTGGCCGAGACAGAGCTGGTTCCCCAGCGTTCTAGATCTCTTGGTGGAGAACCCAATCCGGATTCCGGTGTCAGAACACCTGTTAACCCAGTCATCCAACCTCACTCACACAGTTCTGGTTCACCTGAACCCAGAAGTTTTCCAATTGGTTGCATGGAAATTGTCAAGCAACAGTTCATTGAGAAAGGCTTTTCTTCAGAGACTGCAGAAAGAGCAGCAAGTTGCAGGCAACCTTCCACTTACAGAACGTATAACTCCAGAGTGCGAAGTTTTATGGCTTGGGCCAGGGCAAGGAAGGTTGATTTCATGCATGCTTCGATAGGAGAAGTGGCAGAATTTCTCAATTATCTCTTTACGGTAAGAAACTTAGCAGTTAGCACTATCAATGGGTACAGAGCTGCTATCAGTTTGGTACACAAAGGTTGGAAAGGGGTCTCAGTGTGTCAGTCAAAAGACTTGAGTGACTTAGTGAAGGCATTTTTTATATCAAGGCCCCCTGTGAGGAGGCTCCTCCCTCCTTGGAGTTTGTCCTTAGTGTTGGATAAATTATTAAGGCAGCCTTTTGAGCCCTTGAAAAAGGCAAGTCTGAAATTTTTAACATGGAAAACTGTGTTTCTTTTGGCTGCTGCTTCTGGTAGGAGGCGAAGCTGTATCCATGCTTTAACTACTGAAGAGGGCCATATCAGGTGGGATCAAACGGGGGTCACGTTAATTCCCCACCCAGGGTTTTTAGGAAAGAATGAATCTATTCATTATATTAGTAAAGCAATCTTTTTACCATACATACAGCAGGTGTCTTCTCAAGTGGAGGATAGAGCCTGGTGCCCATGTAGGGCCCTTCAGTTCTACTTAGCAGCCACAAAGAAGTTTCGTTCTGGTCCTGGTCAGTTGTTTCTAACTTACCAGGATGGAAACCATAGAGCAGCCTCAAGGGACACAGTTTCCAGGTGGACAACGGCATTAATTCGTTGGGCCTATGAAAATAGTGGAGAAGGGGACCTGAAGGCCTACAAAATTAGAGCTCACGATGTAAGGGCCTTGTCAGCTTCTTGGGCTTTATTTAAAGGGGTTTCCTTGGCTGAGATAATGGAAACTGCTTCTTGGTCAACAGCTTCTACTTTTAGTTCTTTTTATCTCAAAGATGTTGCAAAGGAACGTGGTTCCTTTGCAAGGGCAGTACTGTCATGACATTGGCACTGCCAGTTTTATGTATTTTTGGTTTGTTTGTTTCAAGAGTTAAAACTTTGGTTTATGCATGTTCGTTTTCAAGTTCTGCTACTTTGTGTAGCTTTCTTATGTTTTTTTATTACATGTGAACAGTGTTTCTTTGGGAGGTCTGTTGGGAGATCTCTTTGTTTTGTGTAGGGATAGCTTGTTCTTTTGAGCTCTTCCCTCCGCCTTTAATGCTTTGAATTCTTGGCCTATTGTATATGTTTCAACAGGTAGGTATGATGTGTGCCGGAGAACCACCTTTCCTTCGAAAGGATTTTCTCCTAACACAATCATACCTACCTGCTCACTCCCACCCTCCTCCCCACATGGGAGCTCTGGTCTCTGACAGCCTCATTTTACTGGAGGGTAGAGTGCGGGGTCAGAGGTGAGTGCATCACTTAGCTAGACTTTTTTCAGCGGTTTTAAGTGGGGATTGATAGCCGATAGCCTATTGTATATGTTCCAGCAGGTAGGTATGATTGTGTTAGGAGAAAAGCCTTTCGAAGGAAAGGTGGATTTTCAAGATTTTGAGGAATCTGCTCATACCTCAATGTGTAAGGCCTTCAATGTGTAAGGCCTTATAGCCTATTCAACCATTTGTAATGTCTTGTATATATGGCAGCTAACCCAAAGATTTTTAAGATTTTGAGGAATCTGTTCATACCTCAATGTGTAAGGCCTTATAGCCTATTCAACCATTTGTAATGTCTTGTATATATGGCAGCTAACCCAAAGATTTTCAAGATTTTGAGGAATCTGTTCTGATGAAACTTTGGTAGCAGCTGTCACTTATTCTGTGCCATAAAATTCCAGCAAATTTAGATAAAATTTTAAGTTATGCTGAGAAAGAAAAATCTGTGTGCTTAGCAGCTCTAGTTTTAAAACTCTCATGCTGTCAGGTTTAGACAGTAGTAGTCATTTTAGGCTTGACATGAATATATAGTGTTGGATGTGTTAATATGGAAATGAATTCTTCTTTTGACTCTTTCTTTCAAAATCAGGAATGAGTCACAAAATGTGGTCATGAGAAAAAAATGCTGCTCAATCCCAAAAATGTGGGAAAATGATATTATTGCAGTGCTCCAGCATCCTGGAAAAGTCATCAGAAAGTCATGATATTTGGTTTTTATTTTCCCTGGAAAAGTCACTGAATTTTGTAAAAATTACAGAAGTCATGAATTTTAGCCTTGAGTAGTCTTTTAATGTTTTACAAGTGAAAGAATTACTCATTTATTTGTTCAACACAGTACAGTCCTAATGCCATTTAAGTTGATGATTGGTGCTTTTGCAGGTTGGCCATGATATAGTCATTGAATGGTCATAAAATCCTGCTTTCCTGAAGGTGCAGGAACCGTGTTATTATGAAGTTTTGTTTCTTGTGTGTTCTTATTTTATGATGTCACTTTTCTATTATTTGTACCAGAGAAAAAATAAAACTAATTCATAAGTTTCCAGTTTGTGATTTCAACCTCATTTCTTCTGTTCGAAATGTGATTAAATGCATATTTCCTCAGAATTGTACATGTGTAGAATTTCCAATTCCTTAAAAGTGCCGTTTGCCATACCAGAGTTATATTTATTGCACATAGATAGGGTCATGTATCATTTGGAAGCTCATCAAAAGCTCTCAACAAATGTAGCAATAACTCTAGTTGTCATTGTGGAGACATGTTCCTGTTTTTGACAGAATGAATTACTTTTTATAATTTAAATGTGGAAAGAATTTCATGTACAATGATGACAGTGTCTACATCTCATCCTTAAACAGAAACAGATCAGACACCTTCATCCTCACCCTCACCGCAGCTGAAATATTCTTCAAGTACCACCTATGGAATGCAAGAGTAAGTTGTCTTAATAATTTTCTGAAAAAAGTGACAGTAAATATCACTAGAATTTATTCTTTCACATTATTTTTTTCTCCTTTCTTTGCTTCAAAATATATATTTTTTCATCTATCTGATCATTAGTTTTTTCCATTTAGTCCCTTATTACCTCCTATGTATGTATGCAATACCAACAAGCTAGAAAGCAGAGATTTCATCAAGTCTTTAGAGTCATCTACACCAATCTTATTGCAACTCAAGTCATCAACTGGAGTCTCTACATTATTATAATTGGTGAAAATTCCCCAAAGTGTTTCAAGTCATGAAGAGGTGGGTGGAGGATTCCCACTCAAGTTGCAACTTGACCACATCTTTGTTGGCAAGTTTCTTATGACACATTAGGGAGTGCTGACCTTCAATAGAGAACACCCAGTCTAGACCTTCCTACTTGCCTCTCCAAATGATTCAAGGCAGAAGCCATCTTGGTAAGCCTTTTCTCACACATACCATAGTGTCAATGTATTATGTTATATGTTCTGTCCATGTATAGGAAACTGGTAATTTAGATAAATCAACATTGTTTTGTAAATGTATTTATTTTAGTTCATACCAAGATGTCAGGACAAAAGCACCTGCAAGATCACAGCAGGTTTCTCATAGTAGAGGGCAGCAGATAACAACTGGACCTAAATATACTACTGATGAACAACCTGTGGCCAAGGAGAGAAAGATGATTACTCCAGTGTACATAGAGTCTTCAGGACAGTTACCAAGATATAAAGGTGGGTACTTAGTCATTGCATGAAACCTTTGCTATACAGAGATGGGACAAGTCATTTCTTGCATTTCTAAGTCAAGTCTCTTGTCTAATTCATGCAAGTCAAAGTCAAGTTTTCAACCACAAAACCTGAAACTCTAGTCAGAGTCAGAGGCTCAAATCTACATCACTGAAGTTTTAATCAACATATAGCTTCATAAATCTAGTGAAAAAATTGTAAAGATTTGTTTCGGAATGGTAAGCATTTGCATTACGGACCTGTTGAGTGTGTGAAATATTAGACAAGCCTTGAGTTCTATCTGTCTAAGGCATGCTCCAATCTCACTCCTCAGGAAATTCAGGAGCCTAGCCCAGTAGATGTGGTGTTTTATTTAACTTTATTAGGTTTATCTTAGTTTCCTTTCTTCATCTAGGTGTGCAGGTACTAGTCGCACTCCTCTCAGTGGTGTGAGGCAAGTGGTGGTGTACAATCACACTTGAATGCCTCAAAATTAGAGGCCTGATTAGTATGTATTTATGCAATAATGTCAATCCAAGAAGCCCAGAAGGCATTTTGTTTGTGCATGTCTCTGTGTTTGTGAGTATGTGTGAGTCTGTGAAGATTCAAAAACATACAGTGAAAAGGATAAAAGAACTTGGTGAGAGGAAAAAGTAGAGAAGAGAAGAGAAGAGAAGAGAAGAATGATATCAGGTTGGAAAAGATGGAAAAAAGAAAATTCAGTAAGGATCGAACAAGAGGCCTGGAAGGAAATGACACATCTTGTGTGCCCTCCAGTGCAGAGTTCTTTTAGGAAAGGTGAAGTGTTGGGACTTTGAGTGTCTGCAGTGCTAACCATTTGAGTCAATAATATAATGTTATTTCCCCTGGTTTTTAAATCATTGATATGATTTTGTAAAATGTCTTCTTCACTTAGTAGAAAAGTCATGTCTAGAAATGCTCCAGACAGGCATCTACTGAAATTGTGCAGATTAGATGATCTGACTTGCAGCATGAGTGGCCAGATCGTACTGAAGAGTTATAAAAAATAATTAGAACCTGCTGCCATTGGCTTTTCTGCATGGTGTTCAGCATATACAATGTAGTAGGAAAAACAAACCAGGGAGCCATAACTGATATAGGCCATGGCCGGCCAAACTTGAAACCAATTTCTCATAAACTGATCCATAAAACCCTCATCTTACTTATTGCATATGTTTTATCCTGACTCCTGTGACAAGTTACACTCATTTCCTGCCTGTTGTTTCTGTGGCTGAAATTAATGATGTGATATAACCTGTAATATTGCATGTATACACAAGCCCTATTCTACTGACAACCTAACCAAGAGCCCATCCATGTGTTAAAAACATTAGAAAATTTCAATTCTGTATGAAGGGACCATTTTGTGGCATTTTGGTGACATGGTGGCTTTGGATGTGTGTTTTGTATTGTAACATTTAAATGGAAGTTAATATTTATTGATTTTTCATTTACAGTCACATCGCAACTGCTTGAAAAGAGCTTCCTTCTCTTACATTTTATGCATGACGTTTCGTGACGTCATAAGAATTTGAATACTAATTAGCTAAAAGTCATGACTTTTAAAGTCAATTATCTCAGAAACTAGGAACCGAAAAATCTTTAAAACTGTGAAAATCAATGAATAAGATGTAAAAAATACTTTCGGTGCCTGGTTCTGAGTGAACTTACGGCTAAAAGGGAGGATTTTAGTCCA
Source organism: Holothuria scabra (assembly GCA_037179385.1). NCBI lineage: Eukaryota > Metazoa > Echinodermata > Holothuroidea > Aspidochirotida > Holothuriidae > Holothuria > Holothuria scabra. Next base: position 36,740,576 of record CM074200.1, read on the forward strand.
TTTTATGAAACGTCAAAAATGGGTTTCAAATGCTCTGCAAAATCGTTCAGCATTTATTTGGTCTTGTTTTAAACTTCTCAGTTTTCACTTCAATAGAGAGAAAATTTTGTTTTCTATCTAGTGGTACCATTTTTGCACTATAAAATATTCTCAATGAGTCAGGTACTCGGTAAATTCCACCACGAATCGATTTTGACGCCCAGAGTAGGTACACAGTATAGTGAGCCTACTTTCGCGAAATGAACGTTAATGCAGGTCGCCCTACGTAAAACGTTACAACTGCAGCCTAATCCATCCTCACCAATATTGTTCCCATTTCGGGAGAAAATGGTGCGATGCTTGCTCCTTCGACATTTTTGCAACATATTGTTTGTTGTAATGCCATTTACAAATTAAACTAATCAGTAGTGTTGCACTAGAAGGCTATACTTGTTTGAATGTGATATGCCTGTATACACATACAATGTCATAGTCATGATGGCAAGCTCTGTTGACACAGAGCAAAACTGCATCTTGTTTGCACCAAAACAGTGAAAATAACCTCACTTTATAAAAAGTTGGGCTAACTAAAAAGCTGGTTTAAAAATCTTTATACTAGGACACTCTATCAACTTCAATCCAATGTTCATTCTTTGAAAAAATAAGTAAATTCTATGCATCATGTAGTACACTCAGTCAGTCACCATAATACATTGAGCAAGAAAATGAATGAGAGACCTTCTAAATGGGCCTGCTTAGACAGGAAGGGCCTTGCAGGAAAGGTCATCAGTACAATTTTTAACAAGTGCTATTGATTTTCCTCATTTACTCTGGGTAAAAATGAAAAGTACTGAAGGCAAAGGCAAATACTAATAAGGTTGCAAGGGAATTAGCAGTATATCAGCTGAGGTTTGGCAAATGGGATATCTTACTTTGAATTCCTTGTGAATTTTTTTTTCACATGAAATACTGGTCCTAAAAATAACATGATGATAGCTGGACTGCTAGGATAAAAATTCATCACTATCCTGTCCTCTTATGAGGTGACGGAATGTTCCAGGCTCATTTCTACTGGCAGTAGGTCAGTTTGATATGCCATAGTATCTCAAACAGTCACGTAACAATACAGTTTTTTTGCAGGAAACTACCTAAACGTTGCCCAATATGGTTCTCCTTTATGTCACCTCCTTAAAGATCTGAAATTTATAATTAATGTAAAAAAATCTAGGGATGAATTTACAGTTTTCATTTAATTGAGTGCCACACTGATGAGAATTCATTTTAAGACAAAGTTGGGTATAGCTATAGAGTGTGTGACAAAACTGACCACTGCCAGTGAACATATATCATGGCTGTCATAACCACTGTCTGTTAATCAGTAGTAGGCTTCATGAGTTTGAGGGATGGTAATTCAGTGTTACTGAATAAAAAATTATATAAGCTAGGTATATGCCATACAGCCAGTACTCACCGCGCTAATTTCTGTTTCCACTGAAACCTCACTCCTCCATTAAAGTTAACCAGTAGGTTTAAAATACAAGTCACAGGTTAGATGGTAGTACGTAATTGCGCATGGGGTAAGGTTTTTAAATGATACTGTATAAGCTTAAAAGGGGCTAGAAATTGTACAAATTGAATTTGTAGGCTACCTATGGGACTTTATAGAAATAGACAACTTGAACTTAATTACAGTACAGCTATACCACTAAACTGTAGGTCGATATATTATGGAAAATGATGGAAAGGACTGAGCTTTTCTGTTTGTGGCACAGTAACTATCAGGTAAGAAAGAATAATAACCCGTGAATATGTCCAGACTGAAGTTGAACCCGCTAAATTTGGAGTTTGTTTACTTAATCCAGGCTGACTTGATCATGATTCATACCAGTCCCAGGTTTACCGACTTTACAACAAAGTTACATGTAACTTATTGTAATTAGCCCCCCCCCCCCCCTCCCCCCACTTGTCAACATTGCAATGTTACTGAATGCCATAAAAACTGAAGCTTCAAATTCCATAGACTACAAGTCTACAAACAAAACTGGAAGTTTTTAAGAATGTAAATGCAATGGGTACCTGTCCTGCAAATCCCACAGTATAATATAGTCGTTCATTATTTTGTTATGACCGACGTTATCCAAGCCACACTGCAATAGTACTAACAGTAACGTTGTAGGATATACAACGTTAACTGTTTACATTTGCCAATACCATTATGTACTATAGAACATACTACATACATACTGTATGCTAAATGCCCCTTCGGGTTTAGCAGTTGTTTACAAAACAATTTATAAATTAAACTAAGTAATTTTGGTATCAACAGAAAGCCTATACTATAATCTTCAAACGTCAATACAAAATAATCGTTTTACATCCCTCAATGAGTCAGGTACTCGCAAAGTTTGAGGTCCTAATTTGAGACATAAGAATCGACTGCCTCTTTTGGGGAGAGTATTTTTGCAGCATATGTTTGAAAAAACCTAAAAAATCTTTGATTTCTAAGAGAAGGAAAGATCAAAATGTCCACTTACCGTGTCGTTGTATCCATTTATACGCCTACTTATACATTATTCAACATATAGGGGGAGACCCCTTGTCAGTCACAGTTCCGCGAAATCTCATTTGCGCAGATCTAAAAAAGGCGGGAATGCTAGAGAAGTGGTCACTTGGCTTCATTAACTGTACAGCTGCGTGTTGACTGTTTACACCTGATCTTCTTTGATTAACATTTATGCAACTTAAGCTTTACTAAATTCTATGTGACTTCATGCAACATATTAATACTGACTAAACAGTCAAGTGGTTAGAGCATCTGACTTGAAGCCAAGCGGTCTCACGTTCTATTCCTGGCCAGTGGGGTAAGGAAAACAAGCCAGTGAGTTATCACTGGAAAAAAGAAAAAGAGGGGGCAGTGGCCAGTCTGAGTTAACCCTGTAAATTAAAAACTGAACCCCCTCTGAGTAACTTCCTTCAACAGTTCAAAGACTTTCATCAGTAGAGAGGAATAACTATAACATAGAGTCATTTTTATAGGAAAACAAATGTCATGTATGCAAACTTTAGTTCATTGAGTAAGAAAATCCTTAAATGTTTAGAAATATGACTGTCATATGTGAAAATGCATTTGTTCTTTTGGAATCATCACAGATAGCTGTGTTCTTCTTAAAGATTGGTATTTTCTAAGAATTTTTTACTTTATTTTATAACCATTCCTTCTGGTGCTGTGACTACCTTTCTCTCTTGTAATTTGTACTTTTTGTTTCAGATGTTGACCATAAACACAATAGTGTAACAATACTCAGAGCTCACAATACTCCTGTAAGGTTGGTGTCTGGAGGGTTAGTACTAATGTTTCTTGTCTTCTTATTACTGACATGACACCTTTTTGAAAGGTCATCCTGGAATGGCATGTCTTATTTTTTGTTTGAGATTTTTCCTATTTCCTCCATGATGTGGTTGATGTAAGAGTGTGAAACACTAATTCAGGTAATTTGAAAAATGAAAAAAAAAAAAAAAACAATGTTATTACTTTGTAAGATTATTCTTAATAATTGTCTTCACCCTTCATTTTATACTTTCCTGTGGTGTAGCCATGGGGGATGGTTTTAGGGGTCAGAACCCTCCATGACCCAACCTTGCAATGCAAAAAACACCTAATATAGCGGTTTTTCCTCTCCATCTTTAGACTTTTCCTCATGTCATGCCCCACCCCCCCGACACAATCCTGGCTATGCTACTGATACCTTCATATTTTTATCTCTGATTGCATATTTTGTCAGTCATGTAGACATTAATGCTTTGGTTTCCATAGTGACAACTTAAAGTGAAAATGCTGTTAACCCAGTTTGGAGTATCATTTCATGATTGGTTCTTTAGAGTCATGTGGCAATATTTTTCTCCACTAAACCATTAAATTTAGGAGGGTTACTAATTGGTTTACCTTAAATAGACAGTGTTTAAGTCTTGAAATATGAAAAATACTTGCAGGTGAAAAAAGAAAACTTTCTGATCTGGATTTTGTTTCAAAATAAGTCTGGGACAACTGCTTTTGCCCTTTAGAGAAAAATATTTTACTTGTTGCACCAAGAAATTTCATATATGTGACTCAAAATAATCTATAAAAATTTTCTTTTTAGTGAATCTGTGGAAGGATCCCAAAATAGATCGACCATGGGTACAGGATATAAATCACCGGTGATCTATAAGAGAGAAACAACTCCTGCATCACCACCTCAGGTAGGTTGTCTTTTTTGGTGCTATTCCTTAATCCTTTTTTTTTTTTCATTTTTGCATGCTTTTTGAGGAAGGGTAGTATTTTTTTTTTCACAGCTCTGAAGTCACCTGTGTACCATAGCAGTATGTTTCTTTTTACTCTACTCTGCTCATTCTTTACTCTGCCTGAATTAAGGGGGGGGGGGGAGGCAAAATGATAAGCTTAACTCCAATAATTGGTTTGGTGGGCAATGCCCCCCACCCCCCCAAAAAAATTTGACACCATTGCTTTTAACTATTGAAGAATTTCAGCCCCACCTCCCTCCTTAGCTGGCACTGGCACCACTTCTTATTGCATATTTGCTATCTGCTCACCAACTGCTTTTTCTTCATCATTCTTCTTTTTGGATCATCACCTTAAAATATTGGCTTTTCAAAATTTGATTTTTGCAGGAAGTATTCATTTTTCAATAGGTGTGAATTGTTTCAACAAGTCTTCAATGAGTCTTTATGTTCTGAAGATTTTCTTTTTATATTTCTATGACAGTTATTGGAAGAGGCTGTACCCAGACAAAGTCAGTCTAGTAGTTTGTCACATCGTTCCATTAATGGTGAAAGAAGGTTGTACCAAGAGGAACCCAAATCCTCCCATAGGTGTACAACAGAAGCTACACCCATCTCAGATCCAGTCGTGTTTACTAAACAATCCTCTCAAAGCTCCCACCATTTTAAGCCACCAAAGAACTTTTATGCATCCATCACAAATGATGAAAAAAACAGTCACGTGAAGGGAGATTCAGAGCGTAAGTCACCAAGTGAGAGGATACCATACCGCAAACCAGCCAGTGTGGAGTATTCTTGGAATGTATCTGGCAAGGAGCCATCACAGACAAATAACAACAGGAAAAGCGATTCTGCAGGATATGTAAGAAATATGGTTCGTGCTCAATTGTCAGCAAATCTGAATAATTTTACAAGATCTTATTCAGATTTTGAAAGAAGTGGTATTCGCCAGGAGCAATCTTTAAATGCGAACAACAGTGCATCGGGAAACAGATTTGATGTTAATGATCTTGATGTATCCTTTGACAATAACATTCAAGACACAAATGGAAATAAGTTGGAATTTTCTTATGAAGAACTCATGGAAAATGATAATTTTAGAGAAAGAATTGGGCAAGAATTTGAAAACTTGACAAAATTTGAATCAAGGAATTTAGTGTTTGAGGAAGTGACCAATCTTTTAGACATGAATGTCCCTGATGTTGATTTATCTTTCCCTGTCAGAGATGAACAAAGAAAGTATAGTGCTGTCCAAAGAGTGACAGTAAGGAATAATTTAAAACAATCTAAGGGTAGTGCTCATGAGCAAAACTTTCAAACGGGTAAAACTTCTGATTTTCAGACAGGAATTTTAGAATCTCAGCTTTTTGACAGTCATGTAAACCAAAATAATAGTGCCAAAAGCTTTTCCAAATCAGAGCTTGAATCATCAATGGCTTTGAATGAGGAAGGGGAAGGGGGTCATTACGTGAAGGAAGGGAGGCGGAGAGGATTGCAAAGGCAACATGTACAAAGCAGTATTGCTTCTGTGGAGGATTTCCAAGCATTGAGTCAAGAGGATTTTACAGCAGATGAAACCAAGATGGTGTCAACCAGAAAATCGTCCAAGGAACAGGAAGTAGGAATTCCAACCTCTGCGGATCTATTTACCCAGAAATGGAGACATGATGGCCAGATGGTATCTAAGAGATCCCCCAGCCCTCCCTCAGCCCCTAAGTATATTAACCAGACAAGATTGTCTAAAGGCAATGGTACTCAAAGGACCTCTAGTGGGATTACAACAGAAATGTTTCACAGGAAAATCGTTTCACCTCGGTCAGCTGATCATTACATTCAAGTATCCAAACTAGCTCTACAGCTTAGGCAGAGAAATATAGATGAGAAGTTTAAGGATATGTCAAATGAGAGACAGGAGCAAGGTGATGAGGTTGTCGGGTTTCTTAGTAAAAAGGATGCAGGAGGTGTATCACCTGTAGACAGGCATGATGACTTTGGTAGGGCTTTCAGAGATAAAAGAGATTTTGGTGAAATCAAGAAGGGTACAAAAGCATCAAAAAAGGTAAGAAATTATCTGCAGTAATTTTACATTGGTGTGAGGGGGGGTGTTTGGTGCCAGTAGGATTGTTACAGAGCAACTTGCAGCATCACATTGATCCTTTAGGCTGCAGGAATATTTGCCTCCTCTTTGGGGTTTACAAGGTTTTAAGTTTAGTTTTATCAAATTCAGAAGAAGCAGGTCTATATGTGCTTTAATGTACCGGAGAAGTGCTGGATTTTAATTAGTTACCCCTATAAACATTTTATGAAGACCATACTCTCAATTCTAAAAGCTATCTTAAAGGTATGTGCAGTAGGTTGTATACAGTAAACTGTGTGATTACACTTTCTTGTAAAAGAAGACTTAGAGAACCCTTCTCACTAGCTGTAGAAATTTTTCATAGGACTATACTATTCTGAGTCTTAAGTTTAAAAGCTTGATCATGACAATTTTGATATCATATTCGGGGTAATTGCCCCTTGATAGTTTGCAGAACTCTTGGGAGTAATGTTTAGTTTGTTTTTTTTTTTTGTTTTATTTGATCCTCCCATGTGGGAACACAGCAACACCCCAGTGAAGGGGTATTACCGCCAAGCTGGCAATGCCAGTCTTGTGAGACAAATTTACAGTTTAACGTCTATGATTAAGGGATAGCAGATAAACTACAACAACGACAATTTTAATGTCAAAGCTGGGACTTAACCTCATGACCTCATGACTGGAAGATGCAGATCATTACCACTGTACCACTTAATTGCTCCTCAGTTTTGGCTTGGAGTTGTATCCAGCAGAGAGATTTGAGTATGGGCACAAATTACATTGTAGACTTAACCAAAACTAGCACCACAATCAATAAGTGTGGAGTGTTAATACAAATTATGGCAAGGGCATGTTTCCCATGTAGCAGGGAATTCCTTTTTTCTTTTCTTTTTTCTCAATTTATTTTCAAAGCAGTAATACTTTTGGGGGGGGGGGGTAACTTTTTAGGCAAGGTACCCTTTCACCCTCTGACTGCACACCTTTGTACAATGGCTGTGCAAACCTCTGTTATAGAGCATTTTATGTTTGGATCAGGCAAGATGATTGATAATCACTGTACTTATCAAAGACATTTTCCACCCATTTAAAAAAACATGAATGTCTAACGTTTGACATAAAAATAGCATGCTAAGTGCACACTAAGCATGATGGGAACAAGCAATCAGGGTTACGCAAAATGGACTGCTTGTTCTGTTTTTGTTTTCCCTACTTTTTTAAGAACTTTCAGCCAAATAAACACCAACAAAAACAACAAATTTAAAACTCTTGCTCACCTTGTTTCTTTTCTCTATAACAAAGCACTTGCTCCATCACAGTGGTCATACACAGCTACAACATGACAATGGCAATGAAGTTTGGCTACTTTACATACAGTGACATACCATTTTGACAATTTCTAAATGTATGCTTATGTATGCTTATGTATGCTTATGTATTGAGATAAAAAATATATCAGTCTTCCCCAGGGATGTTTCAAGCCCTTAACAACCCTGTCTCACTTGAGTTTCCTACTGGTTTGCACATTTGAAAAACCCAATTTTCTAAAAAAAGGGAACATACTAGCTTGGTGCCCAAATGTGCTGACTGATTGGCCAAGTGTGAAACAAAGGACCATGGCTTCCCAGTATGTATATTAGAAAATGCCCTGAAAAGCATTTTATGTTTGGATCAGGCAAGATGATTGATAATCACTGTACTTATCAAAGACATTTTCCACCCATTTAAAAAAACATGAATGTCTAACGTTTGACATAAAAATAGCATGCTAAGTGCACACTAAGCATGATGGGAACAAGCAATCAGGGTTACGCAAAATGGACTGCTTGTTCTGTTTTTGTTTTCCCTACTTTTTTAAGAACTTTCAGCCAAATAAACACCAACAAAAACAACAAATTTAAAACTCTTGCTCACCTTGTTTCTTTTCTCTATAACAAAGCACTTGCTCCATCACAGTGGTCATACACAGCTACAACATGACAATGGCAATGAAGTTTGGCTACTTTACATACAGTGACATACCATTTTGACAATTTCTAAATGTATGCTTATGTATGCTTATGTATGCTTATGTATTGAGATAAAAAATATATCAGTCTTCCCCAGGGATGTTTCAAGCCCTTAACAACCCTGTCTCACTTGAGTTTCCTACTGGTTTGCACATTTGAAAAACCCAATTTTCTAAAAAAAGGGAACATACTAGCTTGGTGCCCAAATGTGCTGACTGATTGGCCAAGTGTGAAACAAAGGACCATGGCTTCCCAGTATGTATATTAGAAAATGCCCTGAAAAGCTCTTAACCTTCAGAAGTTGTGACCTTTACCAAACTATGGGTATTTGAATGAGATTATAAACTGTAGCACTTGGGATGAATAACAAGGTATAATTTAGCAGTCAAATTTCGCATAGCAATTTTCAAAATTTTTGAGGACTTTCATACATTGTTTGTGAAAATGAACGGGTTAGCACACAAAAAATTGCCACACAATTTTTCATTTGTGAAACAACTTGGCCTGTTTGTGTAGCAAATCGGCGATGCAATACTGGATAAATTTTTCCCTGGAATTAAACAAATTTATCATTCATTATCTTTCATCAACTCAATGTTTTCTGTTGCAACCTTGTTCTTTGATGCATACATTTGGTTCTCTAATACCCTCGATAATATCTGCAAAAGAACTGAGGTTAGTTGAGTTAAGATGGAGTTTTACATCCCAGTTTCAATTGGTCAAGGTCAATCTGGACACACTCCAGGTGTGGCTCACTGGCTGGTTTTCCCTAATCCATTGCTTTTGCTGAGCACTAAGCACAATGAAGGTAGGTTCTGTTTTTGAATTACTAAGATTCTGCAGCATGGCTGCTCTAATTTGTTACAATTTCCACCTCAATAGAATATCTGTGCTATATTTTGTTTCCTCAGATGGTGGCGGTGGTTACTCCAATGACCCAAGGAGGTGACCCAGTCAGCCAGAGAGGAGGATACACCACCCAAGGCAGATCATCAACAGTGGTACAACACCAAGGTGGTTTTCAGGGTACCAGGTCAAATCCTCTAATTATACGTAACAAGTTTACACGCAAAAAGTGACCAATGAGTAGCATGTACAAGTTTTGATCGAAGCACACTTTTTTCAACTGGAAGGTTACTGCTAAGTCTATTGGTGTGATTAGATTGGTTCAAAAGAATTTGAATCTTGGCAGGATTTTTTAGACTTCAGGATAATAAGGGGCACAATAGTACAGTCTAATTTGGGGGTAGAGGTGGGTGGACATTTTTTGAAGGAGTGAGAATGGGAAAAGAGATGCAACATTGAAATATGTGAAAGGGTGACCTTGCTAGGTTAGGAGAATTGTGCTTCAAAACCTTAAGAAATTTCTCATGAAATAATTGTTTTGAATTTTTTTTTAATAATTTGGCAGTTACATGTACGGTCAATGGGAGGGGAGGAGGGGGTTATTTTGAATGAACATGTTTTTCAATTTTTAGTTTTTTTTATCCCTTTGCCAAGCCCCCCCCCCCCACAAGATCTAAATTAAGTTCAGCCCTTCTTTAAAAGCAGCATTTCTGGATTAGACACTTTTTAGAATTATGAAAAGAGGCAAGCTAAAAAGAGAACAAATTTAATTTTTAGACCAACTTGTGCATTTTGTGTCTAAGAAAAAAGTACAAAACAATGAAAAAGATGATGCTTGTGTGAATTTTCATACATGGTTTTGTAGGGTGTGATGAATCCATTCCCACAAGAGAAATATTATAATTTTGGTCTACTTCCTGTCCCCCCCCCCCCCTTTCAGCAAATGATTTATGCTTCTGGTGCCATTTCAAATTTCAATAACTTCCCAAGGTGTAGGAAACTAAAAAGTCCATCTGTAGAGTTTCATCATGACAGTTTTTCCATACCCCCTTACCCCTACCCTCCAATCCTACCCCCTTACCCCTACCCTCCAATCCTACCTTCCCTTGTACACAAAATCTCTTACTTTGATCTTCCACTCTAAAGTACTCCCATGTCTCAGGTCGTCTGCTAGGTATTTTGTGTAACCTTGATTCATTTTATGCAGCTTATTAGTAATGTCTTCCATTACGAAAAAAAAAAATCTATTTTGTTCCATTTTTCAAAATGTTTTATTTTTGTTAAAGTTTGTGATGTTATGAATGCTTGCTGTTCCTGTGCAATGATATGTTTGTGCATTGAGGTATTGTGTCCTTTCAGTATTCTTATATACATTAAATGTGTAAAATTCTTTCTTTTGTTTTTGAAAAATGTTCTTTGAAATCCTTGAAAATTGTTCAAAGCTTACATATTCAGGATTGTTAATAAAAAAGAAAGCTTATCCTATTTACAGTGACTATTTTAATTTTTCCTATTCTTCGTTGAGGTTATTGTAGTTGGGAATTTCATGACCTGCAGTCAACTGCTTTTTTGCTAAAGGTTCTCTTTTTAGCAGAACTGTTCCATTTTTTGAACTTAAAGGGCCAAACCTCTCACCTCAAACTACAATTTTGGTACCCAGGTACCAAAATTCTCAATTGGCTCAGCTCTTTGACTAGCAGCTAACTCAAACAATGCAGAGTGCCAAAGCTCATATTACACACCATGAAAGGTACTGAGAGTGTTTTGATTATGTAAATTGAGTTTTTCTTTACTCACCTTGAAGCAATAAACTGAGATTGTGTCTGGATGAGGATGAATTTCAGACAATTGTGGGAGGGGCTTCAGTAAGAAGGTTAGGAGAATTGGTACTGTTTGGGGTGAGAGAACTGGGCCTTTAAAAAGTCATAAAAATCAGAAGGTACCTATTTTATTACTTCAACTGTTTATCAAAATATGCTAAAAATGTTAAAGTGTACCCACACTTAAAAAAATAAAAAAAACCAGTGTTGGTGAATTTTTTTAACCACCATTTTTAGAGTGTAGAGGAGCCTTTCTCTTCTGATGTGTTGTGAAAAAATATTGGAAAAAACTACATCTGATCAATTACCGGTAATTTTTAGCCTTCCCCACACCCCAGCCGCCCCACGATGTTTACCGACTTTTACTGACAAGCCTGTCCATACTTCACCTTTTTACCGTAGGAACGGTTAACGTTCAAACATTGAAAGGAAGATTTGGGCGTGTTGAAGACAATACAAAATGCAGCCCAGATAATTAACTATCAGGGCAAAAAGTGTTAGCTCTATCTCCCAACCTAACACCATTTCATGCCTTCAGCAGTGTAAGTCGCGTGAGTGTCACTGAGCTTTAATCATTTTCTGACTAAAGTCCTCCCGACCCTCTGGCAAAGAGTAGTTCGGCGAAACCAAAACTTTCACTGCTTCCTGAAGAAGCTTCCACTGAAGGACAACACGTGACCAACCTCAAAGCCTTCAGACCAATTATGTCATTGGTCTATCACGTATGGCTTCATTCTAGACTGGATGAAAAGGGAAGATACTACACATAATCTTAGCCAAACTGCCGAGAAGAGTACTAAAATTAGTCCAAATAACATGAAACATGTGATATAGATCAGTTTATAAGACCAGTTCACTCCCTACTCCGAAAACAGACGGCGCTCAACTCTGCATAAACTGAACCGGTGATGTAGAGAACACAAGATTAAGACACACACACAGTTTATGCTATTGTACTAGAGTATATTTCTCCTCAGACTTTTTTCTCTGAATGATATAGTAAAAGTGAAATATATTAAATGAGATGAAGGAGATTGTTTTGTTTAGAACCAACTTATTCTCACACTAGAGGAAAGAGATGGACGATATGGGCAAACCCATTATCATTATCGGGGGTGATCATGGCAATGAAGGAAAGCAGAATACTACAGTCACCCCCTCCCTGGCCTCACCAAACTAAGAAATCAGTAAGGGGTCCTAGAAAACCCACCTCAAAACTTTTTCAAGCCTCTGCATTGAACACGTTGAGAACATGTCGGTCACCCAACGTAACAATTCTGGCTTCTCCATTTCCGGCCGCTGCGTTGTCACATTAGGCACCTGGAGAGGAGGGAGTGTGGGAAACCAAACCAGTTGTCCACAATGAAAGAAGAACGTGGCCGGCTCGATTTAAATCAGGTGATTAGAAACTGGGCCCTAAAACTACATCTGACCTTAAATAAATAAAAAAAAATAAGGTAAATATATTTTGGCAAAGAAGAGGTGCTAGTTCCCTTTATTCAGCCAGTAACGTCCCTACGCCCGTTTATCAACCACTCAAAATAAAGGGCCTACTACTTACAACAACACCCGGGGTTTGTTTGTGGTGTTTGTACCTTTCATTACAAAACCTGGCCTTTTCGTGAACTACTCCGTCCTTTCGGAATTGACCGAGACTAGTTTGTTTGATCAGTTTATCTTTGGCTAAAACACCTGTTATGTTCTTTGCCTTTTGTTTACTTAGTAGCCTATTAGCAAGATACTAACGTCGGTTGCTATTAATGATGAGAACAAAACAAAGTGAGGCTAACTACCTGAACAGTTGTTGGATAAATGCCACCTATATTGCGTTTGCAGGGGGGGGGGGGCCTCGTCTTCCCAATTCGGGCAAAAGCGGTTGGTCCATTCGGGCAAAACACATTAGAGAATTCTTCCCCTTGAAAAGTAGACGTCATGACTTGGACGATGTCATCAGTTTGCCGATTTTTGAGCAATAGAAATCCGCAAATATCAATTGGTGCTCACTAGACCATGTATTCTCTAACAATTTGGCTTTTTTGTCAGTTGCCTAATAAGAAAGGATTTCAAGGCCACGATTAGGTTGTCCAGACTTCAAGGGAGCTAAATCTGTAATGATGGGCAAAACATGATAAACGGTGACATTATTCGGGCAAAAAATGCTCTTAACCCCTCATAAAAAATTACCCCTGTGCGCCTATACTCTAGAACACCCCGCAGCTTTATCCCCGGACTCACCGAGGGGCCTCAAACTTCCACCTGGAGATCCCGCCCATTTGAGGCTTCGTACCTCGCGCTCTCGGTACACATTATGCAGTAGGTTGAGCTTGAAATTTAACGTACATCGCATGCGCTTTCTCCCCCACTCTCAAACACCTGATACCAGGAGAGAATATTGAAGCTTTGGCCTGCATATTTAACCAGATCGTATACCATAGCCTTGTAAAACGGATTTAAAATTGGGAGACTCGTCCCCACGAGGCCCACCTCTGGCAGTGGCGAGAATACGGAGTAGAATTATGCAGACTATTTTTTCTTTACCAGTTCCACGCGGACATCTCATCAAGAAACAAAACTCATTACTAAAGTAAGAAGAGACAATGCGACTTGGAACAGAAGGAACCCCTCCGTCAGATCATGGCTTCTAATAACCCGGTAGAAATCCTACGATGAGTCGACTCCTTTCAACGTCACATGTCTTTATTGGGGATTCCCCCATCATGACCACACAGTCACACACGCCCAGTGAGTCATATAAAGAAAAAAGGAAAGCGACTAAGTATCCACTCAGGTCAGGGCCAAGGGCCTTGTCCCCTTCACATTATTTGGCGTCCTTTCCTCGAAAAATTTTTAGTTACCACCTGACCACGGCCTTTACACATTTTTTCACATTCCACAACCTGACATTTTTTTCTTCCCTGAAAGTCATTGCGCCCATTCCGCACCCTGCACGACTAGGATAGCGGCAAACGTTTAAAGGTTGACAAATTTGCAAATTGCCAAAATACACTGTAAAAATGCCTGTACATATACAGAAAAAATATGTAAAGCAAAAGAATACACAAAGAGTGCTGCCATCTCATTGACAGGGCTGTTTATGTATGCTTTTTTTAAGTTTTTATTTTTTCTTCCGTAATTTAAAAAAAAATGTATTATTACAGACATTTGTACAGTGCACCACGAATTACATTTCGCGCATGTTGTTGAATCTAAACCATCCAATCATGCTGCAAAAAAAAAAAACTGGATTTTCTTTGAGATCATTTTGGAAGTGACGCCGGAAGATAAGGAACAGAGAGAGTGAAAAGGGGCTTAACAAAATTCAAAATTCTGGGTTTTTATGGGTTAAAGGTTACGGCACACTGTGGTCCTACAATAAAAAGTGCCACTCATTTCAGATATATTTGTTCATAACTCTTCATTTCAAGGCAAACCTTTTGCACCCTGCAGCTGTGGGGCCATATCTGCATCGAGGATATATATTACTACGGAGTTGCTGCGTATGCTCCCCGGTATTGACAATTACACTGTCCCATATAACAGCCTGCCTCTTCCCAGCAGTGTTCAAAGGTCATAATGACAGTACACTAGGAAACTGATTGAAGAATCGAAATTTACTTTGTAGCAGTGAGCGAGTGAACCAGGAGAGAAGAAGAATCCATGATAAAGTCAGGTCAGTTGAACAACTTTCATGAAGTCACCAGGATATATTTTACAGCCTACAAGTTTCATTTTTTAATTCAAATTGAATTAATGTTCCGCACAGAAATAGCCTGCCAGCAATTAGTGTGACATCTTTTTTTCAACAAAATAAGCCCACTACTTCCATGATTGTAAACAATTTAGCTCACTTATTTCACCACCGCCCCTTTACTTTAATTTTTTGACTAAACGATTTACTTTTGTAGCCTGCCTGTGACCTCCTTACACTCTTATAGGCTTATTATGATTTGTTTTAGCTAATATGAGGTGCATACTTTTGCCGAGAAGCAGTGTGAGTCCTACTTTAGGTCGCCGGGTAAAACCGACTGGAGAGAGCCCGAATAATTCGTTAAAAACAGGGATTTGTCCTATAGCACATCACTGATTTTTAACTGGTGCAATTAGGAAGTTTCCACCATATACTTACGCTGCCAGAATGCATTCATGTGTGAAACTGTGCACAGAGTTCGAATTATAGAATGTTTGGATGGACAGGGGGACATGACCGAATTGAAAAATCGCACATTGACTTTCATTTTCCACACAATTATTTTATGAAAATGCGATTTTCCCCCTAAATATTGAAAACAAATGGCTGCCCTTTAGCCCAACTATAGCTTCAAGTTACAATACGAAATATATGTGTCAACATATGATAACTTAGAACTGTCCTGATCAATCGTGGTAAATAAGATTATATTTTATAACTTTTTTTATTTCCTTTTCAAGTTTATCCTAATATGAATTAGTATCTCGATTTGGAAATTACGAAACTGTGCTGTACTTTTCACGTTTCTTTCCTAGATATTCACGATGGGTAGCAAACTCGTTTTGAGAACGGCCATAGTTGCCGGAATTTTTGTCATTGTTACGTCATTTGATCTCACTATTATGCACACAAATCATATTCAAGCACACATCGAAGAGTTTACGGCAGACGGATTAACCTGTTCAGAGCAAGATTCCACCTATTTGGATTGTTATGGGGGAGTATCGAGAAGATTCACCAGGGTCAAGGAGATCAGAGAAGA
The DNA here is from genome assembly GCA_037179385.1 of Holothuria scabra. Taxonomy (NCBI): domain Eukaryota; kingdom Metazoa; phylum Echinodermata; class Holothuroidea; order Aspidochirotida; family Holothuriidae; genus Holothuria; species Holothuria scabra. The sequence continues at coordinate 36,756,312 of CM074200.1, forward strand.
ACATGTGAACCCCCTTCTACTAGATGGAGGGGACCATTTTCAGGGAACACATTGGTACACCTATTACAGGGGAAATGCAACTGCCCACTTTATGAACTGGATCAAATACGACGCCATGGTAAGCTCGAACCTTATGCATTGTTTTTTCATGAACCCTTTACCAGAAGAGTTGGGTTAAATATTTTGAGGAAGATTAAAGGCTATGTTTAGTTCGTGCAAGGGCTAATTCTGACAACACAAATAATGATCTCTTGTCGTCGTCGTCGACGTCGTCTACGATAAAAATGGAACCTATCATGTCAATGTGCTTGGTGCTTGGTGCTCATCATAAGCAATGGGTAGGGAAGCCTCACAAGGGGTAGTGAACGACACGTGGCAAAAAGACCATGGTCGGCCGGCTTAAAGCAATTGGTTTGAAACTGACCCGTAAATCCCCATCTAACCAAATAACTTACTCGTCTACAATCAGATATATATTGTAGATTAATCTAACGTTACGGTTTAGCGCACATGTGAAATTTGATATTAAAGGCCAGGAGACCCGGTGACTCTTCTTGCTCGCGCACATCTCCTTTGGGCGTCTTTAAAATTTCGGTGTCTTGATAGGCATTTATTAAGTCAGTGTACCTCAAGTTAAAAAGTCAAAACATACATATAACAGCATGAAAAATGAATTCCAACAGTCCAACTCCCATCTTCACAGGACATTCTTGAGCCGAGATTTAAAATGTTGAAGTTTACTCACTCAAATGAAATTGGTACATAGCGCAATAATTTGTGATGTCATTGTTGTACTACTCAAATTACAATCTTTGTTTCTTTCTTTTTCTGAAAGTCACTGCATCTTGTACTTATTCTTAAAAGGGGATGTAATTACTTGAGCCCCCTCTTTTGCAACTTGTTATGCAAGCAATCATGAAGTGTTCAAGGTCATAAAAACATTTTTAACTTTGAAGGGAACTAAAGTAGAAAATGTAAGTTGTACAACAGGAAAGACGCAGATTATTGCGCAATGGACTATTTTGCTTGAAGTGAATAAATTTATCTCGGCTCAAGAAGTGTCGTAGGAAGATGGGAGTGTGTTAGGATTCATTTTTCATGCTGTTTAATACATATTTTCGATTTTTTTTTTTACTTGAGGTACCCTCCAAGAGACAACAAAGTCCATATACTCCATAATTCAGTTCAAATCTCGTTAGCACAGCAATGGTATATGGAATTAGAGAAATAAATTCTTGTCATTGGTGTTATGTATTGATAATTCATATTCATGAACATTGACAACATACAATGACGTAAGTCTTTATCATATGCTATACTTTGCCCACAGATTACTTTATTATGCTGTAATTATACATCGGTGATCAATGACGTTCTGATAAGTTTAATCTGGAACACGACAACAAACATTTTCTTTTGATAAATCTAAATGACTGTCGTGCCCCTCAAAACCTGTCCGGTTATTATCGCTCTTATTCCTATTCAAAACGATTTTACACTTGGTGGAACACTTGGATTCGTAGCAGCTTGATTCGGCTGTCCGACCCCTGGTTGGTCTTCTCTTGAAGGGGGAGTGCAGTCACTCAAAAGTTGTTTAGTGCAGTTAACTGTCCTGTTTTATGATTGGCTCTTGAAAGTCATGTGACAATTTTTTTCTCAAATGTGGGTTTTACTACTAGTTACTGCTTGGTTTACAATTAATATGCAACACTGAAGTCATAAAATGTGATGAAATATACTTTGAAGAGAAATAAGGTGAAAATTAGGTGATTCAGCTGTCGCTTCAAAATAAGTTTGGGAGGACTCAGTGCTAGCTTGTTCCAACGTAAACTTTAATCGCGTAACCGCTACCAGTAGCTTCGCAATATCAATGAAGAATGGTATTTAACCTTAAGGCATTTATACAGTGCAGTTTAATAATACACATTAATAAAAGAATTATTTGTTGCAAAGCAATATCCCCGTCCTTGACAAATTAACCGAATCATTAACTAGTTACTTCCGTTTTACATTGACCAGGCCCCTAGTAACCATGAATTTGACGATGGACCGGAAAATTTTGGTGCCTTCTTGGAAAAGGTTGAGTTTCCTGTTATAAGTTGCAATATAGACGCAACCAACGTGCCTGAGATGAAAGGTCGATACACTAAAAGCATTGTATTGGACATGGATGGAGAGAGAGTCGGCATTGTCGGTTACACGACCACTGACACTAACACAATATCAGCACCAGGTTTGTAAGTTATTCTACATTTTACAGATATCACCATGGTAACACACCATGAAGTTTCCACTGGTACTACATTTCATTGTTTTTACATTCATCGTAGTTACGTACTAGCAGGTCCCTAGGTATCATGAACGATTAGTTCTTCATTTGGAACCAAAAGACCTACCTAAAATTCTAAATTGCAATCACACGTAACGTGTCTTAAAATATTAGGGAGCTTTCGATTTGCACGTTCACCTAGTCGACTGCTACGAGATTACGTCAATTTCAGTCTCTGCGCATGCGTCACTTTGTCTCCCTCGTTCACTAGCCAAATCGAGAACGTGTCCACCGCGGTTTTGACGTTCGCTCCAAACTGCAACGAACGTTCACATGTGTGACGTCACAGAATTTCTGAAAATGGATTAAGTGGCAAGAACGCATGCTAGTTTCCCTCCTCGTGATCTGTTTTGCCCAAATGCGGTCACTTTTTACCTAAAATGTATATGAGATTGATGATTCATTGGGAAATATGCGTTATTTTGGACGTTTTCTTGCAACTTCAACAGGCGGATATTCAAAGTTGAAATAAACTGTGTTCTCCATGAAAACATACCAACAACTTAACTAGCGTTCGTGTAGTAGACATGCATTTACATCGTTGAAGAAATTTAGAAAAATTACACAAGGCTAAGCTGTAAATTCTCCATTTTAATACGACTCGTCCACGTCGACCCTTGCACAGGGAAATCGAAACAGGCTTTAACAGTCGACGTACCATAGCAGTGGACGCGTTCAAGAAGGCAAGCTGGTTAACTAGAACGAAGTCTTCGTTCACTGAATCGAAAGCTCGGTATTAGCAGCTACGGGGGAGTTGCTGTCTTAAAATATTTGACAATTTACCCTTCGCCGTGTAATTTCACTTTTCCCAGGGCAACTACTCAATCACATGTAAGACAAAACGTCGATTGCACAATGTAAGAGGTCAAAGGTTACCATTCAACGACTCACGAATGGGTTTTACCTGTCAGCGTAACTTTGTCTATTGTGTTACGTCCCTTAGGACTGATTCGGGGGGGGGGGGGGGGTACGTATGACATTTGTAGGTTAAACCCGAGGAATTTTAAGAACTTATGCTCAAATTTACAGTGCCGCCATATATACCCATTTCCCGAAGCTTATCAGTTTCGTGTCTTGCTCAGTGTGGAAGTATAGTTTCTCCAAGAATCAGCTTTTAAAATATCTTCAACTTTGTAGTGCACTCCCCATAAGTGTAGCACGGCAACCATAGGGTATCTTGAGCTATGCTTTCTTATTACGGCAAAGTAATTCGACATCACGAAAACGGCAGCATTTTTGTTTAGTTGTAACGCGACAACACGACATTTTGTCACTTTGTCTAGTTATACCTAGCATACCATATCTGGGAATCACTCACCACAATTTTCCCAGCCAACACACCACATTAGGTCCCAATTGGGGCCAAATCAGTTTTGTCAGGTGTTTTTCATTGGGCCCCAATTGGGCTAACATAGCCCGACTGGGCCCCAGCTTAGCCCACATGAGTTTACCACATCTGCTTCCTATTTCTCATGAGCCCAATTGGGCCACAGTCAGCCCAAGCCCAATTAAACCCAGGCTACCCAATTGGGACCCAACTGGGCTTGTTTGCTGGGTTGTTAAATTTTGTCGAGATATCAACTTACCTTCACTTACATCATTCATTTAATGTCTCGCATGGCACTGTATGACTACCGTAGTGAAGAACTGTCCCAATGTTAATTATTGACAAGGTATTCCATGACTGTGGTGTAAACAGATTGTAGACCCTACTGTCGGTTGGTTTAGTATCGGTTTGGTATACTTTTTCTAATGTCCTCCCGACCCCCTGACAAAGGGGGAGCCGTTCGGCGAAATCAAGTGTCGGTTTTGCTGTTTGATTTTAGAAAATGGATTTGGACCTCAGGGAATTACCTTAATTAGCCCTTCTTTGTCCTTAAACCTTTTACGTATGTACATGTTATGAAATCGGTACGAACAGAAAGAGCGTCCTCTAATGGAGGAAAGCGCATTACATTGCAACCTACGCTACTAATTTAAGACATTTGATTCGAGTACCAATGTGAAGTCTACTACTCCCGCGTGCAATGTGCACGTCGTGCGTGTAGTGTTGTTTGCCCTCAAAATGACGTCATGTGATGACAATGCGTAAAGGCTAGTCGCAAAAGCAGTCGTCCCAACATATTAGAACCAAGAGCCAGATCCCACAGATTTCTTCTACCTTCGTGTCCAAGTATCTTACATGATATTTCAGGGCTTTAACATTGTATATCCAAGATTAACCAATGATTTCAAAATGTTTTAAGAAAAAAAATGTCACATGATTCTCAAGAAACAATCATGAAATACAGACTATTACACTTATCTAAATTGGGATAGCTGCATGCACTTTCCCTTTAAAATGGATCAAGAGTGTGTCGACAATATAATTCTTTTGACCTAGGCCTATAATTCACAGAAGAAGCAAATGTTCCGGTATGGACTAAAACTCTGTTCTCTGACAAGGAGCACACATCAGCTTGAGTGCTGTGAAGCTGACTGTGAATATATGTCTTTTCGAAGTCTTCATTTAGATTTAGATGCAAGTATACGACCCTGCAGATCCTGGGCGGCTCATACCGAAAAACAGAACCGTCTACCATTTTGTTATTGGTGCCTCTGCATAAGCAGTGGAGTAGGGAAAACAAGCCAGTGAGTCACAACTGGAAAAAAGGTCGTAAAACTCAATCTAACTAACGAACCCAGATCCTATGAATAACAATAAACTGCGTAGTTAACCGTGTAATCAATTCAAAAGTTGTTAATATCTCAGTTACAGTGTAATTTGTAATGGGTCGGCAGTCAATTAGTAGGCTACTCCGCTCCGCATTGTGCAAAGGAACTGGTCAACGTGAAATGCAAGCCTCTTGAATAACCATGAAGTCTGTCATAATTATTTGTTTGCAATGTTATTATCTTTCCTGTATAGTGTTAATTGGGGATTAAGAGATGTGTCACTATGTGCAGTTGTGCACTAATGTATAATGTTTGACGAGAAGACTGGACCTTGTTCCCATCAATCCAAGGACAAAACGACCGGACTGAGTCAAACTGTTAAAGATTTCTTTTTGTCACCCGTTAACGAAAATGACCTCACCATCCCTATATTACGTCTGCGTCATTTTTGCATTTAGTACGTACAGTTATGGATATTTACACGCTCTATTACATCTGAATGCCTGTCAGATTAGGGAGTTGTAATGATAGCTTACAGGTCAGATATATTATGCAAAGTTTAAAACAACCGTGAGAAAGCGTTTGAAGTCAAATTTTATACAACAAAACAGGCATCAGAGTGTTTACTGCAATTTTAAAATGTTTTGCCCCTGTGCTCCCAAAAATTCCATTGGCTTATAGAAAAATAATGCAATCTGTCCTATGGTGATTATACTCGAATATCAAACAAAAATTAAACCGTTTATAGATGTATCTGTTTTATTATATTGTATTATATATGTACTTATCACTTTATCATTATGTAACAGTTTAAATACTTTGAGTATAATGATTTCTTCCAACTTAGCTCATAAATAGGAAAGCATTTCACATACTATCAACTTTGACGGTTAGCTTTGTTTACAGTCTATTGAATTGTTTTTAATTATGGACCGGAATACTTTTATGGTGCCGAGATTTTAATCGTTCTCTTACGGCCCGCCATTGTAAAAGAAGGAATTATTAATTGAACTGTCATGCGAAAAACTAAGTACTATAGAAGTAACCAGCAGTTGGCCAAATGAAACTTAAAAGAATGGTCCAGAACTCAATTTATGTTTGATATGCTAAAAAGGAACATATTCTAAGCATTCTGGTGAAACATTTGTTCATTTTCCATGTTCGGTTCTCAAGATATTAGCAATTGAAGTTGACACAGTGTTAATGAAAAGTGAACTTGAAGCAAGCAGGTGTGATGTCATGGATTCACTATGTTAGCCAATGATTTTGCTATTATTTTTCTTCCTGTTAGTTAGTTGAAGTAATTGGGGATGTTACCTTGCCCCTAAGCCTAACACACATACCCATTGCTCGGGATGCATCAATGGTTTTTTATATATAAGTTTTGTCGCATAAAATTTGTGGTAAATTATAAATTAATACAAAACATTGGGTCGACAATGTGAAGCCATGTCATCACGCCTGCTTGCTCCAAGTTTGTTTGTGTAGAAAACTTGTCACATTCAGTCCCTAATATCTCTAGAGCCGAACGTGGGAAATGAATAAAACTTTCACCGGAATGCTTAGAATATATTCCTCTTTATCATATCAAAAATAAATTTGACTTCGGACTATTATTTTAATTTAACAAACAGTAACATTTGATATACCTCAAATAGCTACTGCCTGTTCCAATGAACCAAATTATTCTATCCCCCAGCCCCTTCCCAAATTCTCCATCAGAGATATTTCTACAGTTCTAAAAATACTTTAGAGGAAAATAAAGTAAAATGAAAGGATTTTCAATGTTGTCCGGGCAATGATTCCAATTGCATAACTCATTTAAGGAGAGTCAAACTTATTGAAGCACGTATAAACATAGGCCTATCTGGATCTACACATACATGGTAGCCAACCGTTTGTATAGCTTATAGTCTCTTAGTAAATGTGACTGAATGGACAAATGAAGATTCGCGCTCTTAGCTCAAACCAATATGAGATTATTTCCCGTCGGCTGTATTAACTATCCGGTCATACATTAACTAGGAACGTGTGTTTTCTTTTACCTATTAGAGACTAAAGTAAAATCCAGTAAACACAAACTCTTCAACGATAAGGCAACAAATGTGTTGATCGTCTCTGTCAAGAGAAATGATCACTTGATTTAGTGGCAGCAGACAATTTTGATAAAGCTACAATCGCCGCCAAATTAAATGAAACAAATTCCTCCGTAGCAAATATTACATAACCTTTTATCCATCTCACATGGTAGCCACTCTCCCCTTTTCCCCACTTCAATGTTGGTTGGGAAAAACTGACTAGTCCTGAGTGTAACAACATTGAAACAGGGGAAAGGGGTTTGTTTCATTTACTTTTGGCAGCGATTGTAAAACCGTGGGTATTGAATATTTGTACAACTTTATATATTCATGAATGAATGAAGGAACAGCCTTTGCTTGAGTATAATTTCAGAAAATCAGTGAAACTGACCGGGGTTAGAAACTTGAAAATGGCTTTATCTCAATTAAGCGCTGGGTTCTGCAGTCACACCCAAAGACGAGTTCTCACAAGTTTTATTTTTACTTTGAAGGTAAACCTTGGTCCTATAGCATGAATTCAATTGAAGGAAAGATATTATGTCGATAAGTAGACTGCCAAGTAGAGTCACTGAATCTTACTGGCTTATAATTTAACCTCTCAACTAAGTTACAACTTAACACTCACAAAAGTTCCTCAAGCTCCTCATTAGTTCAGCAATTTTCTTACCCAAACAGTTTCAATTCTCCCAAAACAAGTTTACTTGCAGCATAAGTTAACGTCGCCCTCACATTGGTGACGTCAAACTTCTCCTGTTTTATATTCAGTTTGTGTTACTTGGTAAGTGTATTAGTTTTACTAGTTATCTTGCAGCTGGTTATCTTGAAGGGAAATATTGCGTTTGTTTTACAAGAAAATTTCATCCTTTTAAAACCAATATTTATTGGCAAAGAATGATAAATAATCATAAATAAGGCAGTATGGTTGCCTTCTTTTCAAGAAATAAGTTTCCTTCAGATAGAAATTCAGCTGTTTGTTTCTCAAGAAAAATTTGTTCACCCAAACTTACAACATTTCAAAATATACAACTTCCATAACTCGTCCTGTGCATAATATTTTGAGGAGATGAAGCTATTGCTGGATGAGGTTTATTGTTGAGACCAAATGATTTGAAAATGACTTGAGATACTATTTACTTTCAATACAAGTTTTGGAACATTTTAAACGCAATATTTCACTTGAAATTCAAATGCTAGAATCGTTAATGCTATTAGTTGGCCGTCACGGTCAGTAACCTGACAAATGTAACATGCAATTTACACCGCTATTTCTGAAGAATAACCAGAGTTGATACCTGTGCTCAACTGTGACTAAGGGTAACATTGTACTCTTAAAACAACACATACCGTATGCCCTACTGAGTTTTTAAACATATTCCTTCTATTTCCAACTTTCAGGCGAATTGGTGATATCAGATGAGATAAAAGCTCTTCAAGCCGAGGTTGATTTGTTAACCAACGATGGTATCAATAAAATAATTGTTCTGGGTACTTCCGGTTTGGCAAAGGAGACCGACATCGCCCTCAGTATTGACAACGTTGACGTCATTGTGGGATCCGATCATCATCAGTTTCTCTACACGGGTAATACGCAGGCGCAATTTTATACACAGGCGTGATCCAAAGGGAGCTTTTCTTGTCCCAGTCCGACATTTCCGCCAAATTAACAACAAAACATAATAAAGCAAAAATTAGTGACATTAAAGTGGCAATTTCATAACACAGACACTAAACACACGAACCGTGTATGAAATTCATTTAGGCCTATTCACGGTGAGTATTTATCCGATTTTCGCACCCCTTGCCTTCGCTATGCAGCAACAAGAATTTTTTAGATAGCTGCTACGTCTGAAGTCCGGTACACACTGCCAAGACAACTAACGACACCAAGCGACACGATGTCGCTTCGGCTGTAGTCCTGGCGGTGTGTCCAGTTTCACCACTAGAGTTCCGTCTTGTCGTAAGCCGTCGGTCCCATCGAACATGTTCAATCGTAGTTGAATGCACTCGCTGGGTTTTAATTCCGGATCACACGACCACGGTTACCAAAGAACTTCCAACGTTGATCCATTAAAGAGCCAGTGTCAAAACTATTGGAACATCGGACCAAATCAGGTTGCTGTGCTCACCTCGGAGCCGCATCGGTACAGAGAGGATTATGTAACGGTATATGTATTTGATTGTAGCTTCTACCATCCCTTCCCCCTTAAGATTGACCAATGTGCCCTTGTAGGACCTTTACGACCCACATGCGCTCAAATAATATAGTAGTGTTAGTTTATTACTGATTGTTGATAAAAAATGTACCTGTGCAGTTACATCTGTACTTTTTCGACAAAATGCCCAATTCATTTTAAGATTGAATCTTTCCTTTAGTTACATTTCTAAAATACGAAGGATTAATGTTTGTAAAAGCCGAAAATGGAGCTAAACGAAATTGTATCACGAGCCGCACAGAAGGAGGACACGGGACGCATTTGACCCATTGGAAGACCGATGCGAACTGTTTAACAAGATATTTCTTGATTGGCTAACGATTGAGCTAATCCCTAACAAGTTGCTCATTTTTATTGAAGTATAAATATAAAGGACGCCCAACCATTTTTGAACGATAGCGTTTTACTGTTATTAAAATGGACAGGTAAGTTATGGCAAATGAAAACAAAATGTTAGAATCCTTCAAACGCGATTTCATCAAAGCTTTCACCTAAGGATTTGTCTCACCAGCTTATGCTTTCGTGGTCCGATTTCACGTGTACCATTTTTAAAGGAACGGATGGCACGAGTGCCTTTGTGAAAGTGAAAACCAATTAAACATCACTAACTTCGAGTTGTGCATGTCTCATATAATGTTAACAACCTTTTTACCAGTTCAACGTATTTAGTTTTTATGTAATTTTTTAACAACACTGCTTTGGTAGCAATAGATACATGGACATTGTATTAATGTCTGACTGTAGTTAGAGAGGGCGCTACTATTTATCGAATCAGTCAATGAGAATGGTTATAGAAATGAGTAATACTAACTAGAACTGCATTTGCTTGCAAATACGCAGAATTGTAGTGCGTGTTAGAGATGTCTTTTCAGTTAGTACAGTAGCCCAGTTTTTATTTGAACTTTAGGATTTGTTCATGGCGGGAAGAGGGGCTGTTGTTTCTTTTTGGCCACTCCTCTCAACCCTATTTCTTGATAGTACAAAGATGGACCACTTGTCTCCCAGCTCCTTGGCTGGACGCATAAAGAAATCATAGAAGAGTAACCAATGATGGAGTAAATCCGGACCTTCTATGCTAATAGTCAGTCACTAGCTTTATTTTGAAGCATATTTGCCAACAATGAAGCAAGTGCTGAGTAGTCCTTGAACAAGACCGTGTACTGCGCTTAACGGTAGGACCTACTCCGTATACAGTCTAGCGTGGAGCAAAATGAAGTGGACGAAGCATAGTCCCGTTCAAGGACTCGTGCTGAGTAGCCTACTTAGTCATACGTTATGCTCTGTTGTGTTGTTTACTCCTGCCTGAAATGGTTTTATCGGTTCTCGGCTCCTCTTTCACCGTTCTTTATGTTAAATAATGACGCCCTCTCAAGCTCTCTGACTGCACCTCTGCATGCATATGACAACTGTCTCGTGGAAGGCCGAATAACTGTTGACGCTGTGTGTTTTAACATCCGTGTTTCGTTAATTCGCAATGCATGCTACATGCATGCTGTCAAAACGTTTCGGTCAGACTGCTGTCAAAATAGCTTCTGCTTTTACCACTGAAATAAAGCATGATAATAGAACTACAGCACAAGTCGCTTAATCCAATGCAGTAAAGCCAATTCGTTCCGTACAGGGAATTGGCAATACCCTGCTCCGTAGTAGCTAGATGAAGATACTGTACAATAACGTCTTGAAACTGTTCAACGATAGTGGACGCAATGGCGCCGTGTTACGTATACCAATTTGGAAGCAGCGATTGATTCTCCAGGCTTATCACTTCAGTGTGAAAAGGCCGAACCACATTACATCGCGTTTTCTGGAAATTTATCCGCAATGCTCTTTCATGAAGCTAACTCCTTAAATCAGCCTTGTAAGTGTAGTATTTGCTTTTCTGAAGTTGATTTTTGTTTAAAGACTGCCACAGATTGCACTTACTGCTATTGTTAAAGGGTAGAGCATGGATATTTGTACGAACTAAGTTACGGTACGCGCAGGGAAATGAGTTGTGGGCCATAACAGGCTTCACAAAAGAAATTGTCAGTCGGCCAGTAAATGCCAATACTGTAGTGCGGCGCACTACAATAATAATTATGGTATAGTGGCGTAGAAAGGCACTTTTCCAGGAAGGAAACGCACCGAAGTTTTCATAATTTTCTACAATGTGAACACCATTTCCCTGGGGAAGTAATTTGCGGAGGGCGAAGAGCTGAAATTGTTGCATTTTTTAAACAAATATTTGAAAATATGGAGCTTGTATTGGAGACAGTTTTAGATTCTGGATTTCCTATAGGCTATAAGAAGGAATTACATTAGGGATGTATTCGGAATTTCATGAAAGAAGGGTTGGGAAAACCATACTGTAGTTGACTGATGTGAAAAATGCCAAATTTCCGAATTTTTCACTATTCAGAGCCACGCGGGGCAATCGCCCATGCCCCTGTAGCTACGTCACTGTTATAGTATAAATAAGTTTTGCGAAACCAACTCATTTAAAAAAATGCGCAAAATGTAAACTAAAGGATTTAGTGATAAAATGAGCTGAAGGAGAGGGACTGGCATTTTTATGATTAAAGATGAACCAAAACTGCTCGAAAGTTACCTACTTGCGATTCTGTTCGACTTTTAAAAGTTAGAATTCCGTAAAACAAACACGGGGGTGTTAATTCTGGGCAACAGGATGGACACGACCCCACATTTTAGGAAGAACCACTCATTGACTTAAGTTTTTCATTTTTGACGGAAGTGACCGTGTTCCTAACATTCGAGTAAAGACTAACGCTATACTTGATAAGAGAGCAATTGCAACTATCAAAGTGGGGAGAATAGTGAAAAAGCTCGGATACTTTTCAGGGCTGTAGCTAGGCAAGACTCTTAAATGGGTGAACATTTTTGATGGGGCCAAATGTGAAAACAAACTAATGGCAAAATTCAAACTCTCAAGGTGGAGCAAAAATTACAGCACCCATTGACTACCTTGACTACCGGCCTCTAATTTTGTAGTAAATCTGTTGCTGCCAAGTTTTGAAATTCCAAGAATTTCCTCAAATTTGTCAAAACATATTATTACATTAATTCATTCATATATTTTGCCAAATCTACGAATAATTTACTGTAGGTACCCCTCCTACGGATGATGTAGTAACCAGTCCATATCCTACCGTAGTTCGCCCCTCTCAAGACGATATTGTTCTAATCGTTCAAACGTCAGACTTTGGCCAGTACCTTGGTCTGTTGGAGGTGACTTTTGACGAAGACGGGAAAATTACAGACTACAGCGGAAACCCCATTCTCTTGGACTCTTCCATTGAACAAGGTAAGGCGGCCGTTTTCTTTCTCCAAAAATAGTAATACGCAATACATAAATACTAATCACTCGTTCTGTTTTTAAAACAATTACAGTGACGAATCTAGGCGAGGGGCACATGAACTCGCCCCTATTGGTGTCATATGCGAACACGAAAAATATGTCAAATAAAGTACCATTTTTCTCTCAGCCTCTCCCAAAAGCAAAGATGTTTCAAAAGGTGCCTACCTGAGTAAAAAATGTTGAGATTGGATGGTACCGTCCAGAAGAAGAACAGACCCCAGCATTGTCACCAATTAGACCCAAGCTGTGACAGAACAGCAACCGATCAAACTGCACACTATTCTCTATTAAAACTTTCTGGGTACGCCCTGCCAATTATCAGAATGATTCAAATAGCAGTTGAGCGACTTGATCCATTCCAAAATTTCCAGATATCATTATTATTACTATTAGTTTGGGTCCAGATTCACAGTTTAATGAATATATTGGTAAAACAAATATTGTGTGAGTTCCTAACGCACCTATTATCTATATGCAATAATATCATCAACACTAAAAAGGGATGTCTATTGTTGCCTGCCTCTGTACGTCCAAGCCCTTGTAAATTAGGGGACCACTTTAGAACCCAACTTTTTTCATAGAGTCACACATTGCGCCTAAATAGCCCCAAATGTCACTGTGGGGACCTCCGTGGCACTATGCCTTCGTGGGACTTTTCGGTGTAAATTTATTTTCGAAGCAAACCAATACGTTAATATCAACGGAGATTGGCCGTCAAAGAATGGGGGGCCAAAAGGGCAAAAAAGACAAATTGCAAAATATTCATTTTAATTTCAAAAATTAATTTTAAAAGTAAAAAATATTCTAAGTGAGAAATTTACAAATAAAATAAGCAACAATTACATTTAAAAAAGCGAGCAATTCATATTACGTTCCCAAAACTAATTAAAAACACTAAAAGTAGTTATAATTAATCTTAAAATTAACATATTACCGTTTTATACCAATGAAATATCAAAGCCCCCCCCCCCCATAAATAAAAAATGGAAAACAAATAAAAAGAAATAAAATAAAAACGCAAATAGGAACGCAGTTTTGTGTTTTTTATTTAATCTTTTGTTTCCATGTTATTCCCTGTCATCTTTTTTTTTTTTTTTTTTGTAATTTATTTGGGTTCGTTAATAGTTATTTAAATTCGTCTTTTTTGCCCTTTTGGCGCGCTATAGGTGGCCAAAAGGGCAAAAAAGATAATTTGCGAAAAACACAAACTGCGAAAAAGACGATTTGTGAAAAATAATGAGGGCGTCCTGAGATTGATGGATTCAGAGCACCTATCTCTATAAATATGCTTGGACAGCCCATTAGATATCCAGACCCGATCAACCAGTTAAAGCACCTCGAGGACTTGCTTGCAGCCATACACTCCCTTTGTACGCACATCAGTGGGCAGTGTGAGTCGATCAGGGAGGTGTTATTAGCTATTAAAACCTCCATGGACAGATGGAGTGATAAAGTTTTCTCTTGGCCCGCAGAGCAATCAGTTAAGAGGTTGGGGGAAGGGTATCATGTGAAAGTGTGGGGGGCTTTTTCACCATTTGTGGTGGAAGGGGAAACGGCGTCGCTGGAATTTTCGTCACGGAGGGGGGGGGGGATAAGTTTTGTGATCGTTGGCATGAGGGAGGATCTAAAGGGACGGAGATAGGTCTAAGGGATCTTCCCCTCTCATTTGGAATTTGTTTTAAAAACTGAATGCCCTCAGATGCTATTTGGAACAAAAATTGAGGATTGCTAGGTTAGTTTTTTTCTAAAAATTTCGTTTTCCTGGGCAATAATTTCTGTGTGTTCCATCCTTCCTTTGGAGTCCCACACCGGTGATAGACTAGGCTAGACCCTTTGGGACCAATTAAGTGATAATATTACATCACCATGGTAGCATTCCCATAAGGGATCCCTAGGGACCTAACATGCGCCATGGTATGGGCCATGATATGAACTTGCAACCAAAATTTGTAAGGGGCTCATTTTGTCCGGGCCAGCACATTGCCCATAAGGTCCATATGGGATATATCTGGCCCCTAATGGGGTAGTAACCACGTAGGACCCTGAACTATCCCATATGGGTCATACGGACATATATGAGCTGGTCCATTTGGGCCCCTTATGAATCCCGTAAAAGTTTGCTTCCTGCAGAAATCATGAGCTTCATACAGATTTTGCCGAAGGACCGAACGGTTTGCTCATTAGTTCATATGGAAGGATCAAACAAAACTGCTCAGTGAACTTGGGCACAATGAGACTTCACAGGAACCTTAATTCTCAGCTCGCCAGTTTATCCATAACAAACTACCCATCCAAAGCGGGCTAATTCTTAGGCGTGGATCCTTGGTGGGAGGGGACGTGGGACGCCCTCACTTTTTTGGGAGGGGGACATCTTCAAAAAGCATCCTCACTTTTCCAAAAATGATGGAATACACAGCAATAATTGCCCAAGAAAACGAAAATAGAGGGGGACCCCTTAGACTTATCCCCGTCCCCTTAGATCCCTCCCTCATCCCAACGGTTACAAAACTTATCTCCCCTTCCCCTTCGTGACGAAAATTCTGACGACGCCTTTCCCCCTTCCATCACAAATGGTGAAAAAGTCCCCCACACTTTCATATGATTCCCTTCCCCCAACCTCTTAACTGATTGCTTTGCGGACCGCAAGAAAACGTTATCACTCCATGGAGGTTGTAATAGCTAATAACACCTCCCTGATCGACACAGACTGCCCACTGACTGACTGATGTGCGTACTGCCTTGCTACATGCTCCTCAACACAGGGAGTGTATGACTGCAAGCAAGTCTTCGCGGTGGCTTTTAACTGGTTGATCGGGTTTGGATATCTAATGGGCTGTCCAAGCATATTTATAGAGATAGGTGCTCTGAATCTATCAATCTCAGGACGCCCTCATTATTTTTCACAAATCGTCTTTTTCGCAGTTTGTCTTTTTCGCAAATTGTCTTTTTTGCCCTTTTGGCCTCCTATAGCGCGCCAAAAGGGCAAAAAAACGAATTTAAATAACTATTAACGAACCCAAATAAATTACAAAAAAAAAAAAAAAAAAAAAGATGACAGGGAATAACATGGAAACAAAAGATTAAACAAAAAACACAAAACTGCGTTTCTATTTGCGTTTTTATTTTATTTCTTTTTATTTGTTTTCCATTTTTTATTTTTTTTTTTGGGGGGGGGGCTTTGATATTTCATTGGTATAAAACGGTAATATGTTAATTTTAAGATTAATTATAACTACTTTTAGTGTTTTTTAATTAGTTTTGGGAACGTAATACGTATTGCTCGCTTTTTTAAATGTAATTATTGCTTATTTTATTTGTAAATTTCTCACTTAGAATAATTTTCACCTTTAAAATTAATTTTTGAAATTAAAATGAGTATTTTGCCACTTGTCTTTTTTGCCCTCTTGGCCGCCCATATCAAAGTACATGGCAGCAACAAAGCGGCTATGCAGACTCCAAAATATGTCGTGTTGCATGAAAATAGCGACCGCTTTTACTGTCATTTTTACAGATCCAGACACACTGGCGGAGGTCGAGAAATGGGCGGAACCAATCCGATCGTGGGGAGATCGAAATGTTGGGGAAACCTACGCACACTTGGATGGCGAGAAGGGCGATTGTCGGGCTATGGAGTGTAATATGGGAAATCTTTTAACAGACGCCATGTTATCGGAGCACATTACTTTCCAGGATGACGATGGCTGGAGTGACGTCAGTATAGCTGTTCTCAGTTCAGGAGCCATAAGGGCCTCCATACCTGCAGGTATGTTAGTGGATGAGACGTTTCGAAATTTGCGAAGAAAAATTGCTACTTTTGTAACAAATTCTAGCAGTTACATATCTGGCAAGCTTCGAACCCTTTCTCAGCTTAACCAAGCCTGGACCTGCACACGACGCGAAGGACATGATGGCAGGTTATGCAGATTTTTATAAATATCCCCAAAATCTTGGGTGGGCGGACATACTACCATGGGACACTAAGGGAGATGCTGGAACACGGGAACAAGGTAAGCCATGTTTCATATAGTCGTATATCTTTCCAGGAATTGTTCTTCGTGGCCTTCGACAGAAGATGCCTAGTTTTGAACTCCTTTTAAACTAATGAGCCTTTTAGCAAAGGACACAAAGTAGTTTTCTGGTGTCCCTGAACCCTTCATTTTGTAAAGATATCCAGGCTTTATAAACTGTACATTATAAAAATGAATCCCTTTCTTCTGTGAATATGGCTTGCCTCAGTCCCTCCGCCTTACTCCTAACACACAACCAAATCCCACTCACCATACAATCCAACCATAATATTGACTTGGTATCGCAATGGAATAGAACCAGGACTTCGTCGCCAAGATCATAGTTTGTGTTGTAAATAAAAAATTACCAGATCGGCGCCCCTGAATCAGCACCCTGCCTGAATACGTGACCATCGTCATTCAAAATAGCTTGAATGATAGAGACCAGAAGTACGTTCACTTTGTTTTACGTAGTAGGTAACTTAGCTTATCATTTATTAACGTTTCTTCCAATTTACTGGCAGGGGAGATTTCGTTGGATGACGTCACAACGGTCATGCCATTCGAGAATACAATTGATGTGGTAGAGCTAAGAGGTCACCATGTGCTTGAAATGCTGGAACGTTCGGCGGAAGAATACGACCTAGTGATATTACCAGGATTTTTCTTACAATACGCGGGTAAGCAATCCCATGGTTCTTTGGGGCACCCAATCACGGTCTCATTGATGACGTCCACCGACTCTTTGCAATAAGGGAGTTATTAGGGTCATTGCAGCCATACTACTCAGGCAGGACTCAATTGTAATTTGTAAGAAATACACAAAATAAATTATTAAAAACAATAGAAGTTACCTTTGAAATTTTTGGCATGAAAGGAAAAAATAGTAACCGCAAACTCTTACCGTATATGTTCGCTAAAGTTTGAAATAGCTTTCATGAAAACGGTACGTTCCGCTCATCCTGGCTAATTGAAAACAAAAGTATTTTAAATGAAGCTGAGATGTTCTATGTTTGGAATATCCCCGATAATGGTGTCGTGAAGTCCCAGAAAGGGCCCTGTAATATCTAAGATTCGACTCTAAAATATCCTAAAACTAATCAACCAATATCTATGAATACTGCAAGACTGACTGTGTGATGTAAAAAGTACTGTAACTCTATTTAAAGAATGTACGAGGATATGCTAGAACCTGAAAACAATTTAACTACATCCACCCACTTCATATTTCGTTGGGTAAATACTCTAAAATCAAAAGAGTGAACTTAGTCACTCTTTGATCGAGTGAAAAGTTTAAATACACTCCATTAGAGTGATAATTCACTCCAAGAGGAGTGAGGTTCCCTCCAAAAAGAGTGACGTTCACTCCAAAAAGAGTGAAATTCCCTTAAAACGAGCGAACTTTCACTCTTGATGGAGTGCCCACAGTGATCGCTCTTAAAAAAAAAAACGATCATTGCAGGCACTCGTGGAAGAGTGAATTTTCCCTCTTCTTCTAGCAAATTTCACTCTTTTTGGAGGGAACTTCACTCTTTTTGGAGGGAGCTTCACTCCTCTTGGAGTGAATTATCACTCTAATGGAGTGAATTTACACTTTTCACTCGATCAAAGAGTGACTAAGTTCACTCTTTTGATTTTAGAGTGTAAACTCTCCATTGTTTTAGGAATGTTTGCCAACATACAATTTCATGACTGAGTTATGTGAAAGAAATATGTTAGGAACCAATTTTATTCAATTTTTAATGTATATTTTTATCACTGAAAATCCTGAGTTCCCGAAACCCTATTTTACAAAAAGCACCATCTCTGTAAAATGAAACGTATGGTCCAATCATGGGGTAAAATATCGTCATTATGCTATGCAAAGTTTGTTTAACTCCTGCAAAATTTAGGGGGTGATGCAATTTTAGTCTCCTATTAAACTGATTTGTTTCTCATTTCATAAACTGTATCTAGCACCAGTTTCATTCTCTTTTTTAAATTTAGACTTGTCAAAAGTCTATCTTCTCTACTTCCACGCATCACGATATTATAGGCTTTTAAAGTTTCGAATTTGTGTTTTTTTTTTTTTTACTTCCCTTTTCGAAGTGTTATCTTCTTGATTCCTGGTATTGTAAATTGAAATGTATCATGTTCATGATGTTATATGGGGAAAAAATGGAATTGAAATTGCAACCCGATTAGATCACATGCAAGAACGCCATTTATTTACCTTACAAATCCCTTGAAACTTAATACTGTAAAGTACCTCTTAACTTGGGAAATTAGCCATTCTTTCTGTTTATTTCTGGGTGAACTATATACGTTTTAACTAACAATACTCTTTAGTCCGTTAATGAAAGATAATTGACAGTATCACTGATAAATGGAAGTTATCATTGTTTTATTTTACATCTATGGTTATTTCTTCTCTAAACGAAGCGATATATAATTCAGAAACCGACCTGCACAATTCATGATGTAAGACTAAAACCAAACCATCCGGTCATTTCACCATCAGTGCAATATCAAGGCTGTAGAATAGTTCATGATTGAAAGATAGGCCATCCCGAGAAACAGGACCTCATTTGAAATTGAGGGTTACCTCTGTTCTTGCTATCATTGATGTTGACATTGCTATACAATTGGACAGTTGTTACTGAATTCAATTTTACAGGTATAAAAGTAACCTACGATGTTACGAAACCCCCTGGAAGTCGGGTTGTATCTGCTATGGTACGGTGTTCTATGTGTGCCATCCCAGTCTACGAACCGCTGAACGTGGAACAAATATACAAAGTAGTGATGCAATCATACCTAGTGGAAGGCGGTGATGGATTTACAATGATACCGGATAATTTAATCTCCTGTACAATAGGTGAGTCTATCAAGACTTTTGCAGATCGTACAGAATGTTTTGAAAATTTCCATGGGATTACATTTTGTGAAAATTTTTCTTTTCCACTCTGAACAAACCATGCTGTCACGTTTCTTTATCCTTCTTGACTTTTGACATTACCCATCAGGCTGTGTTCATCCGAGATTGCAAAAAGGCTTATTGAGTATGACCTCTAGAGAATTGACCAGGCTTTAAGCCCGCGATACGCCACTCCGTCTTGACAATGACGACCAAAATTACATAGACGACTTTAGAGGCAGGCGGGCGAAAAAGCGACAATAAAAAGGCATGTAAATTTAAAGTGTACTTCAAGTCAAAAATTTCAAAAATATATATTACAGAGCATGAAAAATGAATTTGAACAGTCTAACTCTTATCTTCATAGGATATTCCTGGGCTGAGATATCAAATTTTGAAATTAATTCACTCACTTAAAAATGGTACATTGTGCAATAATTTGGGATGCTGTTGTTGTATTCATATTATACAGTCTTTGTGTTTCCTTGTTTTTCTGAAAGCTAATGTGCCTTGTGCTAAAATGTGATGATAATTTTTGTATTTGCAACCTGGGATCATTCAAGGTCATAAAAACATTTTTTTAATCTCAAAGGGAAACAAAGCAGGTAATCTGAGTTGTACAAGAGAGTCACAAATTACTACACGCTCAATTAACTATTTTGTTTTAAGTGAACATATTTCAACAATTAATATCTCAACAATAGAACAAGCTATGACAACGGGAGTTGGATGAATAAGATTCATTCTCCAACCTCTAAAATATATGATTTTAAAATTGGAGACTTTAGGTACACTTAAAGCCCCCTTCCCTTCCCTGTACAACATGTTATGCAATCAAATAAGAAGCATTCGAGGTCTTAAAACATTTTAATTGCAAAGGAAAACAAAGCAGATTGTGTGAGTTGTGCAACAAGAGAGTCACACAATTCATTGCGTAATGTACTATTTTGTTTTAAGTGAATAAGTTTCAAAAATTGATACCTCAACAATTGAACGAGCTATGATGATAACGGAGCTGAATGGGTATAATATATTTAACAATCTCTCAAATATACATTTCCAAAATTCTACACGTGAGGTACACTTCAAACAGTCACAAGCCACATGCGACTGGGCTTCAATGCGTACAAGTTTTGCAAATTATGTTAACTCAGTGGAGACATGATTATTGCGTTTGTTTTGTTATAATATATACCTTTTGGGTTTAAAAAGTAATATTTAACCTGTCGTTTATAGGCCTGAAACTCTTAATGACGTTCAGTTGGGCTGGGCACACATAAATTAAGGCTTTGTGTTATATCGTGCATGTACTGCAGGAAAATGAAAGAATGTACTATATATGGTTTGGTTTGGTTTGCTATACTGATATTCTCCTAATTCTATACGGAAAAGAATTACCGAATTACCAAAGTCACGTATTTAGGGGACTGGGCCTCTTTTGGCTAAATATTGGAGGAACTATTGTTCATGTTTCTCTGGTAGGGTCTGAAAAAGTCACTAAGGAGACAAACAAACATAACAATTCCTTAGTAATCCGCTCTTGCAAAAGCCCAAAAAATAGGCATCTGAAATGCCTCATCAGAGATTATTCACGCTGTGTACACAATGCACGAACGTCTATTGTGAGAGTACGAACGCCTGTGTACAGACTCTTCCATTCATTTTGGAGTAGGTAAAAATATTTTTTGATAATCCAGAAATGTTTATGTAGAATATTTCGTATAACTTTGTTACTTTTGGCATATACTCTGTACTAAAATATGTTAATGACAATAACCAGTACCTTACTTTGTAAAAGAGTCTTTACTAGTCCTTTAATGAAATTAAAAACCCCTTTAAAATATCCGCTAGCCCAATGCAACTAGACTAGAAGTTGTTTTCCCATTAAGTGTTTGGGAATACAATCCGGATTTTATGTCTCTAATTTTTACTATATGTCCACAAAAATGATTACCTGTGGTCCCCTCACTGTTCTCTTTCAAAAATACACAAGTTTGAAATAAAGTTTTAGGACAAAATACGAAAAATTTGAGCTTAAAAGAAGGTTCGTCTCAGGAGTCTCCAGCCTGTGTAGAACATGGTGTAGGCCTATAAATAAACCGTTACGCAATGGCCAGCTAGATTTGGTGCCGATGTAAAATACATTACCATTGGATGTTAAAAATGACGGTTCCTAAACCTTATCCAATCCCAATGAATTTCATAGTATAGAAGACACTGTAATCTTCCTAAATCTGAAAGGAGAAAATGCTTTTGAACTCGTTTAAGTAACACAAGGCCTCGATGAATAAACAGTTAAATAAAAGTGAAAATGACGGTCCCAAATTGGACTATTTTCAGTTCAAACAAACATATTCAACGTAAGAAAGGGTTAATTGTAAATTAGGCGAGGGGAGGAAATTGATTGGTGTTAAAACGGCTGATAACGAGCGAGAGGAAAAATGGTTTGCACAGTAAAGGATGGGACGTTCTCTGTGGCCTTTTCGCAGCGGTCGCGGTGCTGCAAAGAAAGGAGCGCCAGGGAATTGTCATGGCAACTCCTTTTATATAAAGAAGTAAACTGACCGTACCATTCTTATGGATTCTTATATTAACATTGTTAGTATAACAAAACCCAAACAACATAAGCCTATTCGTTCATGCTTGAACTTCTAACACTTCATCTCGAGTGTGACGAATAGGAGGGTTTAGACCCTTAAAGGGGGTCATGCACTCGATCAGTGAAGTGGGACTTTAAGTGTTCCCCAAGATTCGTTTACGGGAGCCTTTCTCAAAAGGTAACTATCTCAGAAACACAAGTGGGTCCCTATGAACGACTTTATTCCTTTGTAAATGGGTAAGGTGGAATTTTATGTCAGACTGCGTGTCACATTTTGTTGAATATGTGTTTTTCCTTAAACTCTCTGTCGAACAGAAAAATGGCGAAATCAATACTTTGCCGAAGCAGGTTGTCCACAAATATGTTCCGAAGCGTATTTTGAAGATAGGGCACCCGTCCGCCACGAAATTCTGGTTAATTGAACACTTGATTGCAAATTATAAATTGAACGTCAACTTGGAATAGAACAGAACATCAAGTATATATTAATGTTATTAAATTTCTTTGTTTTCATTCCTTAGGGAGACGAGATTGGGAAGTCATCTCGGAATATCTATCCAAGCACTCACCCATTATATCGGGCGTCGAAGGGCGCATAACTGTCCTTGGGGAGACGTCAAACGCCAAATTTCTTTCTTCTTCTATTGTAACAGCATTAATGGGTATATTTACATATTGCATGCTTCAAAACTGAGCTATGTGACGTCATTACCCCATAAATCATATTAGACTTAAAACGTTTACTGATATGTAGAGATTAATATCTTATTACCCCATGTATTATTGTCTTAAAAGTAGAGGGAACTGGTTAAAGGGATAATCTGATACTAAGGAGTTTTTTCATGGGATTAATGGGGACTATAATTTGTTAAAGGACGCGCGTAATTAAAAAAGAGGTGGAGCGAGGATATGCCCGAGATGGTGGCGATTTTATCCCACAGGAGCAGTGCAACTTGCAGCCTCCCCAAAGAAACCGTCATCCTTCCGTGACGGGGGAGGAGATGGGACAAAAAACATGGAATGAGAAATAATACAGCTACGAAGGAGTGACTGAAATCGATATCAATATACATCACAATAGCATTACCAAAGAGAAATGAAGTTCAAGATCACCCATCTAGTAACTTCCGTCCTTGTAGGGAATTTATGGCCTACCCCGACAAAATCGTCGTCCGCTGCCACCAACCCCGGAGAACATGCTCCCCGCACTCCCCGCTGACGCCACCCTTGAATGAAAATCACAAAAAACTGCCAACAACCCGCACTTTGTTCTGATTAATGTTCAAATCGACTTTGTAATATGATCTGTTCACTGGTGACCTAACAGAGGGCGTTGGACAGAAATGTTTTTGTTCGAATATAAAATATTCTTTGTCTTTCGTATTTTCACACAGAGACATTACACGGATGCATAATTCTTGCACCTGGGACAAGATCATCTTTGTTCTTTGACATTGGATTTGACTTGGATTTTTGAATATGTCAAAGAATTCCCGCTAATGTGCTTCTTATTTTCCAATTGTCACGTGTTTTCCAGAGGCAAAATTCATTGATTTCAAAAAATGAAGAAAATATTTCTATTTGAGGAGGTGAACACTTCCTCTCAATAGCATGTAGCGTTCGGAAGATATTCATTTTCAAAGTAATGCAATTTTTCTTGGGATATAATGCATTATGGTAAATTTGTGATGTCATCGTGGCACAATAATTTAACATTTCATTCAATTTATTTAAAAATTTTGATGTCGCTGCAGAGTATGCACTGTTTAACAAGGTGTTTCTTGATTGGCCGTTGCCATTGTATTGTATCAATTGTATTCTTTGTTCGGATTAGGGATTAGGTTAGGGATCGTGGTTATCGTTATCCGAGTTAGGAAAATTCTTGTTAAACAGTGGGCATCGCCCCACATTGTTTTTTATACCTCACAAATGGTTGAAAGGTAAAGCTAGATCTACAGGAAAAGTGCTCACACATTCCAACGATACTAAATTTCAAGGTCAACAGGACATTTAGTTGTAAAGAAAAAAAGGAATCTAACACAATATGCACATATTACATAAATTTCTTTGACTTTGTTGAAAAGGGGAGGTATTTTTTTAAAAATAACTAATTTCTTAAGTGAGATATCTTGAGTTAGGCAAAGAATATTGCAACAAATCTGAAAGGCCGTTTAAAAAACATAGCCTGGAATGTTTTGTCTTTGTTGTAACACCTAAACGAAAAGCCTCTAGAATATGCCTTTATTTTGACCAAAAAGTGTCTCATCGGGTAGTTCCTTACATTTTTTTCTTTTCAGAGCTAAAATAGGAGATTGGGATTAAGAGTAAGAGAGTGGTTGGAACCGGAGTAGCTGACGTTAATTTGACACACAAAATTCGTCATGTTTTCTTTGAAAATGATAAGAGTCGAACCAATTAATACATGCGCCGATATCTGGATTTTACTGACTACAATGTGCTATTTTCAGGGGAACAAAGGGTTATTTGCAATAATTTTTTAAAGTTACATTGGTCAAGTTGTTGTTTTATGGTTTAAAAAAGCCATTAATGTTTTGAAATACCCGGTTATACTTGTTCAATTTTGGGTGACAGTACTTTTAAACTCTCTTAGGATAAAGGTCAACATAAGATGCGGAAATTGTTTGCTTGTAAACTTGAATTCATCGTTAGCGAAATAATTCAGAATAAAATAGAAGCTGCAAGACTTGACAGCTAGAAACAGCTCGGATGAAGATTAATGCCACATTATAACTGAGAGAATACTGTTTATTGAATAACCTTAATTTCGAAATAAAAGTGTCAAAGACAACAAAACAAGTCTCTTTAGTAGTACACAAAATTAGTCTAATTAATTTTTCAATATAATTTTCAGTAATACTAAAAACTTAAAACATGCATGAATATTTTCAAACAAAACCGACCTTTACCAAAAGCTGTCGTAAACCTTGGCGCACTCCCAGACATGATTCTTGTTTCTGTGTTGCCTGATGTCCGGTCGTAGGACAGTGGGAGGGACCCCAAGGGCAATGGTTGTCACCACCCTTTTGCGAAAGTATTGATTTTTTTTTTTTTTTTTAAAATACCCCAAATGAAATCTTGTGCACCATTTAGCTTCATTTGTGGTCATTTTCATTACATTTTTTTGCATACTGAGTTTGGGGGTAGAGTTGGCCCCTGCCCTACTCCTGCTAGGCCAAGGAATTTTAATCCACTTCGAACTCTTATGTTATCTATATCAGTAAAAGGTAAAACCCACTCCGCAGCAGTCTAGGGAAAAACGAGGAAATAGCTCGATGGATAAATTCAATTGAGTGTCTGAGTACAATATTTTGTTCGTTACGTTACGTCAACAAACTGAAGAATACACTTCAAACCGGTCTCGCGCCCCATCTATTGACGATAGAAGTTCCCGAGAGGTGAGGTATCTCCAAGTATTCTTATTCGCTTCTCTGGACCAGTTGCGATCGGTGAATGATGGCGTATGTAATCATTAACCACATCGACATCTTGTCTCCCTAATGTTAAAAGTAAAAAAAAAAAGAACAAAAGGAGAAATGAGAATGCATGAGATGCGATAGATTTTTGGAAGGGCAGGTTATGACGAGCAGTGCATGTGAGACGAGGTTCCCCCCTAAAAGACCTGCAGCATTAATCTTCTTTCGTCTGTATAAATAAGGCGCTAGTCCAAACTTATAGACAGTGGTGGCGCAAGAATGTTAAAATTGGGGAGGAGGGAGGGCAAAGAAAGATGCTGGTGCAAAGAATTCGTACTCAGCGCGAAACTGAGCCGGAAGCGAGCGCTCCTGTGGGTGGGGTCCAAGGGGTGAAGTCCCCGGAAGCTCTGTCGTTTTAGTATATCTCTGTATGAAGAATTAAGTCTCAGGAAAGATATACTGTTTATTGTTTCAATTAACCTATTTCCTGACTGACCTAACGTGGAAGGGGGAAGGACAGAAAGCAAGGGAAAAATTGAGGGGAAATTCCCTCTCTTGCCCCCCCCCCCCATCCCGTAGCAGCCGTCACAGTTTAGAGAAAAAAATACATGATAAAACAGCAAGACTCAAAAGAACGCAACCCTCTTTGCTTAAAAATCTCGTTGTGTCACGAGGCATGCTTACTAGTATGTAAAGCCTAGAAGAAAACAGGCAGGTACGAGCCAACATTAGAAATGGTTTAACCACAAATGAGCCGAAACGTTTAGTAAATGTAAACAGGTTCCTTTTGACAAACGTTGAATCTTGTTGATAACTTTTAATACCCACTATCGACACTTTTGTCTAATAAGTAATAACCTGTCGTAGGGTGTACTGTACACATTTCAGTCTAGTCAAACTGGTTACATTGGCGTAGCCAGTGGGGGCCACGGGGAGCAGGACCACCAATCGAATTCTGAAAATGACTATTAAACAAAACAAAATCTGGCTTCAGATGATGCAAAACTTGATGTTGCATCGGATGCTATCCGCATGGGTACATAAATATTCAAAAAATTCTCAAATCGGAGGAGAACACAGCATACCATATCCCCCTCTCCAGGCCGGCGATCATGCCCTGCAGTTGGTCACAGAAACAAAAAAATCCTACGTCCACCCAATGACCTGCATCAACAGGTTTTAAAAGGATGATCTATTTTGCCCTTGTGAGTTAAGATCAATAGGCCGATTTACAGTCAGTTTCAGGGAAATAATCATGCTTGACTCAATTCTTTAACAGGGCCTCTACTAAGTAAATTCTCTTTCGTTGATTGCCCAACCTCCACGAAAAACGTTCTAGTTGGGTCTTAGGTTACTTTTCAATCCGCGCCAAAATAATTGGAAGAAAATTTCCTGGCATATGAGTGATGTGTATCAAATCTGAAGTTAGCTGAGTTGATCAAGCAACTGCTCACCCCACCCCCATTCAATGCTGTTCGTTCCGTTCCATTGCGATTTCTGGTTCGGGAAGTCTCCGATTAACGACATGGAAACGGAGGAGTGGAGGTTGTCCCAAGTACTTTTGGCGGGGTTTTAGGTTCCATGCAGTTTACTTTTCACGTGGTGAAATTGAGGGTTTCACTATACGATCGGTGTTCTGTTGAAACGTATTTATTAAATATCCCCTTTTAACCCTTTTACATATAAAAGCTATGGGTGAGCCCACTTACCAGATGAGCGACTTGACACATGTTCCGGAATCATTGAGAAGCCATCTCCCCCGTCAGCAAGGTAAGAAGGCATGATGACTTTGTAAGTTTTCCTCATTTCAAGTACTTCGTAATCCGGTATGGTACAGAAGGTGCATCGCACTAACACAGAGACCACTCTGCTTCCAGGAGGCTGAGTGACATCATACACAACTATAAGGCCTGGAATGTGAAAGGAATTTAACCAATTTAGGCTACTGGAGGCTAGTACGCAATATTACTCAAGCCTGTTAGTTAAAGTTGTGAGATACTTGTCCAGTGGGCTCAATGATGTTTTGCCTAATAATGTGTTTTTGCACATTTGGTATTCCCAGGTTTAATTCACTCTTAAATCAGTTGTGAAGTTATTCACTCTATTTGAAAAGTGTGAGCTCACTCGATTGCAGTGTTAATTCACTCCAAGAATAGTGAAAAACCACTCCACGAAGAGTGAAATTCACCCTTGACTGAGTGCCTACAGAGATCGCTCTTAAAAAATAGTGATCATTGCAGGCACTTTTTAAAAAGTGAATTGTCACTCCTCTTAGACTGAATTTCACTCTTCTTGGAGTGAATTTTACACTATTCGTGGAGTGAATTAACCCACTAATGGAGCGAATTCGCACTTACCTTTCACTGTACAACAGAGTGAAAAGTTGTTTCTTTTGCCAAAATAGTGTTGGAAGTCTAAAAATTGAATGTCTGACCTGAAAACTGCAGAAAAAAGCCGGGAAGTATCACCAGATCGTATTCCTGTACTGAACGTTCCAAAATCTCAACAATATGGCTGCCTTTCAGCTCCACCACATCAACAGTATTACCAAATGGTAAAACTGCCGTTACGTCAGAGCCTGTGATATACCCTGCAAAATTAAAATTAGGCACAGGTATTAAACAGTCTGTCATAAAGAAGTGCATGCTACCACAAACGTTTACAGCTAATTGCTTATCGTTCCGTCACTTCTAAACACTTGCTGAACTTTAAGCGCCAAACCTCTCACCCAAAACTACAATTTTGGTACGGGGTACCAAAATTCTTAACTGGCTCAGTTCTTTGATTGACAGCTAATTCAAACAATGCAGAGTACTATTTGAAGCTTATATTACACAGCATGAACGGTGCTGAGAGTGTTTTGATTATATAAATTGAGTCTTTCTATACTCACCTTGAAGCAATAAACTGAGATTGTATCTGGATGAGGATGAATTTCAGACAATTGTGGGAGGGACTTCAGTAAGAAGGTTAGGAGAATTGGTACTGTTTGATGTGAGAGAACTGGGTCTTTAAAGATCTTCAAAAATTAATTTTCCCAAAACAAGCATATGACTGTGTTCTTTTGCAAATTTCCTAAAGCTGTATTTAGCCTTATTCCTTACATTTTGATTCATATCCGCTATACAGCTTCGCAGAAAATATGGGGTGAATCACTGTCCAAAAACAGAGCTTAAACCGAGTCAAGCTGTCCTATATGTAAAGTGTGTCATTTTGGGGGACTTTTTGACTCAGTTTCAGGATAGTGAATTTCTTTCTGTCTTCTGTGTTGGAAGTGGAGAAAAGAAATTCAACTTTAACGAAATAAGAAGTTCTAAATAACGTAACACTTTAAAACACTTTCCGAAGTATGATATAATATTCCTCTCCAGGAGCTTACTTTTTTGTCCAGAGATGAAACCTCAGAGCTCCCAAGGGCGATCCCCTAGACCCCTACCCAAGGAACTGGCTCTTTTGGCTTGGTACAGCGCTGCATCCGAATATTTTTGCCCACAACAATATCCTTTACCCTTAGTTTGCCCCCTCGTCCAAGTTTTTTTTTTTTCTGGCGCGGCCACTGTATAAGAACCTCATTGACCCACAATTCGTATATGAAGCTCTAAATCGAAGGTAATTGATCCGTACTTCTTAAAGTTTCCTATATTGTAACCAGTTGCCAGCGGTGAATCAAAGGAGTCTGTATCTGCTGCTATGAGTACGAAAAATTATTCAAGCCACGAGAACTCTTACTAGCTTAGGATTGTGTGTTGCTGTATGATTTATGATTTTATACTACGCCTAAGATTTTGCGTCTGAAGATTTCCAAAGCACTTCCTCTTTCACGGACCTCTAATTTTCCTACGCACCCCTAAATTTTCCACGGACCCCCAAATACCTCTTTATCCTTCGCCGGCTTCGCGGACCCCAAACGACCTTCACTGTTCTAGATTACACTATAGAAGGAGATTCCATACCGTCTCAATTTAACTACCGTACTTTTCAAACTCCAAATGCAGGTTTTCCGCCAGCACCTATGTAACTGAAGCCAAAGCACGTCATTAATTAAACTTCTCCGGCCGTGGAATGTTTGAGAACCTCTTACATATAGACCGCTTTCACACTTGAGAGCTGATTCGAGGGGGGGGATCAGATCCGGATCAGATCCTCCCCTCGAGACCAAAGGTTTTGCTTTCACACTTGATCCCCGCGTTGAATCAAGCCCCGATCACGCGATCAACAAACAGAAAGTGACGCAATTAACCCGCCTTATCCTCGTAGTTGTTTGAAAGTCATAGGTCATGTTGATCTCGGGTCACCTTGATCCTCCGAGCTTTCAAACACGGTTTTTGATCCCCCGCACGAGATCTGATCTGCCCCGGTGGTTGGATCAAAATCTCCGGATCTGATCCTGAGTGCGAGAGCTTTCACACTATAAAGTTGATCTCGAGAGGTGGATCAGATCCGGATCTGATCCCCTGCTTGAGATCAAGTGGGAAAGCACTCATAGTTTTGTGACTTATAAAAGGTCATTGCCATATACATTGTGACAACTTGTATCACCCACACCACTGCCTATCTCACACATATTGTACTACCAGTATCCTATTTCTACGGTGCTTAATGCATATCAGTGAGTCAGCGGTCAGTTTGCCACAGCTCGAATAAAGACCATGGCCGACTAGGCTTAAAACATTTGGTTAGAAACTGAGAGCCATTAAACCTTATCCATCTAAAGTACAGGCATATCAGGAAGGTCATTCACAGATAACCAAATCTAGGCCTTCTCCGTTAATTATCTACCGGTAGGCTTCTTCGTTTTGAAATAGGCCTAAGCCTAAAGGACTGAAACGAAATCACTTTTTCCGGGAAGGGTTACTTATAAACCTCAACCCCCAGTGTAGTAGAATACAAAGGAGGTAATTCTCATTTACCTGCCAAAATAGATTTTCGAATGCCCCCAGAATTGGTCATGGCGATGCTGACATCACTCCATCCGTCATCTCCTTGAAACTGAACATGCTCCCAGAGAAAAGCGTCTGCTAGCAAGTTACCTAGGCTACACTCTCTCGCTCGGCAACTGGATTTTGTTCCATCAAGAAATGAGTAACTTCTGCCGACAATATCTCCTTCAACAGCTCTCACCGGTATTGTCCATTCTTCGACTTCTGTTAATGTATCGGGATCTGCAAGTAGACCATACAAATATATTACCCGTTGAAGAACACTTAACTTCTAAGTTTTTTTTTTATTGTTTTTACAGTATACGATATGCCCCTCATATGTCATATATTAAGGCCAAATCGATGTTTTTGTTTTTACTTTACATCACATTGTAGGTGTATAATTTGGTTTTAACGCCATGGCTTGTAGCTAGTTCAAATTAATCTTCCACAATGTTAACTTTCAACCTTCAGTTCTGTGGTCCTAAGACGGAGCCTTAAGATACCTTTTCCAAACAGGGAATTGCTATTATCAACTTCCACCGCGTCCAAAGGAAGTCGAATCATTGGACCACACAGTTCCTTTCACTGCAGTACTTTTAATTTCCTTGAAATGAGTCATGCTTTTTACGATAATGGATGCTAACTGCTGAAAGAATTAAGGCCATGCAGATTCCTATACTAAGTTACTATCAATACAGTCTACATTTTCCGAGTCCCCCCCCCCGCTCTTTCCCCGTCGAAACGCACCTTGAAGATATCGGGAAACGGAAACATTGCTTCAAGAGTAAGGGCAACAGGCAACAGAACCACGAAATATTCTTTCATTTTACAACTTACTTGATAGGTGCATACTGAGAGTCCACCGTGCCCTCATCAGGCTGTTAGGTGTCTTCATGCGAAACAGTTATGCGTTGTTACTTATACCAGACAGACTGCCTTGAAAATAAATAATGTAAGAGATTTACCATACCTTGATTTACACTTGAATTGAGAAGAATCGGATTTCCACTGAAATGGGATATTCTTCCCTCTTGGTTAAAAGTCATCTGGAGATAGCCGAGATATTTGCCAAAATTTGTAGTTTGCACAATAAGTACGTTGGAATCTTCGTCAGGGTTAATTACCAATGGATACATTCCTGTGACGTCAACTTGGTCAGTGGGGGGAACACCTTATAAAAAAAGACAAGGAATGATGGAGAAGTTTTTGCTCAAAACGTTGGCTTCAAACTCAGTTGAACCTTCATATTGAATCTGAATATGTGAAGAACGCTAAAGTCTCATAGCAAGTTAGATGTTTCTAGAAAAACAGCTCACTGCTCATAGCGGAATGTGCAGAACAATAACGTTACATACACGGCCTTATGGAATACCGTTTTAACATTTATTCGGGAATTTCAGATATCTGAAATTAATTAGAGATATCTGAAATTCCTGAATAAATGTTAAAACGGTATTCCACACGGCCTTACTGAGTACATGCACTTAGCCAATTACCTAACGTAGGGGGAGAAAAGCACGAGGGATCCGTGCCTCCATTTTCCAACTTGAAGGTTTTGCTATTGAGGATGAAAAATAAACATGGCCTCCAATGAAACCACCACACCTAAACCTTCAAGATAAAGCATGGCAAAGTATAAAATATGGCATGGCTTTGCCTGTAGTAGGCTCCCTAAAATAGCAGGACTTTTCTTACATGGGAAGAAGGGGATACTCTTCTCCCAATGTCGTCATAACTTCTACTTTGACCCCGTCGTCCGCCCCCCCCCCTTCACAAAAAACCCACAGAAATAAAACCATGGTTAGGCTGGCTATGAGTCTCTTACAGAAGCATACACCAGGGGGCTGTTATCAGGTTATTCGGAGCTTCCTCCATAAATACTTCAATGTCCGTGTTGAGAGAATACCGTGTACACACATTTGCATCCTCGATGTGTATCTCTCACGAAAAGGCGAAATCTGCTGCGTTATGGGGCCTGGCATATTTTCATCCGAATATATATATCCGTCCCTCCAGGGATATTCGTCAGCGGATTTTTACTCAAGTGATTATCTCAATACAAACAGGGCGATTTTTTGAAATTCCATGAGTGCCAACCACAGCATTTCTCGACTTAGGTAAGCACAGATTTTTAATACATTGTGAAACATGTCAAAATGACGGTAACCAATTATATGATGACGTCAAAGTTCTACTCGGAAAGAAAGTGATCTGAATGAACCTGCTCTCAGAGGATATATATTACCATAGGCGTAGGAAGTGGGGGGCTGGGGCGACCGCCCCATGCATAGGCGGGATTACGGGGGCACGTGCCACTCCCCCCCCCCCCCGCACTTTTTTCCAGAACTCAGTTTTATTTACGTCTTAGTCTGGTTGCTTTTGTTACAGAAATACAAACTGGAACTGACAGAGCTACGCGAGTGATACTTAATTAAGTTATATAATTTTTAAACAGGTCATATACTGCATTGAAAACAAAATAAAAACAATATGCTTCCAATAGATGTCTCAACGCTGTTTTTTCGACACGCTTCGGGCGCACCCGTTATTAATATTTCAGGATTCGGGGTTACTTCTTGTAGAACACATCTGTCACTGAAACTTATCACCAGTGCCCGTGTTGTATACAGCTGAAGCTCTAGCGTAACTAGTGAAAGGGGCAGGCAG
Source organism: Holothuria scabra (assembly GCA_037179385.1). Lineage (NCBI taxonomy): Eukaryota > Metazoa > Echinodermata > Holothuroidea > Aspidochirotida > Holothuriidae > Holothuria > Holothuria scabra. The sequence continues at coordinate 36,789,467 of CM074200.1, forward strand.
GGAGGCGGTCGTCTTCTGACCCCCTTCTCTGAGCAAGTGCCCCCAAGCTTTCTAAAAGGACGATGGTTTTATTGACCCTAAGCTTGGGCTCCACTCTTTTTCTGATGAAGTGATAAGGGGCCCAACCTTCCTCTAATTTACATTAATTTCTCTATTGAGATGTCTCAAAGTCCATTTTTCGGCGTGCTCTGCGCTTCCCATCACAGATAAGGACTCTATAAAAAAAAATCTCATGAAAAGGACTCTATAGGAAACAAACGGTACGGATTTGCTTAGTACAAATATACTCAGGGACACCCTTATTCAGCTGTAGTGAAAAGGGACCACTCTTTGTCTAATTTTATTTCAATTTCACTTCTGACAGACTGAGACGAAGGAAAAATTCCGTGCACCCCTTTATAGGTAACGGCTCTGTTAAAGTCACCTGTAAAAGACTGTATAGGAAACCAGAGTATGTTTGTACTTAAGTAAGAATGTCTTTAGGGGGGCACCGTTATTCAGCTAAAGTTAAAAGTGGCCCATCCTTTCTCTAATTTTCATTCAGTTTCATTACTGAGATGTCTTAAACGTTTATTTTTTTGGCGCGCTTCGTGCGCCCAATCATAGACAAGGGCTGACTTCAAATCACATGAAAAGCCACATAGCTTTCTGAAAAGACGATCTGGGGCACCAAGGAGGAAGCCCCTGAAGAACCTCAATTTTAGGTAATCCATTCTCCCTCCCCGCACCCTCTGCATTATCGATTCCGGCCGACTTTAGTCATACGGAGTAAGGATATAATTGGCAAAAATCAAATTGTGATATTTGTGGTCTGTTAAGTGCCCATCTTATGTAATTTAAAGTTGAAAATTAAATGCATCATTTTAATGCCTGCAATTTCATAAATACCCAGGAGCTTTTGGGGACGAAAGGACCCCACCAGTCAACTACAGTGCAGTTTTCCCAACTTTTTTCTTCATAAAATTTCGAATTCCTCCTAATAAAAGCTCAATTTTTGTTATTATTCGTTTCCAAAAGGCAAAATTTTTCGCCCCCCCCCCAAAAAAAAACATTTAATACAGTAAGCGGTCGCTCATAAGGCGGTCAGTGGTAAACTTTTCCGAGCCACCACAGTGCCGCTCCCATAAAATTTTCTTCAATATAGGCTTTATATTTTTAAATATTTTGTCTAAAAAGACTAAGTTTCGGGGGCTTTTCACTGTCGCCGAGAAGCATCAATCCGTGCTCCTTAGATAACATTATGTAAAAACAACGATCTTCAGTCGACATTCTATCTCAGATATAAACTAATATGAAATGCAGATTTATCAATAGTCCCCCAAATATTCAAATTTCTTTACAGGAAACCCTGAATCTAAATATTTTCTGCAATACAAACTGAATATTTAAAATGTGTTAAAGGATCCAAATTATCAGGGCGCTTCACGCGCCGCAAATTACCTTCCTAATAAAGTAGTGTTCACACTTAGGGAGTTAGTTAATTAGTTAGAGACTTTTACGGCGCAGTTTCCACCTATTGGCTCAAGTCGAGCCGGCCTCGGCCTTTTTCCAGTTGTGGCTCTCTTAAGGAAAAATCAGAAAACTTGGGTGCTTGCCCCCCTGGAAAAAAAGTCTACCCACGCCATTGTTACCGTGAGGGCATAGATAAACTGGAATTGTTGTATAGTGTAGCACGAAACGAAAAATCCGTTTTTCAGTGCGCTGTTTCATTTCAAAAAAGATTCATCACATTTAATTTTTTATTTAAAAATCGTTCTTGCTCGTAGAAAAGGAAACGAAAAATTTGGCAAAAAATGAACCACTTGGTCAATGGGATAGGGTGAGGTGCATGGTCCAAAATTTTCCCCCATCCCACTTTTATATTTTCTTCTATGCCACTGCATATTACCTTTGTAGAGAAAATGATGATGGTCAGCTCCAATTATGACGTCAACGCCAGGGACCTTCTTCGCTATTTCCATCTCTTTAGACAGACCGGAAGAACCAAGAATTATTATTTTATTAACACCTTGGTTTGTCAGTCGATCGACTTCATCTCTCAATGCCGTTATCTCATCGGTTATTGTGACGTCACCTGTTTCAGGAAACAAAGAGAAAGAACACTTTAACAAACGAAATAAACGAACAGTAAAGGATATCTGTTTGGAAAACTTTAACTCGATCTTAAAATTTTCTCAAGGGAAACAACCTGGGTCCTAGAAACCTGCGTCATGGGCGTAGTCCGAAACAAATGTATGATGTCACATTTGTCCAACATGTTTTATGTTCAAAAGAATAAACCAGTTCAGTGACGGATTTTTGCCGCATGGAATTGCCGGAAAAAGCGGGATACACAAACCAAGCTCAGCAGATGATTCACTGCTTCCCCAGTTTACCTTCTGCATAGGTGTATGATTCCAAATCTAGAACAAATTTTTCAACTAAACTCGCATTTTTGAAGATGCATTGTAGGTGGCGGCTGAATGTTTTGTTCATTCCAACCATTTTATGGACTTGCGCATGTGCAAACCACCACATTTTCCCATAAACTCTTACCAACAGTTTAGGACATATTTTTTTCGATGGAACTTCAAGAGAAGCATGTGTTATATCTCTTACGACTAAGAGGAATGCACACAACTGCTATAAACATTGCCCATTGCAGAGGGTAAAAAAAAAATTGTGTCCAAGAAGAATAAATTCTTTGGGTGTAACGTTTGATTTCATCTCAGGGTCTTCGCTTTTCGAGGAAAGGACTTTGCCAGTGTTACTTAAACTTCCGTTTTTAACAATTTCGATTTAAAAATATATGAAAGTATTCTGAAACAAATTTTTGATCGCCATGGTAATATTTGACCTGTCATAGGCCAGTAAACCGTGAATATATGCAATTTGTGGTGCAATGAGCTGACAAAATTTGCTAAAGGAAGTCCAAAATGACCGGTACAGCATCGCCAGCATAAAGAAGGGTAGACAGTTTCTGACTAACAGAGTAATTGGGTCAGTCAACCGCCTGTCGGTTGGTCATGTGGTTGCTTTCGCATGACGTCATAATTGGGTAGCCACGCCCATGGATCGGCAAAAAAACTAAAGTCCCACATCGGGTGTCATCTGTTTCTCAGGGAAATGTGCGTACCACACTAATTTTTGTCCGGCAAAAGGGACGTCAGTAGCAGCACTCAATATAAAAAAATAAAACAAAATCCTATAAGTAGGGTAAAAAATGTTGAAAAATGTTGATATTGATTTTAAATACACAACGGAAATGATGCAGCGAGAGAAGAAAATATACGAAACAGATGATGATCAAATTACAAAGACAGGCTGCTTACCACTGTATCTACTTTATCTCAATTTCAGAGTTTTGTGAATGCTGGTCACCTTAAAGAAGAGCATATTTAATAAATATATATCTCAAATATCCATTAAAGCTGTGCTTTCCGAATTCAGAAATAATTACATGAATTTTGATAAGGTTCGTAGTCTATATTTTGGTACAAGTTGGTTTTTGGTTTTAATCTCGGATACCCGAAGGGAATAAAATCAAAAATCTGAGAATAAGCCTAATGATTACCATTATGACGTAAATTACGTAACAATTACAACGTTTGCATGAAACCTTCTGGAACAGTTACGATAAGGCATACCTTAAAAAGTTGAAATAATTTAGGAAAAAAGTTTTTGTTAAACAGCTTTTTCTTCTCGTGTAAAATGGTCAAAAATTGACTAATCTGCCTCTATAAATATCGAATACAGTTTTTGTGATATGTAAGTAATCGAATATACTTGTCAGTTACTGTCCCCACAGATCCATTTCACAATATGTGCGACAGGTTAACATCATCCAAGAAATATCTTTCCCATACCCACCTCTTCATCGACCCCTCCCCCGTCCGCCCCAACCCCACCCATTCCCCCTCCCTCCCCCCGCCCCAACCCCACCCCATTTCCCCTCCCCCGCCCGCCCCAACCCCACCCCATTCCCTACATCAGAACAAAACGTTTATCCTGTTAGGTCGACTGAGCTATTCATCATGAAACGAAAGTGCTTTGATTTCGAATTTTGGTCTGGAAAATTTATCTTAAAGGGGAAGTGTAGTCACCTCATCTACAAGTAGTCAACTAGTAAACTGCTCTGTTTGAAAATTGAGTCCCGAGGGTAACGTGACAATAATTCTTCTCCTCAAATGTGAAAATTGGTTTACATTGGATATATGCAATAAAAAGTCCTTAAATATTATGAAAATAATTTAAAGACGAAGGAGAAAAATTGTGAGCTTTATCTGTTGCTTGCAAAAAGGATTGGGGTGGCTGCTCTTGTCCTTCAAGTCAAATGACAGAGAGCTGTTATCAGGGGCGTCGATTTAGTTTTCAAAGGGGGGGGGGGATTTCCGGCCTAAATTTTTCTTCTGTCCTGGTAACTGTGTACAGCGGCGTAGCTAGACATTTTTCGGGAAGGGGTTAGGGGGGTAAGGGCAAGCATCCAGATTTTGTGATTATTTTTAAGTGTGAACACCACTGTAATAGGGCCGTAATTTGAAATATTTGAAAATACCGAGCTTGTATTGCAAAAAAGTTTGTGGATTCTGGGTTCCTTGTAAGAAAATTTGAAAAGTTTGGGGGAATACTAAAGAATTTGCATTTCCTATCGGCAAATCTGAGATTGAGGGGCGGTGCGCACTATTCAACAACAAATTTCCTAACTGGTTAACGATTACCCTGTAACTGGTTAACGATTACCCTTTTCCATAACCTAATCCCTTACCCGGACAAAGAATACAATCGATGCAATACAAATCTTACAGCCAATCAAGAAACACCTTGTTAAACAGTGCGCATCTACCCGGGGGAGATTGAACGGCCACCAAAGATCGTTGTTGCTACATAATGTTATCCAACCCCTACGGAATGAGGCTCTCTGACGAAATATTTTGAGTCAAGGGCTTACATTGGCAAAATTTTTGAAAAGGAAATTTATGAAAATAGTACTGTAGTTACTGGTGTCACTTGATGATCTGGGGTCGCTTGTAGCAAATTTCCGTTTTTCTTCACTTACAAAGTCCAGAGCTCGGAAAATTTTACTAAAGGTATGAGCGAGCACTTCTGATTAGGAATTACACTTGTGGCTCGCGAAGCGCGCGGAAAATTTTGCTTTTCTGAAACAAATAATGACGAATGTGGAGCTTTTAAATGGGAAGATTTCGGAATTTCATGAGTTGTCAAAACCACACAGTAGACTGGTTTCACAAATAGCAAATTTCCAAATTCTTCTTTTTTCAGAACCACTTGCCCCCTGTAGCTACGTCACTGGATGTCCAAGAGAAGGGGCCCAGATGCAAAATGGTGCTAAATGTATCAACATTTTGAGTTACCAGGAAACTCAAAACATGGTCTTGGAAGTGTGGGTAATTACTTCAACGGACTATACGGTCAATATGAATTTAAATGCCGGTTGTACGCTCTATGTCATTAGGATCACAACGAAAATTGTCATAGTTTGCGAAAAGATTTGTGCAAAAGTTCTAATAGTAAGAAACCATTTGTAATGGAAAGAATGTAAAATAAATCAATGAATTGATCAAAAGCACACTTCAATCTACTACGGGAAAATCACAGATCGAGGGGTGGATGGAGCGGTACCCACTGGTACAATGCTACTGAGACATCGTTACATAGGCCTACCGGCGTAAGATTGTTGATACAAATATGTTTTTTACTTTTTTTTCGAACGACACCTCATCATACACTATCTGCAGAGGGGATGGAGGTGTACCTCTAATTCCTGATTGAAGTCTTTTATATAGAAAACGTCTGTGTGATTTTACTTCTCTGATAATGGTCTAACACGAAATGGTCAAATCGCTATACAAACGAATGATGTGAGCGTGTGGAAATTTTGCATCAGAAATCATACATTTTTCTAAAAAGTTGCAAGGAGGCTGTGCACCGAAACTTTTTCAGTTTCCTTAAAATGTGTTGGCCAATTTTAGCGTACCAGGCTGGTCATTCACTAAAGACCACAGATTCCATTAGAACATAGTAGGTGACGATTCATCTTCTTCATATTCCTAAATATTGTGCTCCTTCGTAACCACACCTTTTGCCCTATGCACACGAACAATCGACATAATCATAGAGATAGATGAATAATGTATGCTTGATATGCAAGTGAAAAAAGAACACCAATGTGACTGCAAGCGCGCGGATCGCGAGAAAAATTTTTTCGATTTGCAAAGTAAACTTGTGGAATTATTGATACAGAAAGCTAGTCGATCGTAATCGGTAGAGGACACCTTTCATAACCTACATGTATAGTCTTTTTGGTAGTACCTAATTTTTATGTTTCACGTCACAAAAAGTGTGTGTGTGGGGGGGGGGGGGCTTTTACGTTAGTGTCCCCTCTACTCCAAAAAGTGGGGTAGGGGACATGTCCACCTGTCCCCCCCCCAAAAAAAATCGACGCCCCCGACCGTTATTAAAAAACAGTTCCCTGTGTTAATTACTTATACCGCACAGGTAAGTCTAAAAGTGGAAAATAAATTATGCTGTACGGAACCATACCATAACATCATAGTGAATCTTGTTCATAAAATGAGCAGTGGCGTATCCCCTGTAGTGGGTAAACCATTGTGTTCCCTGGAAGTGGTCGCCCGCATCCAGAAGGATCGTGTTCGGATTCTCAGCCCTTATCTCGTTGACTTTGGTCATTCTCCTCGCTATCCCGCCGTAACACTCATTACGTAATGACTCGGCTTCCGTACAGGGTGATCCCCTTGAGTTGAATTCTTCGAAGCGTGCATGGATGTGATTTGTGTGCAGTAAAGTTAGGTCGTATGCGTGGACCTACTACCAGCAAACAATAGCACAGGAATCAATACTGATAACGCCATTTCTGGTAAAATATGGTGGCCAATACCTGCAAAAATTAACGGTACAGATACGTTATGCTGTTAACAGTAGCGTAACTATGGGGTGATGAGGATTTAGTCAAACTTTGAACGAAATTGCACAGTCCACAGCAGCAAACTTCCACTATATACCACTGTTGATCGGAGATATTCTGAAAATATGACATTATTAATATAATGTATAACGACATGACTTTTCGTATTCTCTATACGTGCGTATGGCCAATGTTAAAATTTAGCAGAATTGACGCCCCAGTGCGTGCGTTCATATTAGCTTATTACAATTTTACGAACGGAATGCCTGTATATAGCATCATATTTACACAGGTTGATACGCCCCCAGTTTCCAAGTTTCCAATTATCGCATGCACTGAATGTGTAGAGACGTATGAAACGTCTAAACCTCAAATCGAAGTCTTCGTCTGTCAAACGTTATGTTCATCCCTCTCAGTGAGAAATAAGTAATGGCTTTCCAAACTTTCCCTTTATTGTCCTCAAGTTGGTAGAAAACTTCCACCCATTTCCCTTTGAAAGATAGTTCTATTAGAATAACCCCACCCCTAAGGAATCTAGTTCTATTACACCGTTTTAATTTTGTATCCTTTCTTCTCACAAACTAGTAAGCTAGTGTAAAGCTGGTCGTCATAAATGTTATATAGATCGTGTTTTGTCAAGTGTATTCAAGACTTCATGTAAGAAAGGAATGATTTTTGTGTGCCGTGTAGGCCTACTTTTAGAATCAAAGGAAAGAAACAACACAGAGGGTAACAAAATTTTGGAACTTCAATGTTGGATGAATATCATTGGCAATCAAGATCGTAACTGAGAACCATGAATTCATGTAATTTACATAATGAGAGTGTCTTAAAATAGACACTCAGTATACATCGAAAGAAATAACCAAGAGGAGGTCTGCTTGGCGCCCACTCATTTAGATACCTCCTTTAAAAAAAATATGAAACCAAACTATTGAATATGATATTTTTGATTTCGGGTCCTCCAATTAAGGTGTAGAAATAGGCAATGTCCTGTTATAATCTTGCTGTGCAATCACTTTGCATCTACGGAAGAAGCTAGACTTTTACCATGGTCATTTCAGGTGCGGATCCAGACAATACAAAAGAGGGGGGGGGGGGGCTGACTCAACAGATTGCAGGGGGTGTGAGGGAGTTGCACCGCTAAGTTACCGTGTGTTTTATTGTTGATGTGGCGAAAAAGGGCTGTAGACGTCCCCCCCCCCCTTCCTTAGATCCCCGCCTGCTTTTAAAGAAAAGCATAATGAAAAATGTCCATTAGTACGCCCACAGCTCACCGATTTTTTTAACACTGATATAATTTAAAAAAGTCCAGAGCTTGTTTTAAAGAAAACTTCAAATTTTTGGAAAAAATTTGTAAGGACCATTAAAAATATTAAGGAATCTGTCCGACTGTCCGACGAATTCTGAAATTTGTTTGGGCTTAGGCATTTTATTGCCAGATTGTAGGCCTTTAAGGCTCTAAGACGAAACTGAAATTTTGTCTTAAACCTTTTTAACTTTTTAATAGTTTTGAAAATAAACAGCTTTCATTGTAAAAATTTGGAATTTAAAGGCTCAGTTCTCTCACCCCAAACAGTACCAATGCTCCTAACCTTCTTACTGAAGCCCCTTCCACAATTGTCTGAAATTCATCCTCATCAAGACACAATCTCAGTTTATTGCTTCAAGGTGAGTATAGAAAAACTCAATGTATATAATCAAAACACTCTCAGTACCGTCCATGCTGTGTAGTATAAGCTTTAGTACTCTGCATTGTTTGAATTAGCTGTCAATCAAAGAGCTGAGCCAATTGAGAATTTCGGTACCGTACCCCCGTACCAAAATTGTAATTTGGGGTGAGAGGTTTAGCCCTTTAATGAAAGAGAATTTGGGTGAAATTGAAAAATTTGGTGTTTTTATCAGGTGATCTTTCTTTCAAAAGCAAATTTAAGTAGAATGCCAACTGAAGTTGGCTTGGGTTTTTTATTGTACAAAGTATCCACCGAAATCGGAAAATTTCCTGAAAATCTTTTGCCATCCGTAACAAATATTTCAGTGTAATTCTGAAGCTTACCCTGGAGAAAAATATGAAATTTTATGGCAGATTTTGGGCTATGAGTGAAGAATTTGACCATATGAGAAAAATGAAATAGGTTGATGGGAAGATTTGTAGTTTGTTTGGGTTAGTGAATGACATCATGTAGATTATGGCCCAAGGACAATATTGTGAAATTTCCCGAAAAGTTTTGCTTCTTTTAACACATATTTGAAAAACTTTAGCTTTTGCATGGAAGGAATTTTAAGGCAGAAAATTTGAAAAGATGGTTTATTTGTTAAGAAGAATCGCTAAATTGAAGTTTTTTGAAGATCAATCTGCCTTATTTCATATGGACAAGATCAAAGCTGAAGTTAGTTGAGGTTTCATATTTTGTCGCACGGTGAAAACTGAATTTTGTTTTACTTTCGTTTCAGAATGTTTGAAAATTTAGAGCTCATATTGAAATTTGTTTAAAATAATTTATGGAAGCTTGGGAATTTCGCTGAGTTTTCTTGATAAATATTTTATCGTAAGCAAAATCAAAGATATCTTCAGGGGAAAGCTGAAGTTTATCAGGCTTACTTCATTTATAGTGTAAAGGAGGGCTCCCCGACAAAATTGGATCTTCGCACCGACCAAGGGCAGCCTTCCTCGATGACGTCATTTCCGGCCACTCCGTTGATGTCACCTTTGACTCCTAGCCTATGATAGGTTAAACATTGTTTTTAAGTGGATTCGATTTGTCTCCAGGTGGCGTCCGGGGCAACTTTCCCCCGTCCCCTTAGCGAAGCCACTTGCTTCTTTCAAATGATTTGCATAGGAACTATTTTAGAATCTAGATGGCCGTTTACTGTTTATGCAGTCAATTGCACGCGACAGGAACACGGCTATTAATTTTTGCAACAATTCAATATTTCTGCGCCAATCGCAACATCATTCATGAAGAGTGACCCTTCTCATCAGAATGAAGCACGAATATAAATGCAACTCTGACAATTTTGTAATATGGTCTTTAAGACAATGCACCACGTCCAGTGGCGTAGTCACGGGGGTGGCTTTGTGGTTAGAACCCCTCCATGACCCAACCTTGAAATGCAAAAGACACCTAAAATAGCGATTTTTCCTCTCTCCCCTTAGACTTTTCCCTCATGTCATACCCCCACCCCCCCTCATGACACAATTCTGGCTACGCTACTGACCTGGTCATTTTACAAGCAGTGCGTACATATACTGGTGCAGATCACAGTGGTCACTCTACTGTCCATATGGATGCTCCACCACTGCCCCTTCGTAACCATCATCTTAATAAACATCTAGATCAATTCTACTTCGAATTTCACAAATGAGATCATCTTTAGAATAATGCAAAGGCACTGCAGTTGTCACAGAGTTGCACAGGGCACTGATACAAGTACGTAGCCGGTTGTTGGTTGCCTAGAAAAAAAATCAAACTAGCAGTAGTTGATCACGTTTTCATCTCTACCCGTGCCCTCTCCTGAAAACAAGCTCACAGGCGTCACATCACTAAAAGCACCGTCCCCGCATGGCTAAGAGCTTCAACTGCTGCCTTTGTCGAAAACACACACATACCTCCTACTTCGTTCCATATATTACAGCTGTTTTCGTAAAATAATGAAAAGCGATTGTGAGATATTGAGTATCGAAAGGAAATTGAAAAATGGGTATCTGTTTGCTGAGACTACACTTTACAAATATGAAAGTCGTTATACTGACAGTATCTTGGAAGTCCTTAAGTCAGTATGTCCCCAACGATTTGAACACGACTGAAGATGTTACATACGAAACAAGTGATATAACGTATGTAAGTTTGCTTAAAGATCTGGGCTGGATAATAGAGACTGGACTTAAAACTATTTAAAAGTTACGAAGACACCGTGATATATGGAGGTCGGAGACAAAAATATATTCCCATCACTGCTTGGATGAAAAATATGTGAGTTAAAAAATAAAAAACAACTTGGTAAATATTATTTAATTTCACTTCATCTGTTCATGGCATTTGACGAAAATAGCTTTTTTTAGAATTTACAAATTTTAAATCCTTTCCCTAAAAATGATCTTTTCTTGGGATGATAGGAAACAAAATTGATTACTTGCCTGCTAGTTACATTGTTGGCTTTATTTTCCCACCAACTTCTTTGTATATGTAGGGTGAAATGAGTTACTGCGTTGATATATTTACATCATAATTCTTTCTTTTTCTGGTAGTGTAGCTTTATTTACAGCATGATGCTTATTTTTGTAGAGCAGAGTCGCCTTTGTTTCTCCAATATTTACAGCTTGCTTATACAATAAGTTGCTCGGACAAGGCACAATTTGCCTCTCACGAGATCAATTTCTAAAAAGAAAGCTTTTTTTAAAAAAAAAAAATCCACTCCAGTTTATTGGGGTCAAGGAATGGACGTTACCGTACCTTGTCTGCATTTCTGCTTGAAATAAACTCTTGGTGTTAAAGGGCACCAAAGTTGTGTTTATATAATTTGCTTTGTGTAAGTCACATACTCATGCCATGAAGAAGTAAGAGCATCCGAATTGCAGCCGGTATGGCGAGACGTTTGGAGTCTGACTCCTGACCGGGTAATACAAGAGACTAAATGGGACCTGTCTTTCAGGTTGTTTGGTGCTCTGCACAAGCATTGAGTAGGGAAAACAAGCCAGTGAGCCACAACTGCAAAAACTTTTTTATTTGCTCAAATGAGAGGTTATGATTATGAACGTCTGCAGTTGATGTGGTGAACCAGGCGCGGGGGTATATTTCCACTCAGGCCCGTAGTCAGACAAGATAGTGAAGGAGGCGATTTTTTTCAGGGGCGAAATTTATTCAGGGGCATGTGTTTCAAAATTGCATGGTTAAAAATGTATGGCCAATTTCAAACTCCTTGTGGGGAAAAAGCTCCACTCGGCTACGGGCCTCTTGAAGGCACGTATTGGTAACAGTCGCATAGCATAAAAGAGAAGTAATTTACATGTACTCCGAAGAAAAGTGATGCATGATTTGAAACATCCCATATGATAACAAGTGTGGCCCACAAATATGTTAAAATGTTACTACCTTCATAGCTGGTGTCGAACTGAGTGTACACACCTTATCATATCACTACTCTAACTGTTGGGGTGGGAAAGGAGCAACGGCTCTTCCGCCAAGAAGCCAAACAATGCTATATGGTCGAATCAAAAGTTTCCAATTATTGTCTTCATTTTGGTGACCTTTAAGGGAGATTCGATTCGATTCGATTCGATTCTCTACATTATATTGATTCGACCTATTTAGTTATGTTCGATCCTGAGTCTATGCCGCGGGTAGCTAGGAGAGGCCCTTGTGGTCTATATATCGATAATCGATTTAATTTAGAAGACATCACAATTCAAATGCATCGTAATAAAATTGCAACTCACAATTCAAAATACTTGACGGCGCATGTACACTAAAAAGTATAGGCATGGAAAAAACCATTGAAAAGTGTTAATGTAAAGAATAGGCATATGTATCCTGTACAACACTTAACTGAACGTTTGTGATGGTTAAAACAATTGTTCTGTAAGGGAGGGCAAGGCAAAGTTGGCTAGTTAACTGGTCCCCCCCCCCCCCGAAGTTGCTTCAGTCCGGGCGCACAACCCAATGCGTCGGCTGCGCAGCCGATTTTAGTTAAGGCAGGTAAGGGTGGGATTTAGTAAACGAATATATAACCTAACGTACTTCCAACCACATGCAGTCGGTTTAGGCTCCATGACTTACACACGCTACAGATCCTGCTTCGACAAGGTAGTTAAAACGGTTTTCTGTAGTAGAGAGAGTTTCATGTGCAGGGATTTACTTCGAGTGATTATTTTATTTATTTAATTAATTAATTATACTTGAGTCTTTGTTATATTTGATATTTGTGATAATTTAATTAGTTTTAATGTACTGGTTGCTTTGTTACTATAGGATAATACAGGACCGACACGGTAGTTTTAATTTCTAGCATACTCTTTATTTGAAAGCTTACACAATCCTTCTGTAAGAAAGCATTTGTTTTAGCCAGACTAACTTTCTCTGAGGTTCGCAGTCATGAAGTGAATATTTTGCAAAAGATGAAGTAACCGTCTTAAAAAAAAAAAAAAAACAGTCGGAATTCTTTTGTCATGAAACGGTTCACACAGTTCACGCATGAAACCTCTTAGTGTTACGTTTACATTTGATGCTCACACGGAGATGGATCAATTGAAAGGGAAATTGCACACAGGACCTTTCAGAGAAGCCACAGTAATAACGTCATCATTACGTCATGCGTTTATTGATAATGGCAAATCAGAGGAAAGCCGTTACTATATAGAGTCATTCTCCTATGAATTTGAAGACTTTCGCCTTTCAAGTTGATCATGTTATGTATGTACCCTATAGATGAATCCGAGCAGCGTTAGTGTATGACTATAGGCAACCATAGCATAAGTGTGGCCCACTAGCCTAAAATCGTCTTCATTTATCGTCTAAATGTAATTTTAAACCCTCATATTCAGTGAAATTGAGGGAATGATTGGACATTTTAAGATACAACCATCCATGGTACAAGCAAGCAAGGAAATTGAAAGATTTAAAGGGGATAGACCCCATATGGCTGACTAAAGTAAGACCATCACTTGCCGTCCGGATTCGTCTATTCCGCAATGGACGTGTTCACCCCGAGAAAGGAGGAACTTAATATGGGTCGAAATAACCGCCCTTATTCTTTCAGAAGAAAGAGTCAAGGACCGCGGAGACGGGGGGGGGGGGCTGGGGGCTTTAGCCCCCGCACTTTTTTTGCTGTGGGCATTTTCGGCGGCCTTAAACTGCATTTTGGACCGCCTCAAACTGCATTTATTTTATTGGACATATTGGGTCGCTTCGATGATTAGCCCCGGCACTTCAAAATTGGCTCCGCGGCCTCTGAGAGTTAATGTGTTTACACATCTTTAGAACATCGACTCCCTTATTCCCTGAGAAGTTCCTCCTTCAAAATCCTTTTCTAAATGTGGGTTTGTTTTATTAACAGATTAAGTCAAAAATGGGTAAGGCTATCACCATGCACAAAATGCATTTTTTATAATATTATATTCCATTACGTTAACCGATTACAACTTTTCAATCAAACGTTACCACATCGATGTTCTTCATTTCATTTGATTGACCGAGACTAAAATAAAATGAAAAAAGTGCATCTTAAAATCAAGAGCCAATGGATACACTTTTTGTTGTATGGTCCTATTTCAGAAATCCGACATTTTTTCCCCTTTTACTCATTCTGGTTGTGTGTTGAAAAACTGTGTTAAACCGCGACTCATGTTGAGAAGGTGACAGAAACGTTTTTAGAGACTTGAAGTAGTCTTCATGTAAACAGCATTTTGAAACCTTGGGCTCGAACTTGTTTCTTAAAGGCCCAGTTCTCTCACCCCAAACAGTACCAATTCTCCTAACTTTCTTATTTAAGCCCCTCCCACAATTGTCTGAAATTCATACTCATCCAGATACAATCTCAGTTTATTGTTTCAAGGTGAGTATAGAAAAAATCAATGTATATAATCAAAACACTCTCAGTACCGTTCATGCTGCGTAATATAAGCTTTGGTATTCTGCATTGTTCGAATTATCTGTCAATCAAAGAACTGAGCCAATTGAGATTTTTGGTACATCCGTACCAAAATTGTAGTTTGGGGTGAGAGGTTTGGCCCTTTAAGTCTCGTTGAGAAATGAATCGTTCGGCACGTTGGTCAATGTTAGGCGGCGTTCTTTCCCTTGCATAATCGGTGAGCGTTGTTTGATATAGTTGATGATAACAGACGCCATGGATATACCTTCATGAAAGAAACACAAAAGGAGAGTCATGGTGAAGTTAGATTAGATGGAGTTTTAAGGTCCAGTTTCCAACCAGTTCCTTCAATTCCAAAGTATAAATCATTCCTGCATTCATGCAAGACAATGGTCCAGTAACTCTGAGAAATAAGGAGAGCGCGCAGATGCAAGGTTGCAAGGAAAACTGTTTTGTTTTCGTCACATTAACAGCGTACCTACTTACACACAGAAAAAAATTAAAATAAACACAAGCAGGAGTTTTAAATACTAGAAATATTCCAAGTGAATTATAATCTCAATAAGTTCAGTAAAGGCTACGGTAAAATGACGAGAGACAGCTTCGATTATAGACCCTGTGCATTGACGGCCCTTGACGTCATTTTGGAGGAACAACAATGAAACACGTGATCGCATCACTGAACCTTTTTGTAGACTCCTATAGACATAATATGGAACGGTGGACCGCACGTAGTAGATTAGGCTCAGCTGATTAGTACTTTATTGTGTTGGTTTGTTATACCTCCAAAGGAGGGCGTCCTTTTTGCACTGTCTGACATCATATGCATTAGTCTACCAGTTTCGTCGAGTGGCTATTACGACTTACCGGTGTCTACTACGTCACGACCATTTTCGACCAGAACCTGATATCCATCTCCACCAGAAGACATGAAGCTTGTCATGACTACCCTGTAAGTTTGTTCAAGGTCAAGGGACTCGTAGGCAGGCTCAAGGCAGGATGAACACCGAACTAAGACAGAACTAACTCGTTGTCCAGGTTGTTTACTCATGTCATAGGTCACTATTAAACCTGGAAGAGTGGTTAAAAGTCGTTCAGTAGCTCGATAAACAATATTGTTAAGGGTATATCCTATGGATATTCATCACAAATCTAAGGAAGTATAATTTGCATAGGCCTATTTGTTAATAGATATTAGTTATAAGAAGAAGCAAAAATAATGTATTCATGTATGAATTTTCACTTTACATTTACATGGCGGACTAACACCTGATATTTTCAAACGTTTGGCCATAACATCACGTCTAATGTATAGAGATCTTGACGTCAGCGTGTTTCAATCTGGCATACTGGACGTTACCGTGACTGATCAGGTGCAGTAGGCGTATTACCGATACTCGCGCACGACGGCACCTTATTAACAGTTGCTGTACAATGGAAGCTGGAAGGCAACGCAGGGAATCCGACCTCTATAATGCAAACTGGGTATGTGGGGGCGACTTATAAACTTGATGACGGTATCTTTGAGAGCAAATCTGAAAATTAATTATCTGCAAAAATGAATAAACGAGTCACGTTGTTATCTCATAATGAGATATATTGAGTAAAGGACAGAATTGTTGTATTCATCCTACGTATGAAAGAACAGGTCAAATACGAACTGTGACAAATGCTGGTTAACTTTTTACATATGTTCTGTGTCTTTACCAGTCCAAAGGAAAACGGTTGCATTGAAAACTCGCAATCAGTCGAAAAATATGATATGATTGAATAGTACTCATTTCTCCTATCAGGCATACGTGGGCAGGTATAGTCACGAAATTAAATCACAGGCTTTCATTTCTACACAACATGTAAGAATATCTGAAACAATATAGAGAAACTAAGTAATTACCAACTGATGATATTTCATCAAATGTTCTTTCAAAAGACTTCCTTTTGTAAAAAAAAAAGTGGTCCTTATCTTTATGAAGAAAGGATTGTCCCTTTGACCCTGCTAATTGTCCCTTTGACCCTGCAAGTCCCTGCAACCCTTTAAAAGATAGAGTAGATGGATCGTGAGTGAGCTGACCTCTGAGACGCATTCACCGTATAGACGAATCCGATCAGCGCTTGTTTTAGTGACTGTAGACAGCCATTAGTGGTGTCCATCGGCCTTTAATCGTCTTCATTTATTGTCTACGTGAATTCCAAATTCTCGTATTCAGTAAAGTTGAAAAAACAAGATACACTTCAGTGTACAACCATCCATGGAACAGGTAAGGAAGGAAATTTAAAGATTAAAGGTGATGAACCCCAGTAATGGCTGACTAAAATAAGACCATCACAATCTGTCAGGATTAGAGACCTACTGAACCCACAGAACTTTAACAGGTATACACGAATCCGGACAGCAAGTGATGGTCTGATTTCAGTCGGCCATAACTGGGGTCCGTCACCTTTAAATCTTTTGATTTCCTTGCTTACCTCTATCACGGATGGTTGTACACTAATTTGTATCTTATATTCTCTAATTTCACTAAATAGGAGGGTTTAAAATTCATGTAAACAATAAATAAAGACGATTTTAGGCTAATGGACACCACAAATGGCGGCCTGCAGTCACTAAAATCAAGTGCTAATCGGATTCGTCTATAAGTGGCCCCAGTAATCCCTTTACTGTACATGCATGCAGCTAATTGAAGATTTGCGCTGCATCCTAAGCGATATCCTACAGTGTCGTTTCCATTAAAAGAGTGCGTTAGGTTAAAGGCTTTACAATTTTGGCATCATGTGAAAAAAGGTGCTATTGCAATCATTGCTTTGTCGAAAAAATACAAAAAATGTGTTATTCAGAGGAAAAATACTTGGAGCAATCAATGCGCTTAAATTAAAACTAATCTTGCGATGCTCATGTGTACATGTGTACTCTACAGTAGCGAAAAAGAGGTGTAAAATATGTAGTCCGCGTACTTATCACCTACCGCCTGTGTACCAACTAGTGCCGTATGTGTACTATTTGAATTATCTGTAAGTTAACATATAGTTGGCAGCTGGATCGAAGGCACTCACTGCCTATTATGCATTATAAAATGTTTTCACTGACGTTACAAGCCCCGACCCTCTTGAGTGGGCAAAAACTAGTGAAAAAACGCATCTAGTGTAGCTATAGCTGAGAAGCCGCTGACAAAACACGTATGACATGTTGTACTGAAACACTGGTAACTGTTTCCCGTCAGAGGGAGCGCCTTATCAACTGTGACGTTACTAGTCTTGGTCAAGATCCTAACACTAGTTATTAATACTGTATTACAGTACTACTTCTTTGAGTACGCCCTCTATTACCTTCAGAAATTTTCAGCTCTTTCTGAAGGTAGTAGAGGACTTACTCAAAAACAGACTATGACGTTATGTGAAAGCATTGGTTCTGTCTTCTGTGACGTAACCCCGTCACCCTCATCACAAGCATACTTTCCCAACATTTCCAAGTTGTCTGTGTGTTTACGTATGTTAGAAGATCAACGGTGTAGGAAGGGAGATGGGGGCTTAAAGTGTACCTCAAGTAAAAAATTCAAAAATATATATTAAAGAGCATGAATCAGAGTCCAAATCCCATCTTCATAGGACATTCCTGAGCTGAGATATAAAATGCTGAAGTTTATTCACTCAAATTAAAATGGTGCATTGCGCAGAAATTTGTGATGTCATTCTTGTACATTCTCAAATTACAATCTTTGTATTTCTTTGTTTTTCCAAATGTTACTGCACCTTGTACCAAGGTGTGATAGCACTCTTACTCTTATGAGGTGATGTAATTGATAAAGCCCTCCTTGTGCAACATGCTATGCAATCAAACAGGAAGTGTTCAAGGTCATAAAAACATTTTCAATTTTAAAGGGAAACAAAGCATGTTATGTGAGTTGTACAACAAGAGAGTCACAAATTATTGCGCAATCGACCAATTTGTTCTAAGTGAATAAACTTCAACATTTTATATCTCAGCTCAGGAATGTCATATGAAGATGGTAGTTAGACTGTTGGAATTCATTTTTCATGGTCTTAAATATATATTTTGGAATTTTTTGACTTGAGGAACACTTTAAGCCCCGTCCAAAACATGGGGTGGAAGTATGCCTCCGTCCCACAGTTTCCAAGGGCAAAAAAACCCTTTTACGGTCCATAATCCTCTTGTTGTCGGGGATAGTTGTCAACATAGACAATAAAAATAGTTTATAAAGATACCAAAATAGCTTCGACAACATTTTTTAAAATCATTTGAAGAAAACATTCAGGTTAAAATAAAATAAAACTGCTATCATACTGGTAATTATTTAAGGGTTTTAAAGAGCAGTTTCCATTTTGCTTTTCTTCTAGTGACCATTCTCATGATAAATGGCTATTTCTGGCACTGCACAATAATCCCATGAAAATGCTTATTTCTTTACTTTCTTCGGTATCTAGAGAGTCAAGCAGACATTTTGTCTTAGCTATTTCTTTCAATGTATTTCATTAATGGCTATTTCAGAGTGGTCACATGTAAATTACGTCAATTAATGTTTCTTCGTGTACTTATCTTGATTTCAAGATGCAAAACATGTACACCGAACGGTGATTAATTTCCACAACTTTTTCCCCCTGTAAGATTGCTTGCTATTTAGCTCTAGCAGGTTTAATCTTTGTCTTCACAAAGTAGCCCACTTATTACATTAAAATCTTAAATCGAGACCTGGCAATAACAAAAATATAATGACCGCCTTCATACTAGAATGTGAAAGAAAGGGATAGAAACATGGTAGTCCGCTGGTAAGGGCAAGGGGGGGAATTGCCCTCCCCTGAAAAAAAGCAGAAAACATAAAAAAGACGAAGAAAAATTAACATCAACCATCAACATTAATTCTTAACAGTTCACTCAGTGTTTTTTCTATTTATATGCGGTAAGAAGGCGTTAGAAACGCCATTCCATCGATCTGAGAGGCATTTGGGGCCAAAATTTTCTTGCGCTCCACGCCAACTCATGGAGGCGCGGAGCTTTCCCCCCTAAAAGAATTTTGTACCCCCCCCCCCGAATTTTCTTCTGCGGAGGCCCATTGATAGAAAATTTGAACATGTTTGGCAAAGAAGTCTTCTACCAGTTGCGGAAAATCAAATGGAAAGACTGAAAAGCCGTGGCTTCGATCTTACTGAGGCTCAGGGTATAAACTCCTTCGAAGCGCCCCTGCAGACCATTTTCGCCCCCTCTGACCGAAATCCCTAGCTCCGCCACTGTTGAGCTGGCGTATTGGGTGAAAGCGACGCTAATATACAGTGCGTACCCCTGTGAACGTTCCTGTACTGACTATAGTATGAGGAAGGCTTCTTTGATGAGAAAGAGAATCCATGTTAAGGGTCGGGCACTCTTCTGGAATCAGAGGGGACCTCCTGTGTTGTTACGTGTGTGTCATCAAAACAGTGAACTCCAGGAAGAACTAGATTGTCTTTGAAGTTTCCCAGAGGTATTATTCTCAAGAAAAATAGTTAACATCTGATTAATGAATAAAAAATTTGGAAAAATGATATTACAAACTTAGACATTTGCTGGCACCAGCTATTGAAAAATTTCATAAGGGGAACATTACCTTAGACCTCTCCCTGTCTATAAAAAAGAATAATCGTTTAATTAATCAATCCGAAAATATGAAAGCAAAACTGAATTAAAAACTTCGAAATTTGGGGACTCTAAACAGAATATTAGGGACTCTAAATGATCAAAAATTTCGCAAAGATAAGAAGGACACGAGAGACACCCACTCCCTTAAGACGAGGACGGCGGTCAAAATCTATCGAGCTCGGTCCTTCCCCCTCCCCATCAAGAAAAATTGTTTCCTTCTCCATTAGAGAAAATTGAAGTCAGGAAAGCTCTTTTATATTTAAGAAATGTAATAACACTAACCAGAAACTTGAAGAAATTCTCCGACTTGATAGAACGTTCCAAGCAAAGATACACCATGTTCTAAAGCTTCGATAAGATGACGACCTAAGAGGCTCATTTTCACGAGATTGTCCTCAAATGGAAACATACCTGTCACGTCTCTTTCTGTGACTCTACCTATAATAATTTTAAATGGAAAAAAGTATGATGGACGTTATAGTTTTGGAAATCCCGTTTTATATGAAGATGTTGAACAGTGTAAAGGAAATTAAATGATACTTAGCTACGAGCCAGGAGGGGATGGTCATTAACCATCGGGGTGCAAATTATCATCTTTTGGGACTGTGGGATGGGGACGTTTTGACTTAAATATGACTTAAACGCAAAGCGTAAAATGGATGCCAACTATGAGGGTATACACAACTTTGGAATTCTCAAATGCTCTATGAATTCTTTAAAAATCAACAAACGTTTTATGAAGAATTTTCATTAGGTTTTTACGAATTATACAATAATTTCCAAACAACCTAAACATTAATTTTTCATAGTGTGCCTCAAGTCAAAACAGTAAAAATATATATTAAAGAGCACAAAAAATGAAGTCTGACAGCGGAACTCCCATCTTCATAGAACATTCCTGAGTTGAGATATAAAATGTTTAAGTTTAAACCAACTTAAAATGGTACATTGTGCAATAATTTGTGATGTCATTGTTATACTGCTCAAATGACAATCTTCTTTTTCTTTGTTTTTCTTGAACTTACACTGCACCTTGTACCAAAGTGTGATAGCACTCTAACTCTTATGGGGTGATTTAATTAATCGAACCCTTCCTGTGCAATATGGTATGCAAACAAACAGGAAGTGGTCAAGGTTATGAAAACATTTTTAATTTTAAAAGGAAACAAAGCAGGCAATCGGAGTTGTACAACATGAAAGTCACAAATTTGTTTTAAGTGAATAAACTTCAAAATTTTATATCCCTGCTCATGAATGTCCTAAGAACATGGGAGTTGGACTCTTAGAATTAATTTTTCATGCTCTTAATTTTTTTGACTTGAGGTACCCTTTAAAAGCTAGACACAGGTCACGTGACAGACACACAATATTCTTCTAAATCATTTGTTAATTGATAACTGACAAGCGTTTGCTCCGTTCATTTAAGTAGGGCCCATATGGGTACATATTCCTTTGAACGTATAACACTACTGTTATAACAAAGACAAACCAGGGAGCTCTTATGAATTTTGGGAAGAAGAGCAGGATTACCGTCCGTAACAAAGATTGCTCCAAAGTGAGTCAATGTGGGAAGTTGTTTCTAATTCATAACATCTCCCGGGACAAACATACCTGTGTTAATAGAGTTTCTCACTCCTCCGGAGTTTACAAGTGCTACAGCTACGTCACTCCACCCTTCTTCTCCATTATAAGGCAATCCAGCCCAAATCATGGCATCAGCTACTAAATTACCTGGACTGCATTCTTGGATGTTGCAAATATCGCCAGATCCGAACAGGAGAACGTACGATATACCGATAATCTCTGGGCGGTACATCATCACCGGAATACGCCCTATTTCAACTTCAGCTAGAACGTCTTCATCTACGTTTGTTCGAAGAGAATGAAAAAATTATCCATTTTAGACAAAGGAAAACAAATGATGTTAATAAACAGCGTAAGCGACAAGGACAATCGAAGCGGTCAATGTATTTTGTTTCATTGAATTGAATGCATTCGATTTTTTACATCCATAAAAACATAACCTTTGAATTGACAATCTCATTTGAAACACAAAACATAGCTTAATAAGCGAGTTCGGTCATTCTTGCCGCATGGAATTGTGGGAAACAAGTGGATTCTAACAGAACTCAGTGCATTTCCCCTATTCATTTGCAACGCAGGCGTACAAAAATAAGCCTTATTCTTTAACAACGGTTAGCATAACTGCACGAAAAAGGGTCTTGACGCTCATTTACAGCAGATTAACGTGAAATACAACTTTTCAAACACACAGACAGTTTACAGGCCTTAGTCACAATCCCGAACGTCCGTGTGCTTAAATTTGAGGTGGGTAAAACGGGTGACAAATTTACCGTATATACAGTGGCAGAGCTGCCATATGGACGGGGGGGGGGGGGGGGGGGGGCGGTCGCCCCCCCCCCCTCGACGGACCAAAATCGTCTGTCGGCGCCCTTTTTAGGTTTTTAACATACTTTACTCTTGCACCATTTTTGGCAAAATACATAATTTTATAGCGTTGTTTTGAGGCCAAGATAACAAAATGCTCAAAGAGCCACCAGTAACTGTACTATCTGCACTTTATTCTGATGAAAAGGGTCATCTTCTGTAATAAAGGGATAGTTTTGCCGAAACGTATCTTCATGCTTTACAGTCACTAATGAATGTTCTCGCTGTGCTAAGTTCATTGCTTCCACACCAAGCGTGATAATAAGCTTACAAAATCACAGACTGACATTAAATTAACCCTCCCGGCCAATAAAAGATGTTGCAAAGGGCGCGACAATAATTGTAGCGCAAATAGCCCTCTTGTCGTCGGGGATAATTGTCAACATAGACAATAAAAAGAGTTTATAAAGATACCACGATAGCTTCCACAACATTTTTAGCTTCCACAACATTTTTCAAAATCATTTAAAGATAACATTCAGGTTAAAATAAAATAAAACTGTTATCATAGTGGTAATGGTTTAAGAGTTTTAATGAGCAGTTCCCATTTTGTTTTTCTTCTTGTGACCATTCTTATGATAAATGGCTATTTCTGACACTGCACGATAATCCCATGAAAATGCTTATTTTTATACTTCCACGGTCTCAATGACCAGAAAATTGCATCAAATTAGCTTAAGATTAGGCTACTTTTATTTATTATGAATCCAGTATCTAGAGAGCCAAGCAGACCTCTTGCCTTGGCTATTTCTTTAAATGTACTTAATTAATGGCTATTTCAGAGTGGTCACATGATGTAAATTACGTCAATTAATGTTTCTTCGTGTACTTATCTTGATTTTCAGATGCCAAAAATGTACACCTGACGGTGATTAATTTCCATAATTTTTTCCCTTTGTAAGATTGCATGCTATTTAGCTCTAGCAGATTTAATCTTTATCTTCACAAAGAAGCCCATTAATACATTAAAATCTTAAATCGAGACCTGAAAATAACACACGAAATATAATGACTGCCTTCATACTAGAATGTGAAAGAGAGGGATAGAAACATGGGCGTCCGCAGGTAGGGGCAAGGGGGGAACTTGCCCTCCTCTGGAAAATAAAAAAACCTGAAAAAAAACGAAGAAAACATAAAGAAAAAGACGACCAAGAGTTAACATCAATGTTTCTCAACAATTCACTCAGTGTTTTCCCTATTCATATGCGGTAAATAGGCTTTAAAAATGTCATTTCCAGCGATCGGAGAGGCATTTTGGGCGAAAATTTTCTTGCGCTCCGCGCCAAATCATGGTGGCGCGGAGCTTTCCCCCTAAAAGAATTTAGTTCCGCCCCTCCCCCGAATTTTCTTCCGTGGAGGCCCATGGATAGAAAATTTAAATATATTCTAATAGAAAAACTTGCTGCGGAGGAATGTCAAAGTAGTCTTCTATACCAGGTACGGAAAATCATATGGAAAGTCTGAAAAGCCGTGGCTTCGATCGTGCTGAGGCTCAGGGTATTTACTCAGAAGCGCCCCTGCAGACCATTTTCGCCCCCTCTGACCGAAATCCCTAGCTCCGTCACTGCGTATATAGTACTGTAAATTCAAAGTTTAGGATGTGTGGTGTGGGTGCGGGGGTGCTTTGTTTTTCCAACGAATTTACCGGTGCTATGGCCGAGTGGATAAAGGCGGTGGCATAGAAACCGGGAGGTCTGGAGTTCGATTCCTGGTCCGGTCAAAGTAAGGTGGGTATTTTATCCAAGAGCAATCTACGGTTATCCAATCTGAACTGGCCGTTCAAAAAATCCCAAATTTGATCCAAATTGTTGAATTGGTTGCCACCCGACGTGAAGTTGTATTTCACGAAGCCAACGGCTTCTCCCCTTTATTATTATTATTGTCGTTGTCGTCGTCGTGGCCGTGATCGTGATCGTTATCGTTATCATTATCATTATTAATTAATTATTATTATTTGTGTATCTAACTCGTCTATTGCCTACCTCTCAAGATTTGCGATTTATTGGGAGGTGGGGTGTGGTGGATCGAGGTAGATGGGGTGGGGGTGGGGGTAAGCTTCTAGAACAAATGAAGCTAGTTTTCCAAATACTATAATGCATAGTAGGTAAGAGAACTGTTACATACGTACCTTCCTTAATGGTGTTGTCAAGCAAAATAGGATTACCCTGGTAGTGTGAAATGACTCCATCGAGGTCAAAGGTAACTTGGAGGAAACCAAGGTATTTCCCGTGAGCGTAGTCCTGTACTACAAGTGTTTTATGATCCGGATTTTCTTCCGAAGTGACAACAGTAGGATAAGGCCCAGCAGGAATTTGTGTTGATGGCGGTATCCCTATACAAAATAATTTACAGCAAAACGTAAGGATAAATTTGTGGTTGGATGGTTTGGAAGAGATATCAGCGTAGCTTCTTATCACAAAACAGTACCACCCACCCCCCTCCTTGGTAATACCGAGTAGAGAGTAATTAACACCCGCTTGCGGTAGTCTACCCATCGTTGTCCACAAAACTGGTTGCGATACTTTAACGGAAACATTTTAACCAAAAACAGTTTCCACCAAAAAACATGTACCAACCTTTTTATTTGGTCAGCGTTCTTTTTAAAGACCAAGGGAATGCAAACTACATAAAGCATTCTGGAAAGCAACGAAAGAGCAAAATATTGTCGGATGTAAGTGAAATGTATTGAAGAATGACAGAAAGACGTCTGTAAGATTTGCGATATTTTGAAATAACTCGTATTTATACTACCCCAAGACATTATACATAAGTTACCCGGTGGCTTCCAAAACGACTGAAAAGTGATCAGGATTTCCACCATTCCTCTACGGCTTCCATTATAGTCTTTGTCCCCTTTTAAGTTTGGTATCTATGTTTGTAAAATCTTTGACGCTGACGCACTCTGCACACCCCCGTCTTACATTAGGTCTCTGCCAGTCTACTGTCAACAGAGTGTGTGAGGGGTTCAAGCGTTTTGTCAATCATTTTATCTTTCATTCCACACATCCGAATGTGGATGTATTTATTAACTGAAACAATATTGCACAAAACTTAAAAACATTTATTTAGGTCTCATTTACTTACCTGTGTACAAGAAAGTTTCAGAATGACCTCCGACTATAACATCGATACCGTTGACTTTCCTGGCAATGTCTAAATCGACACCGTATCCGGAATGACCAACCGCGATAATTTTATTTATACCCTGATCAATCAAACTGTCGACTTCTCTTTGAAGAGCTAGCGCTTCATCTTCGAATTTCAAATTTCCTGGGGTGTAGGAAGCGAAACAACAACAAGATGCTGATGGCGTATTTCCATTTACCAAAGTTGTAATTAAAGTCGACCATTACTGGTCGGGTATTGTGTGCATTCAAAACTACGCATAAATCTGAATATCCAACCCGAAGGAAAATAGCGCGGCCTTACCTTTCAGCACTGAGATTGTAATGAATATTTCTACGCCATGAAGGCAATTTAGACAAATCCCACTGCACAGAATCACACTTATGGACCAAACACAGAGTTTTAACGGTAAGAGCATCCGCCTCTCACGCGGAAGGCCCGGGTTCGCTTCACAGGTCGAGTTATACCGAAGACTCTAAAAATGGAACCTACTGCCATTGTGCGTGATGCTCCGCATAAGCAATGGAGTAGGGAAAACAAGCCAGGGTGAGCCACAACTGGAAAAAAGGCCGTGGCCGGCTCGACTTGAACCAATAGGCTGGAAACTGGGCCGTAAAATTCTAACTAACAAACCACACCTTTGACTCCTCCTTATGTTATAGACCGGCAGCCCAGTGACTTGGGGGTAGATGAACTAGGTACCAATAACGAAGTATATCACCATGAAGCGAGTCACCTGGAATGTTCAGATATGTGAGTCTGCCGTGCACCACCCGTTGCTAGTAGGTCAAGCGGCCATTTTTCAAAATGGCGACCATGTTTAAGTAGGCATCATTATGTTTGATAACAAAACTTTGATACAACCTTCTACTACAACGTGTAAGGTATCATATGAAAGACAATTAAATTTCCTATCCATTGACACCATATTTGATGGATATTGTGCTGAATTAAGTTACACTTTGGGGCAAAAAAATGTAATTTTTAGCCAATTTTTCCCGAAATTTAAATTACATTAATTTACATATTTCTTCATATTTTTTACAAATCTCAAGATAATATATTGAAACTTTCCTAAAATGTTACTCTCTTTATGGTGATATACTTCGTTATTGGTACCTAGTTCATCTACCCCCAAGTTACTGGGCTGCCGGTCTATTATGGTTGGAGCAGGAAAGAATTATGTCACCAAATTTATTATATATGGAGTCAAATTCTGGAACAAGTGTTGGAGGGGCGGCAATGGTTTGTTTATCCAGACGATTTGGAAGATGTGAAAACGAATAACCGAACTAGCATTTTCAAATAAACAATGCTACTCACCAGATTACATATACATACCTGTTTTACTCAAGACTGGTGCACGGACAGTCGTGTATCCTATAATCCCAATTCTTTCAGTTCCTATACTTTTTACTATGCTAGACTTGAACAAGCCGTCCATGGTAGGTTCATCTGTGGCGTCGATGTTACAGCTAAGCACGGGGAAGTTAACATCTTGTAAGAAAGGAACGAAGCCGGCCACTCCATTGTCTAGTTCATGGTTCCCTATTGCCTAACAAAAATAAGGACGAGAAACCATTGTTTCTTCCAAGTAGTTGAATTCATTTAAAAGAGTAAATGCTATAAATTCTGACAGAAAATTGAAGTATGATATCTTGATGACATATAGTCGTAGGCGTTTACTCATTCAGTGACGCCAGCACATGAGTATGGAGACGAGCATGCTTCTCACACGGTATCAAAATTTTCGGAAAATTTTAAAAGAAGGAAAAAATGCATTTTAAGGCGATGGACTTGTATAAGGGGTGTGTTAAAATTTGTTTTCGAGTAATTAGTGGACCTAATCAAACAATTTACTAGCACAAAAAGTTCGGAAACTATAGTACCAATCAACAATTTCCCAATTCATTCGCAAATTACCAAAAAAAAAAAAAAAAAAAAAAAAAAAAACGACTGTTCCTTTGTTCTAGTATTTCATTTCAATACCAAGTCAAGTGTATCTATTGCTCTCTCAAATTAGGTCCGAGATGTTCTCTGGCCTAATAACACCTCCCTGCTCTCAAAGCTGTCTGGCTGTGTGTTCGTGGTGTGATAATAATGCAACAAGCGCAGCATTCAGAAACGTATAGAGGATGGGAATTCGTTTTGTAGTTTTTGGGGGAAGTCATCTTCAGCACAGTGAGTGTATATTGAATAGGTTAGTAACTTGCGTCGGTCACTGACTACAGAAACTACATAGGTGTTCACTGGCTTTGAAGTAAACAAACTCTACTCGAGCAACTCAAGAAGATAATGAAAGCAGCTCAAAATTTGTAAAAGAAAAGAAGAATTGATTCCATTTTGGGGGCATTTTACTCAACTTAATCTTAAGCTTATGTTACCTATGTGAGGCTTCAGACATGACTGAAAGTAGTCGTCGAATTATTTAAAACATCTCCCTGATTCATTGAAACTTACATTCTGAGGATGATGATTTTTTTACATTGATAATACTGTTTCACTGAAAACATTTAAAAATCAAGATTTATGGGCGTAGGTAACGATTGGGTGTCCGACCCAAAAGTACACTTCTTGAACCAAAGACATGCATGTGAATCTTGTATAAGGAATTTCTTCGTTTCTTAAATGTTTGTAAACGATATACACTCTTACTTAAAGGAAATGGGTATTAGGTAAGAACATAGAAAATACCAATCAACTTTTTGTTTTAAAGCCTAAAATTTTGGTGAAATTTCCACTGAGGGTCCAACTATGCTAAAACTTGCACACTTTACAAGATGTCCACGTAGGAGACACACCTCATGATTGGAAAAAGTATAAGTGACCTGGAAGTGTCTTTATACAGAGTCTGCATGCAACATTTCTATCGGCAAATCAATTATTTGAAATGCAAGACTTTTGCACGCCTGGCACGCATTCGTAACTGATCGCGCTTCATATCTCATGACTTTTACTACGAAGAAAAAATAAAAACTTTTCTGGTCGAAGCACCTATCTGGAAATGTTTAAAAAGGTATATGAAAAGGAAAAGGTATACTTTTCTGTCTGCAGGGGATACGGTGAGGTGTCTTTCAAACGAAAAAGGGTGTGATTTAATCTTCACATATTAAAACTCTTTGGTAAAATATTTAATTTGGTGCTCTATGTGCGCTTTCATCCTCATATACAGTGTTATTCTTTACCACCTTTACCACCTTCCCGATTCGGATTTTTCAACGGTACAGCGTTTCATAACAATTATAATGAAAAATTTCAGTCCTCTTTGCGCGAAATCGCCTCCGTTTACACTCTTTGCTATATTGGGACAACGATGCAAGGAAAAGTTTTGGCAAAACCTAGAAGAACAAATCTCACCCTCAGGCTTTCTATAGTGGTCCACAACTGCAAAGTCAGGCCCGACTTAAACTAGTTGGTGAAAAACTGAGCCGTAGAACCTCCTCTTAAACTAAATCTCATGCTCGCTTCTTACAGAGATAATATAATAAATTTACATGCTGAGCAACAATTTAAGTGTGATACTATACACTGATATACGAAGAGCTATCCTAAAATGCTTATTAAAAGCTTAATGATGCGTGTAAATAGAGTTGCAATTTCGAATCAAGCATGCCTATTCGTCCTGAATCCATTTTGTCATCTTATACTCCCTTTCATTCATTCCCCATAGAAAAATATTTCTTTAATCACTTGAAGGAAAAGTGCACCCCTCCCTCAATTAACTTTGCCAATTTTTCCTGTATACTCCCCCAAATTACCTAATAGGATTTTCTCAAAAAAAAAAAAAAGAAGCAAAACAACAAAACAAACAGGACGTTTTAAACTTTTTCAAGTAGAACATTTTTCCATCCATGCGACCTAAATAAAAGTGAATAAAGTGAACAAAACGAAAGGGAATACCCCTTACCTTCAAGGCTAGTCTAATGGACGGGACCTGTACGAGATGGAAAAGGAATTGATTCCGATGTAAAATTATGTTAGGCACACGGGTGCACGTTTTGACTACATTAAAACTTGAAACATTTCAAGTTAGGGTACAAGGATGTAAGTTAATGCATGCAGCTTCCCAAGTCACGTAAACCCAATTAGGGCCGGGTAAAAGGACAAAGGAAAATGTTGGGGTAAAACCTTTCGGGCGCAGCGCGGAACTGAGCCAGAAGAAGAGCGCCCCTATAGGTGGGGTCCAGGGGTGAAGTCCCGGGAGCCTTTGGTTTTAACGAATACCTGAATGAAAAATTAAGTCTCAGTGGAGGTGTTGTTACGTAGTTTTTCAGTTAAACTACAACTAACTGACCAACCACTGAATACACACTCCAAAACCTCTTGGTTAAATTTAACCAGGGATCAGGGTCAATAATTTTCCATACATTTCCTGGTTAAAATAGCGGGGAAATTCTAGACAAAATCGACATTTACCTTGTTAAATTAACGACTGGTTAGAAATCCTGATAAGAATTTAACATTTTCCTGGTCAAATTTCTTTTTTCTTTTTTAACCAGGAAATGAATGGTTAATTATTGACCCCATCCTGGTTAAATTAACCAGGATATTTTTAGGGCGCAATAGTAATATCCTATGTTGATGTAGTCACTTCTCTTACCATAGCATCATACTCGAGAAGATTCATGAAATAAGAGGAAGCGGCTCCTGCATAAACATCAAACCACGATGTTCCTTGAAATGCGTCTCCAGCGTCAAGCAACAAAACTCCATCATTTTCTCTCCGAATCTTTTTGACTACTGTTGCTCGGCGTGCTACACCTCCAAAACAGGCTCCCCTTTTGATCTCTTTGTCGGAGCAAGGCAGTTCGTACGCATTAAATTGTTCGAAGGCGGAATGTAAATCGTTTGTGTGTAGAATAGTGAGATTAAAACATGTCGCCAGATGTGCCACCGTTACAATTTCTATAAAAAACAATGCAAAGCCAATTCTCGACATACTAGTCGAATAGACTGCAGGTGTTCTTTGAACAAAAACCCTTATATCCCCCTTCATATCCTCTATCACTCCAATCAGGAAGCTTTTAAGAGCTCCCTGCTCCAATGGATATTTGCTTCAGCAAAAAAAGCGTTTTTAACAGCGACGGATGAGACGCATCGAAGAAACCACTCCACACTGCAAGTCACCCAGTCAGCTCGTGACTGAAAGCCGTTCCCCATCAGCAAGTGCAATCTATACCTATATTCATTTCCCTGAAGTCACGTACATAATACATACAAGTAGGCGTTAATTATGCCTGTAACCTCCAAACCGTCGACTGACTCCAGTGGCGTGGAGCACAGCTGCTTTGCATATGATGATACGTTATGCGTTTAGAATCACCACACCCAATAAACAACTCGGAAAATTTGCCAATGGGCCAAACGTGAAGTTGTACCTCAACCTTCGTGGCAGCCTTTTCCGCTTATGTGATATGTCGAATCTGAACGCACCAATGCGGGAATAATACAATTCGCTGAGCGGACTGGTGTAATTAAGCGGATGCGCACACATGCGAAAAATGTCGGTACAATCTTACTGCATCGCGCGCACTTCCTTTGAGAGCAACTTGAAATACCCTCAAACAACTATTTGGCTCTTTCCATTATATATTCAACGTGTACAATTGTAAATGAATTCAAAACCTTCAATTCGTTATCTTGGCTATGTATAGGCCTACCCTAGTACAACTGTATGGAAGAAATTATTATGACGCCTTGTACCAGCAAATTCACCAGTTCACAATCGAGTGACAAACTGACAAACCACCCAGATATATTGTGAAGAGAAAAAATTGATGAGAGCACGGTTTTTTGTGCAACAGAGTTTATACACTCTAAAATCAAAAGAGTGAACTTAGTCACTCTTTGATCGAGCGAAATGTGTCAATTCACTCCATTAGAGTGATAATTCACTCCAAGAGGACTGAAGTTCACCCCCAAAAGAGTGAAATTCACTCCAAAAAGAGGGAAATTCACTAGAGGAAGAGGGAAAATTCACTCTTCCACGAGTGCCTGCAACGATAGCTCCTTTTTTTTAAGAGCGATCACTGTGGATCAAGAGTGAAACTTCGAATTTCACTCTTTTCGGAGTGAATTTCAATCTTCTTGGAGTGAATTATTACTCTAATGGAGCGAATTCACACTTTTCACTCTATCAAAGTGTGACTTAGTTCACTCTTTTGATTTTAGAGTGTGCTGAACGAAAACGGTGGCGTAGGTAGTCCTTAAAGTAATAGCCTCGGCCTTTGGATCGCTTCTCGGCCTTTTGTCTAAGATCATGTGTAGTATCTGTTCTTTTCATCCAGTCTGGAATGGAGCCATACATGGCAGACCAGTAATGTAAAAGGTCTGAAGGCCGTGAGGTTGGTCACGTATTGTCAGGCGGGCAGCCAGGATTGTGTCATGGGGGGTGGGGCATGAAATGAGGGAAAAGTCTATTGATAGACAGGAAAACCGCTATTTTAGGTGTTTTTCGCATTGCAAGGTTGGGTCATGGGGGTTGCAACTCCCCCCCCCCCCTGCGTCGCTACGTCACTTCATATTGTCCTTCAGTGGACGTAATAGCTTCTTCTGAAAGCAGTGAAAGTTTTGGTTTCGCCGAAAGGCCCTTTGCCAGAGGGTAGAAAGGTCTTTAGAAAAAGCGTTAGTGGAACCACTTGCAATGCAAGTCATTCCAGAAATTTTGTGCAAGCGATAAAATTTTTTTTTATAATTTCCCATCATGAAGGGAATTACCAAAAGACTTAAATTCAACGAAATGGATATGTAGCAGGGAAAACAAGCCAGTGAGACCCAACTGGAAAAACTGAGACCGTGAGCGCGGCGGTCCGACTTAAAACCAATTGGTTGGAGTCTTGGCCGTAAAACTCATCTTACTTACTTGAACAAAACAACATTGAATATTTTAAACATTGAAGATGTTGCTGTTAAGTTTGAGAATATACATTATTGGCCCTTACGGAACAGTTCTGTAAAGCTATGTTGTAAGAACTTATTGCAACCTATTCAATATATATATATATATATATATATATATATATATATATATATATATATATATATATATATATATATATATATATATATATATATATATATATATATATATATATATATATATATATATATATATATATATATATATATATATATATATATATATATATATATATATATATATATATATATATATATATATATATATATATATATATATATATATATATATATATATATATATATATATATATATATATATATATATATATATATATATATATATATATATATATATATATATATATATATATATATATATATATATATATATATATATATATATATATATATATATATATATATATATATATATATGTATATAGTACTATAACGACAGTCATTCACGCTGAGATCTAGCTACATCACACACGTCACCTCTGAATAATATTGGTTCATTCATCAATATTTTGAGTTTAAGGTGGTCAGAGACGGAAATTTTTCTCCGCCCTACTCACTCCACTTCCAATGTCTATTGAGGCTCAGTTTTTAGAACTCCTCTGTAATTTACGTCAATGCTACCATTTCCGCAACATTCCTCTTGCTTCCATCTTCATTACTTTTCTTCCCTTCTTCTTTTTCCTTCTTTTCACTCTTCTTTCTTTTCTTTTCTTTCCTCTCTTTTCTCCCTCTCTCATTTTTCGCCCCTATCAATGTTGGGGGGGGGGGGCATGGTCCGCTGGGCCCCGCTGCACATGCTGGTGCCTGTAAGTTTACTCCACATTTCAAGCAAATGCTGCAAGTGCTTATAACTGAGAAAATAACTTCGATAATAGGCTTTTTCGTTTCGTTTGTTCTTTTCTCTCACGTGAAACCAAAGTTACCTAAAAAGTATCCGAAAAGTTGAGAAATGATTAAACGTGGCCACTGTAGAAAATAATGCGAGTGATGGTGTCAGTGAATTTAATTTTATTTGTCCAAGTAAAGCTATTAGTACGATAAATTGCTTCAATTGACCACATTTTCGGCAAAGAAGCATCGCCAAGTGTTCTTCTGTATCAACGAAAGTAACAAACGACTCGATTTCCGATTTCGATAAAATATCTACACAGTTACCCAAGTGTCTCCCCTTGATGAAGGAAATAGAATCATTCGAAAATCAGGGCGTGATAACCTACGGTGCCCTGGAACGTTAGCATGTCAAAAAGGTGTCGGTGCGTGTTCAACACCTGCTGAGATGGTAAATGAGCATAGTGTGTCAATAGGTTGGCGCTCTAGAAGAACGCAGTGCATCGATGCATGAGCAAAGTATAGTTTGTAAAATAGACGTTAAACTGCATCCAGGTTGTGGCTTCTGTTCTATTCAGCCAGTCTAGAGCAGGACCACTCAGTGTTTGCCCTTTGGAGGGCGTACTTGTCCATTTGGGACGTTAAGCTCCTTAAGGGAGCAGAACTCCTCCGGGAGTAATCGTTTGGTTTTCGCCCCTTGGCTCTTCGCCAGAGAGTCGTGGGGACTTTTAGAAAAAAGTGTGTAAAATAGAAACACTTCTCGCCAACCCAAACTTCGTTTCACATGGGGAGCAAAAATTCTCAATTGGTGGTGTTCTTCGATTGATATCAAAACCAAAAGATGCAGAGTAGCTCACACTATTCATAATGCACAGAGAGTGTTTTGATTACATATGCAAGATTAATATGTTCACCAGGATATTTTGGTCTCGTGCAATGGATTAGGACTGTGCCTACCGTTCCACCGTCCGTCTGCAATTGAAAGAGGTAGAGGAAGAATTGGAGCTGTCTGGGGTGAGAAAGTTTTGTCTTTAAGTGCCTCCAAACCGTTCGGGCATTCGGTTTATTGATATATGAAAGATCTAAACTTTGCCAAGCATATGCTGGACACTAACAAGAAAGCTGATGCAACGTAATCACTTTAAGTCAGCTTAGCAGTGCTATACCTGTGTGCATTTCCTTCTGCATTTTCGTGTTCGATCTTTGTCAATCTTATCTCAGGTACAGTGAATTTCTTAAGTGACCACACTCAAGACTTTCGACGAATACCGATTGAAGGCAAGCCAGTAACCAGTGGGTGGGTACAGGGGAACACAACGCCCTCTTGAAAACTGATGGTTCTCCCATATTAGGATATGAATTGATTTGTTGGAGTTTTATATCTTAACTATACAACCTTCTGGTTTAACCTAGTAGCAGCAACCACGGCCTTTTTTTCTAGTTGTGTTGCACTGGATTATTCAGTCTATTTCATTGTTTACACAGAGCATGTATACATGGTCGTTCAGCTATCATTTTAGTAATGTACTCAAATTTATCTTGCTAACCCTCCAGACACCCCCCCCCCCCCAAAAAAAAAAAAAAAAAAAAAGAAAATATTCACCTCTTACCAAATTCTGCATCTCATCTGGTTATGGGTTGGCTTCTGGTTGAGGGATGAAAGATCTCTCAAACAGAAGTTGCAGACCCACCCCAATCAATAGAATGGCATAGTGATCGGATCTGTTGGCTGGGTTAAGCTTTTAACCTTTTTATTTTTTGGGAAGGGGAAGTCGTTAAAGAACACAAGACGCCAGATACACTTATATACTTTAAAAAATTCAGTTTTCACCACAAAATGACTCTCAGAATCGAAAATTCCCTGCCTGTTTGCTCCATGTTTTGTTAGGGTATCAACTAGCCTTCTTGGTAAGAGGCGAAAAGTTGAAGGCTGGCCTTACCATGTCAAACCTAAGACAAGTCAACAATATGTTTAATCTTCATTGTATCCTGATGTCTTATGACTTTATAGTTTGAATGATTAGCAAGGAGCAGTAAGGAACATGGAAGGATAAATTCCAATAGAGAACATTTTCAGAGTGGAGGTCAAATTTTAATGGAGGAGTGTGATAATAATTAACTGTTTTTACCTTTGCCCTCCATCCTTAGTCAAGCTGGCCTTGGTAAAGATCAATTTAAAAAATTTTCTTAATAATGAATGCATCTCAAGAAAATTATTAATTTATAGTGGTATAATCCAAAGTAAACCTGAACAGGACATAGTCTCTGATGAAATGTAACATGTTTCCACTTTTGATAAAAGTGTACCTCAAGCCAAAAATTCAAAAATATATATCAACACATCATGAAAAATGAATTCTAATAGTCCAACTCAAATTAAAATGGTACATTGTGCAATAATTTGTGATGTCATTGTTGTACTACTCAAATAACAATCTTTGTCTTTCGTTGTTTTCTGAAAGTTATTGCACCTTGTACCAAGGTGTGATAGCACTCTTACTCCTATGGGGTGATATAACTAATTAAGCCCTCTCTGTGAAACATGCTATGCAAGCAAACAGGAAGGTGTTCAAGGTCATAAAACAGTTTTAATTTCAAAGGGAAAAAAAGCAGATAATGACAGTTGTACAATAAGAAAGTCACAAATTATTGCACACTGGACTAATTTGTTTTAAGTGAATAAATTTCAACATTTCATACCTCTGCTCAAGAATGTCCTATGAAGATGGGACTTGGACTGTTAAAATTCAGTTTTCATGCTGTTTAATATATGAACTTTTTGACTTGAGGTGCACTTTAAATCTTTCAACACACTAAAATGTATTCCTTCTGGCAACAAAACATAAAAGGCACAAAGTAACTCCAGTATTTTTCAAACATTTTTTTTACCATTAATATAATTTTATTTCTATAAAGAAACTTTTGTATTAAAAATTCTGTTATTTTCCAATATCCAGTAGAAGTCAGGGGCTGCAGAGCAAATTTGAAGTGGTGGGCTTATCACCAAAGCAGTCAAACATTTTCAGCAGTAAAATAGCAATCTGAAGTGGCCCAAAATGCCTTCCACAGAAAAAGTGAGAGGGTGGGGGGAGGGGGGCTTAAGGCCCCAGCTCCCTGTCTCTGCAGTCCCTGGACATCACCCACAAGTACAAGGACAAACTTTTCTAAAGTTTCATATTTTTTAACACATTAGGGAAAAAAATTGTGACTTTAGTAACTACAACAAACATGAACATTCATGGTTTCTTAATATTATACACTGCTACTGTGATTCCTTCTCATATTGGAAGATACTTGTCAATGGGAAGACTAAAATTCACTTGCAGGAGAGACTATCTTGCAAAAAAATCAAAATTTTGAGAAAATTCATTGAGAGATGCTAAGTTTTTGCCTATAATTACTTCTATGCCATTGTAGATCACTTCCTGGCATAAACCATTTCCCCATTGTAACTACCCTTACAAAAACAAACAGAGGTATACATAACATCCAGTAAGGGAACCCTGTTCTTCATACAGAGGGAGAGCAGTATTAAGCATTGCACTAAGAACTAAGTTAACCCTTCCATGCCCTTTATCACACAGAATACTCAACACATGCATTTAAGCAAATCTGAAAATGTATGCAAACTTATTATAAAAACCCAGAATCAGATCAGAGTCCATGTGTAAGTTTAGGCATTGAGTTCTAGATTTTTCCTGTGCACTACAAATCAAACTCCTCAGGAAACTAAGTAATTTCATTGGTATGCTGAGTTTCATCAAACATTCATACATTTCCTTAATACCCATTCTTTATGTTGTTATTTTGCTCAAAGTAATTTGAAGTGAGTGATGAGTAAGCAATTGCACTCGCACACATCAAACTTCAAGACCTGAAAGCCTTTTTCCAGTTGTGGTTCACTGGCTTGTTTTCCCCAATCCATTGCTTATGCTCAGCATCAAGCACAAGGGCAGTAGCTTCCATTTTTTAGTGGCAGTGGAGCAAATTTTGCAGTGTGTGTTGAGGGGGGGGGGGCTAACCCAAAGTGGCCCGACATGTTTGACAATATAATGGCAATATAAGGTGGCCAACATGCCTAAGGGAGAAAAAGTGGGGGATGAAGCCCCCCTGCCAGGACCCTACCAGGAGTCCAACTCCAGACCTCCCAACTAAAAGTCAGATGCTCTAACCATTTGACCATGAAAAGGGGCCTGCATCTGTAATACTGTATTAGCAGTTCTTTGTATTAGTAGTTCTCTGAAAAGTGATCTAATACAGAAACTCTGTTAACCACATATATAGCACACAAAACTCACAAGTGCATCAGATATTAGCCTACGTAGCACCTCTGTGGCTATCGCCCCCCCCCCCCCCAGGCTGCTGCCCCTCAGAGCCTCCAAGCAATAGTCAGAAATTTCTTTCAATGAGCCCAAAAGTTGATTGACTTAATATTCATGAGCATCCACCACAATTGGTTTATTCCTGAGGTAGGCAGTGTTCAGTGACTCAATCCTTGCAATGCTTACTAGGTTGAACACAAAGTCATTCAAACCAAACAAAAACATAGGCTTATTACAATCGCTAATTTTCTAATTTAGATGGAAGTATTGATCATTTATAGCCGCTTACAAACAATGACAACTTTCATCAAAGCATTGGTTTAAAAACAGTAATCTT
This sequence comes from Holothuria scabra, assembly GCA_037179385.1. NCBI lineage: Eukaryota > Metazoa > Echinodermata > Holothuroidea > Aspidochirotida > Holothuriidae > Holothuria > Holothuria scabra. The sequence continues at coordinate 36,827,602 of CM074200.1, forward strand.
TGGTTGAAAATTTTTGAACTGTCTTTTCTCGGTTATTTGTAATTATTAAGCTGCTGTAATGTGTGTGTATGCTTGCATTATATCACACAAATAACATCAACCACCATGACTTCATTAGCTGTTGTTCAATGGTACAAGTGTTTGCATGTTAAATAACATTTAAAAGCCTTGCTTCACCCAATCCACCTAGAGCTATGTAAATGAAGGGTCCGTTGGATTTCTACGCAAGTTGATATGATTTTGGCTCCAACGCCAGCAGACGTTGGTTTTTTGTAGCAATGAGCTGAACAAAAGACTGAACGCAGGCTAATTACACACAAGAAGCAAAATATAGGGAATATGAAATCCTATCATTATAAACTTAAAGGGCAAAAGTCATCTCACAGAGTTATTTTGAAACAACAGCTTAACCTCACAAATTTTCTCTTTCTCTTTCAAGTGACTATTATGATATTTCAGGACTTAACTATTGCATATTCAAGGTAAACCAAGAATATCACCATGATAAATTTAACAATTTAGTGAGAAAAATATTGTCACATGACTCTAAAATACCAATCACAATAGATAGAGCTGGGACATACCATACTACTACACAAAGTCAAACTAGGGTGACTACATTTCCCTTTAAAGGGCTAAACCTCTCACCCCAAACTACAATTTTGGTACGGGGGTACCAAAATTCTCAATTGGTTCAGCTCTTTGACTGACAGCTAATTCAAAGAATGCAGAGTACCAAAGCTCATATTACACAGCATGAACAGTACTGAGAGTGTTGTGATTATGTAAATCAAGTTTTTCCAAAACTCACCTTGAAGCAATAAGCTGAGATTGAATCTGGATGAGGATGAATTTCAGACAATTGTGGGAGGGGCTTAAGTAAGAAGTTTAGGAAAATTGGTATTGTTTGAGGTGAGAGAACTGGGTCTTTAAAGGAGTTTATGCTGTTAGAAAAACTTAAGGGTCATCAAAATATCTTTACAGTTGTTTCAATAAATAAAAAAAAGTGCAAGGGTCAATCTGAACTAATTTAAACTGTAATTCAATGTAATTTGTGGAAATCATTACAAATACTGGCTACTTCATACACGTCAAATGGGTAAAGCAAGACATGTTATTTAATACTGAATATATATGGAAGTAGTGTGTTAAAATATCAGAAACACAATTTATCAGTGCTTTAGATAGACCATTTCTTCAATGCAATATTCGTGACTGACAGTTTGAGGAGATCTTTGGGGGAGTTTGTCCTTCTCCACTTCGGAAGAAAAAAATTCAATCTAAGAGGTACCTTGGTAGCAATGGTGCAACATTTGACCCTGATAGACCTTGAAAATGAAGTAAAATCTAAAAGGTAACAGCAGTAATGACTGGTTCTTGAAACACAATCAAGATTGTCATTTTCAAATAAGCATCTGCAAAAATTGCTGTTGTAATTTTTTCTGGGTGACATTCCGGTTGGTTGTACAACACTTCCACAAACAGGGCAACTATTAATCACTGTATTAATGTTTATTTGTTAGGCCACACATTATCATGGGCAAATTACCAGAGTAAGAAACTGAGTGAACAATATGCATAAGGAGGAGAGTGAGGGGTATGTAAGTACGTAAGTAAGAGATTTGACTTATTTTGTACTAAGTAGCACCAATTTGCACTTAAAAGAAGGGTTTAAGGTCACAACAGGATTTTGTATGTTAGAGGGGTACTTATCCTGAGCATCTTTGTGAAATTTGCATTGGAATTCGATGTGTGGTTCTCAAGATATGAACATGTAAAGTTTTCACATTTTCAACAAAAAGTGAACCTGGGGCAAGCACATATGACATCACATCCTCACATTAATGGACAGTCTTTTGTTTTTTGTTAAACTTTATGCTTGATTTCCTCCTCAACAATCCCATATTTTTAAAATGTGATTGCATAAGTGGCATGATAATTTTACAAACTTTGCATCTCCCACATGGAGGTCATACTCCTAATAACTCCAAGGTCAACACAACAGTTCCAAAAAACAAAGGGAAACAAAGCATTCCTTGTCAATGTGAGGACGTGAAATAAGCTCTGCTGCCGTCAAACTCACTTTTGAACACAAATCTACTGGCTTCATTTACAGATATCTCAAGAAATACATGTCCGATTTGAATGGAACTTTTACCACACTGTGTAGATTTCCTTCCTCTTTCACATACGAAAATTAAACTTTTGCTTAAACTTCCCCTTTAAGTACTCTCAGATATTACAAAATTCCCTAGAACAGGAGTGTCATTCCAAACCTCTGAAAAAAAGCTCCTGACACCTATAGAGTGACCCCAACCCCCTTACCTCATTACCTTTATTGAATGCCCAGCAAAGCTGAAGTACCAAAGGGTGGTTGCTATTACAAGCAACAAATATAAATAACTTCCTGTACTACCCAGTTTAAATAAGGTCGTTTTGAATGACTCAACAGAAAGCAAGTTACAGGTCACAAAATATTGCAGTCGAGGAGGGTCATTTACGAACTTAAAAAAGACTTAAGTCAAGTTAGTATCTGAAATTGTACTTTTTCCATGAGAAAAATTTTGTTGCCATGCCTCCTTGGTAGTCCCGTGATGTACATTTTGAAAACTAGTGACTTGAGTCAGGACTCCTAAAAAATCTGAAGAAATGCACATTCTTCCTATCACACTTCCTTCTTCCCAAAAAGTGCTGATTTTAACAATAAAATAAAATAAAAATTGTTTACCTTTAAAGCAGGTTACATAACATTATACACACTTTTTAGACACAATGGTTCACCAACCCTCAACACAATTTATAACCGCGATTCAAACACCTCTATTTTGAAGTTCAAGCTGAAATCACAGCAATCTGGGGTGAGATTCACAGACATTTGTGTAAGAAGTTTTGTAAGTCAAAATAATTACATACTGTGTCAAACTTTCTTAAGTGATATTCACAAAAACAACTTAAGCAGTTCATAAAGATATGCCTCGCAATTATACAAACTCACAAGAAACAATAGGATGAGCACATGCAGCATGTGCTGCATACTTTAAGCCAATCACAGCACATCTCATCATTCAAATAATGCACACAATTTTTTGTGGTGACACGTCATTATCAATGTGGTGCACAGCTCCTTGCTACATTAGGTATGGGTTGCCACAGCTTTTTATGAAAACTCTGAAGCTTGCAAAAAATTTTGCAAAATAGTTATGAAATTTTGCCTTCATGAATACCAGCTAAGAAAGGTACAGTGCATAAATCAGATTTACAAAAGGAGTGAATCTAGTCAATTCCTTAGTTGAAAGCACATCAATCAATTCCTTGGCAAATGTCTGACTTAGTTATCATCTCACAACCCACCCAGAACTGAGTATCATTTGGGTCCACCAATTTTCATCAATTTGTGAAAAAATATGTACGACTGACAAAGGTGTCACTTGAAGGGCAAGAGCAGTCTTCCCAAATTGAAGTAGTGTAGTAGACTGTCCAGTTTCATGATTGGCTGTTGGAAGTAATGTGACAACATTTTTTTCTTCAAATGTGAACTTTAATAAAAATGACTGCTTGGGTTACCTTGAATATGCAATAGTAGGTAGAGTCATTAAATGTGATGAAAGATACTTTGAAGAGAAATAAGTGGAAAATTGTTTTAATTAGCTTTTCCTTCAAAATAAGTTTGGGAGAACTGCTCTTTACCTTTAATTTTCAAACATTTCTGTGCCATGTACAAAGGCTAATCACATCACATAATCCCCAATATGGAATCTGTCCAATCCTTCCATTCAAATTGACCTGACTGGAGGTCATTGCATCTGACCTGACCCTCTGACATCTGTCCACATCACACACATCATCTATTGTAATTCATTGCTCATAATACCTCTTCTTTAAGGCCCTGTATTTGCGAAGCATGTACAATGCCTCTAGTTCTTTCAAGACGTATTCACCTCTTCCAATCAATTCTTTGATTTTCTCTGGATCCTTCTCATCTTTGTTTTTCATGAAGGCATGGTGACATCTGTCTCGAAAGTATTTTTCACCTTTAGGATACTCCCTTCCAAGAAATATTAGCTGTCAGGAGAAAAAAAAAAAATTATTAGGACTCAGGTTTGGTTTGCAGCTTGATAGGGCTAGGCGGTACACCATTACTCACAAGAATACTAGTACTGGTGGTATGAGTGGTAATAAAAGTACTGAATATTTTATTTGGTGGGGTTACTAATACCCATTCTTGAAAAAATTTGCACTGTTCAAAGATTAAAAATTCCCCCATGATACTGCACAGATACTCATGTAAAAAAACATAGTAAATTAGGTCAATGGAGAGCAAAGACAAAATAAAAAGGTTGGCATGGCAATTTGTTACCCAAGAATTGCCTGTTGCTTACCAATTCTTAATTTGATTAGCAAAGGTTGCTGCACTGCCAACACCAAAAACTTATTGAAGAATTTTGAAATGTTTCTTTGCTAATCAATTCACTGACACTATTCTGTCCCTTGCAGAGGTTTCTACACAGCAATGGATGTAATCATATACTCAGTTGCACTGTCCTACCCGTGAATTGAAAGAGGGTCCGCTGTATAGTCCCCATCTCATTGGTCCCCCAGGTTAGGGTAAGGGTTAGGGGTTTGGGTTTAGGGTTAGGGGACCACTGAGATGGGGGCCCAATGAGACGGAAGACTTTTGACACAGGGAACTATAGATGTTATCCCATTGAGAGATCTGTACTGTCCACAATACTGATTCTTTGTGCTTTCTGATACTGATATAGTACCAATATTTCACTGTACTGCCCAGCCCTCCAGCCTGACCAATTGTAATGTCAGGTACCCAGAAAAATGAGCAGCAGATAACTCGCAACACATCTTGGTTGAATAGTGGGATATTTTTTTTGATTTACTGGCTGTGAAAACCATGTAAAGAATAACAACTTCTAACCTTAGTGCTCAGTTTTGCAACAAGTTAGAAGTATCAAGTCAATACTACAACATAATATGACTGATGCAATGATGAATAAGGCTCTGTGTAAGTATTTGCCAAGCTGCCCAAACTTTGATCTAGAGCAGTGATGCTTCACTGCAAAACCTCAATACTTTTGTAAAAGTGATAATATTGTGGACAATCTTGAAGCAATGATGCTTCAAGATTGCTAGGTACAGTATGCACTTAAAGTATTAATGATAGAACAGAAAACATCATTTTAATGACATGGTACTGTAATATCCACAAAATATGAAATGAAATGTGAGACAAACTTAACATCATCATTGATGACCACTGACAAGCACATTGCTTCATAGAGTACTGTAGGTTAACTACTGAGGTGTGGTCATTCAAATTTTTGCAGAGATTGGGCCAAGATTGGTATCCTGATATGTTTTATGCTAAAAATATTTACGAATATTCAATTCATAAAAATCTTTTGTTTCTAAGTGGTAATCCCATCTCAGTAGCACCTAGCATTTGGAAGAGAGGCATTAACTTTTGAGAAAATTACTGAACATTTTTCACTTTTGCAGTGCAGTGCATCATAAGAAATTGGTGATGTCATCTTGATTACTTGATATGTTAAACTTTTAAATTTATGCGGAAGGTAACACTTAAAATTTAACTATTAATTCAATATGTCATAACTTTGCCATAATACACAGTGACATATTCAGACACTCCAACAGTAACATAGGTCTATGAACTTGCAAGAACCAACATGCATGATACATTCCATTATAAAAAATAACAAAATGATTCACAGTTCACTTGAAAAATTTACATCCCATTTTGTAATCCACTGGAAATCTGGGGGTAAATTTCATAATGAAACAAATCTTAAAGAAGAAGCAGCTACTGTTTATGTCATCTTTGAGACAGCCACAACGAAAATGCAGATGGCCAAAATTTCATAACATGGCTCCAGAGTCAGGAAAAAAAAACAACATTGGTAAAACAAGACTGGTACAAAATGAACAGGTAAGGGTGACAAGTTATGTGCAGTTATGATACACAATTGTTGGAGAATACATTAGCTGGACACATCAGTAGCAACTGAGATGTCTGCCCAAATAAAAAAATCCTGGCTTAAGGCCTGTAAAGGAGAAGTTCATGGAGTAAGCAGAGGAGTTAATTAAGGAATATTAGGACTTGAATTCTACAGCCTGCAAGTGTGATTGTGCACCATCCCCCTCCTCAAATCACTGTGAGGGAGTGCGATCTTTTGGCACACCTTGACTAAGATGCGAGCTCATGTATATCTATTAAATTTTTAATAAAACAGTATGTCTCCCACACTTCTCACTTCCTGAGGAGTTTGATTTGTAGCACACCTTGAAAATCTAAACCCTTAGGGTGGTTAGGTTGGGAATTTTCTTTGACATGTCATGGCCCTTTAAGATGCTCCCAGACCACACCTGATAAATGATGATACTGAACCTGCTTTACTGTTTTTTTTTTGTTGCAATTTTTGCACCTCCTTAAATAAGGATTGCTGCTTTTCTTATTAAACAGAGGGTAATGGTAAGATAGAGATTGACACCTCCACTTAATAATCTTTACACATTGGTTTTATTGAATGGTGCCCCTAGCTTTTTTTTCCTAGTTATGAGGCATTGGGCTATTAAAAGAAGGGTTTAAGGTCACAACAGGATTTGGTATGTTAGAGAGGTGCTTATTCTAAGCATTTTGGTGAAATTTGCATTGAAATCTGATGTGTGGTTCTCAAGATATGAACAGATAAAGTTTTCACATTTTCAACAAAAAGTGAACTTGAAGCAAGCACATATGACATCACATCCCCACATTAATGGGGCAGTCTTTTGTTTTTCTTTAAACTTTATTCTGGATTTTCTCCTCAATAATGACATATTTTTAAAATATGGTTGCATAAGTGGCATGAGAATTTTACAAACTTTGCATCCCCCACAGGGAGAACATACTCCTATTAATTTCAAGGTCAACACAACAGTCTGATAAAACAAAAGTAAACAAAGCATTCCTTGTCAATGTGAGGAAGTGATATAAGCTCTGCTGCCCTCAAACTCACTTTTGAACACAAATCTACTGACTTCATTTACTGATATCTCAAGAAATACATGTCCGATTTGAATGGAACTTTTACCACACTGTGTAGATTTTGTACGTCTTTCACATATGAAAATTTAATTTTTGCTTAAACCTCCCCTTTAAAGAGAAGACAGCATAAAATCAAGTACTCACATTTTTGTACAATGTCTTCACAGCATAACGTAAATTTGTGGATGCAAGTTGCTGCAGTTGAGTCATTTTTCTGGTTTCCTGTTTGACTGCTATAATACCTACAATACAATGAAAACACAGAAAACTGGCATATCATGAGAAAAAGTACAAAGGATGAAATTTATCTCCAGCCCTGCCGACATGTAGACATGTTGTTTCTAGTCCATATTAAAAATTTACCCATCTCTTCTGGGGTCAGGCTTTTCCATGGTGACTGCATAATCTACAGACAAATCAGGAATGTCACTGACCAAGTTACACTCCAAAATTATCTACACACCCTTTTTAAATGGCAGAAGGATTGGCATGTGCACTTTAACACCCAGAAGTGCTTTCCTGCGGGAATTAGAGTAAACAGTCAAGAAATGCCAAACTTTACAAATACTCCCTAGTTGGTGATGATAAACTTGAGACTACTGACTGTCATTGTTATCTTAGAGTTGATATCTCAAAAAACCTCCCCTGGCACATCAAACATATCAACCTTATTACTGTACCTCTTCAGCGAACAGGTCTTTAGGCTTTGAAAAGGAATCTTTACTCGTGTCCTAAGAGTATCAAAGCAAATGTCTATCTCACACTTGTTCAATCCCTATTGGAGTACTCTTTTTCTGTCTGGGTGCACTGCCTCCATGGTAAATAAAATTGAGCAAATTCAATGTAGGGCTGCTAGGTGTGTTTGTAAGGATTACTTCTCCTACAGTAGTGTTTCCAAAATTTTGAAGGATTTAGGGTGGGAGAGTCTCAAAAATAGGAGGATTTCTAATAGGCTTGTTGCCCTCCAGGAAGCCAGTTTCTTTCAGTTTTTCATGCAGTGATATGCTAAAACCTCAGAGCTTCTGGAGGCTTCTCCCCCTTGGCCCCACTGGGGTTTTTCTCCTGTAGCCCAAAGTGGCCCTAAGGCAGGCCCCTGGACCACACCCACAAGACCTTGCACTTCACACTTGATTTGGCGATGCATATGAAAATCTTTGCCCCCCAGCATTTTCCTTTGCCCTCAGTTTGCCCCACATAATTTGACATTCTGATACTGCCACTGGTACAGTAAGTATCAAACTGTTTACAATAACGTGCTAATGAGTGTAACTGTTGAATTAGTGTAGGAAAATGTTATTTTTATTATCATATGCTATTAGTGATGTCACAATGTTAATGTAAGAAATTATTTTGAATACTTTAATAAATTTTAGGAAGTTGCAAATGAATTTTTATTCCATTTTTTTTTACTTTTAAGAAGCTTCAAATCATCAAGAGTAGTTGCAATAGTTGTACAAGATTTGGAAAGGAAACTACAGAAGCTATGCCGTTAGACCCTGGGGTTAAACCTGGTTTACAGGATTACAGGGCTATTCCTCTCACCCCGAAATACAACTTTTGAAGTACTCCATGAAACTTCTTGACTAGCACAGCTCTTTGATTGACAGCTACAGGCTAGTCTAATGCTCATATTGTACAGCATGTACTGTGTTGTGAATGCATTTTGCGTCAGTACCTTGGTTCATTCACAGATCGAGTGCAAAAAATATGGCACGGTCACAATGTACAACACCTACTCACCTGACCGGATCAATAAATCTCAGTGACACTGAGAGCCTAATGTTACTTAAATTATTGCAGTCTTGTCCAGAGTGAATTTAGTGCACTATATGCTGGAGATCTGCCGCATGGACTTACAATTTTGGTCGGCATGGTTGGTAGTTGGTGTAGTCTACTGTGTGGTGTAGCAGTGGAAAACAGTACTGCCAGCATAAAGCAGAATGGGTCAACTCTCACCGATATGTAAACGTACATAAATCTGCTATATACCTGCCCTTGTGCTGCCAGTGAACAGTATGTGCATTATGTACATGTAACAGTTATAAATACATACAATCTCTTGGAGAATCGCTACCGGCTTAGTTCTTATGTGTACACTAGGCCTGCATACCAGTACAGGAACTGCCAATGAATGTTGTCCTTATATGCATCACAGTCATATTTGTTTTGTTTGTTTCACTGTATCTGATCCTCCCATGTGGGAACCAGGCAATACCCCAATGAAGGGGTATTAATGCCACGCTGGCAATGCCAGTCTCGTGAGACAAACTCACAGTTTAAAGTCTATGATTAAGGGATAGCAGATGAACTACAAGCCAGAAAACTAGACGACGATTTCAACGCTGGAGCTGGGACTTGAACTCACGACCTCATGATTGGCAGACGCAGATCATTACCACTGTACCACTTTATGTATACTATGCATATGTACTAGGACGGTGAAGGTTTAGGGCTGTGAAGGTTTAGCAAAATAAACATTTAACCTCAAAAATTTGCGATCATTTAGCGATTAATTGCAATTTCCATATCACAAAACAAAAATAATTTCAGTATGTTGTGATTGATACTGAATGTAATGCACTTTGTTATCTTGCATGGTGAAATCAAATTATTCTGAAACTTTGAAGCCTACAAGGTTCAAGTATGCCCAGAATGTTTTATTTAACAAAACCAGGGATCATCAGAATATACAAATAGCCTAGATAAAAAAAACCCCGTCAAACTAGGCTTTGCGATTAATTGCTTGTGGCTTTTACTAAACGTTTATTCCACATGCGATCGTTTAGCGATTAATCGCTACACGTTCACAGCCCTAATAATGTACGCACACCTTGGCCTAGGCTACCCACTGCTATGCATTGTACATGCACAGTCAGAGAATTACAGGGTATGACTATGATCATGAAATGTAGGCTTTTAATGGATCGGAAATTGGAATGCATACTGGGCTCTTGTAAAGTTGTAGGCTACTTAAGAGAGTAGGACAGGAGAGAACTGGAGTGTAAGAAATGAGAGGATCAGGCCTTATTACTTAACCTTGCTAGCGGTTTAATTAAATGTAGTGTAACATTACATTAGGCTAGGCTATGTCAATGAAAGTAATTTATCGTTAGCCCAGTTGTTAGGCTACTGTAAACTGATTACTGTAGCTACGCCAAACGAACAGGCACTGACTTCTGGCATTTTCATATTCATGCCCACGGTTTTACCTGAACGTTTGCCTGTCTGATGAAGATCCGCAAATCACTCAGAAAATGAGTCGCATACTTCTAAACAACTGAAGGAGAAACAATCAAATTTCGTTTCTCCCAAGAACGAGTCGTTCGTCTCTTGTCTTGACTCGTACTCTTGGGCAATGTTTGTTTTGAGAGGGCGCTACACTTCTTCGATCAAACAAACACAGGGCAGGGCAAGTGCAGTTACTTTAGATGTAGGCATGAGGTAAACAAGTGCTTTAAAAAAGTTAACAAACCCTGATTCATCTAAAATGGTCCCCTGTAATTTTCTGCTTTCTCCCATCAGTTTACAGGAAGATTGTTTGCTTCAACAAGCAGAACAATTGATTACCTTATCTTTGCTTACTTTTGGCTGATTCGCCGGGCAGTATGTGGTTAATAGAATTCTAACACAACTGTGTTCGAAATGCCTACGGCCCAGTTTCCTACCTGATGGTTCAATTTGAACAGGCCATGGCCTTTTACAAGTAGTGGCTTACTGGTTTATTTTCCCTACTTCATTGCTTATGCGGAGCATCACTCACAACGGCAGTAGGTTCCATTCTAAGGGGCTTTGATATGACTCGACCTGGGAATCGAGCCCGAACATTCCGCGTGAGAGTGACTGATGCTCTACCAAACACGCTGGACCAAACACTTGGTCTCAGCGCCAGTGCAACAAGGCCCTGCAGTGCTACTCATTTCATTTCAATTCATTATTTGTTTCATCACATTACATATTATAATATGATGTGAAAGGAAGTCATCCAGAAAACCAAAATTGGCTTAACAAAGTGGATGACTCCCTATAACCAAGAAAAAAAGATAATAGATATTTACAGTTTCTACAAAACAAACAGCAAACAAAAACGTACATACATAACTATGACATGTCTCCGTATTATACACTCTCATTTGGAAAAATTATGAGCATACTTGAAAGACATTAAGAATAATTTCAATTTCACCAAGGGAACTTAATAATTATCAATGATGCCTTCCCTAATCGCCTTCTTAAAGATAAACAGAGAGGCAGAATTTTTTACTGAGTCTGTGAGGGTATTCCAGATTTTAGTGCTACGATTACGCAAGCTAAACGATCCAATGTTCGTACGATAGTAATGACGATGAGCAGATTTAGCGTGTCTAGTACTATGCCTATGAACAGAAGTTTTGCTAATTATAAAATTATGAAATGTATCTGGTAGTAGTCTATTCCAAGCCTTGTAAGAAAATACAGCAATGTTGTAATCAATGATGTCGGTAAATTTGAGTAATTGAAACTTTTTAAATAGTGGGTTGGTGTGGTCCCTGGGACCTGCATGAGCTAAATGGCGAACCGCTCGTTTCTGCAATGTAGTTAGTTGGCTAAGGTAAGAACTGTTAGCCCCGCTCCAGACAATGGAACAATAATTTAAGTGGGGAATAATTAAAGTCTGGTATAGTGTCATGAGTATATTTCTTGGCAAAAAGTGTTTTAGTTTGGATAGTACGCCCACGTTTCTTGAAATCGTCTTGGAAATATTTGCAATGTGTTCTCGCCAGGTGAGCTTTTCATCCATGTGTACTCCTATACCTCGTTGTGGTCACTTGCTTAATAGCAATCCCATTTATTCAATTGAAGCGGTATCATACAATGAATCTACACTCTTATGTCTGAAGAAAATGTTAGTGTCATCAGCAAAAAGTATAATATCAGCTTTATCAGCAACAAAATAAATATCATTCATATAAACAATGAAAAGGAGTGGCCCCAGTATGGACCCTTGGGGTACCCCACAACGAATATCCTTGAGACTTGAAGTCATACCCTTGTAATAAGTATATTGGGATCTATTTGAGATGTAGCTGTGAAACCAATCTAGAACATTACCGCGGATACCATAAGTCTCTAGTTTAGCAAATAGGATACTGTAATCAATTGTATCGAATGCTTTACTTAGGTCTAGAAATACACCCATTGAAATATTATTACCATCTAAACTTGTGCATAGCTTGTCTAAAGCATCCGATAGGGCTAATTAAGTTGAATGGTTAGGACGAAAACCATACTGTCCTTTACAGAGGATATGAACATTTTTAAGAAAATCATGCACTCGGTTAAACATTAACCTTTCAATTATCTTTGCAAAACATGAAAGTAAGGAAATAGGGCGATAATTTTCAAAAGCTTGTGGATCCCCCTTTTTAAACACGGGTAATACTTTCGCCGTTTTCAATTTGTTTGGAAATACTCCTGTCTTGAACGAAATATTAAAAATATAAGTAAGTGGTTTAACAATAAACGGTAACACCTGTTTTATAATACTAGGTTTGAAATCATCATACCCCGCTGCTTTGTTGGGCTTCAGACTGGCATTAGCTACATTCAGAAATTCATCTTCAGAGACCGGGTACATGAACATAGAATTGGAGTTAATGGCAATGTTTCCAAAGAAGTGATCTGCATCGCCACTGGTTGCAATCTTGTCTGCAAGTGAAGGCCCAATATTAACAAAATAATCATTGAAACTTTCAGCAATATCTTTATCGTTATCAATATTATCGCTGCCAGTGGATCAGAGCAGTAGGCTGCATTTCGGCCCTGGAAGAGAAATCCTAAGCTTAAAATTTCTACTACTTGTGCATGTAGTCTCTCAGTGACAGGAGGGGCACCAATAACTTTGCCACAGTATGTTCGGGATGTGCAGTCTGCCGCGCAATGAGACCGTGTGGGTAACAAGGGTGGCGCCAGCGGGGGAGGGGGGGGGGTGCGGAACTATGACCCCCACCCCGTAGGAGAGAAGATCCATTTTCGCTGGAAACCTTCATCCGGATGCGATTTAATAGATGTAAGTCCGATACATTTCACCCTTTCTCCCCACCCTCAGAAGCTGGTATTTATTTTGCTCTCATATACGAGAAGACCATATTCTTCATGGAAACTCTCAAAATTCCTAAATTTTCTCCGAATTTTTTCAATATAATCTCTAGATTTTCAAACATTCTGAAATTCGGAAAGTATAGAAAATCTCCATTTTCACCATATGACACTGAACAAATAACCTCAACCAGCTTCAGTCTTTACTTTGCATAGATGAAATTGGGCAGATTGATCTTAAATAAAAACTTTAATTTTAGTCCCAACTCTCCTCTACCAACAAAATCGTTATTCCAAATTAGCACAGTCGTAGGGGCTGAGGGCTTACTTTTTTTCAAAAGGAGTTAGAAGAATAATCAATTACAGAGTGTACGGACAGTCACATACTCTACTACATCAGTTCAGTAGATCTTGAATTCAGCCAAGAGTCGCAACAGAGTAAGACATTAGCATGTTTTCAATTTCTTTGTTAGTTTACCTGGAAAACGTACAAAACCATTTAACCCAATGTTAATGATACATTTTATCAGAAAATTAAATGGTCACTTAGCAATTAGGCCTACTGATTTTTCTATAGGCCTATTGAAGTGAAAATTTTATGGCAAGCAAAAGCTCAAAATGACGACTGCTTCGTTTCTGCTTTCAAGTCTGGGAAATGTTACCTCCGGCTGTCTGAGGGTCCAAATTTTCAAAATTGTCTGTACTCTCCCCGCCAACCAATGGCGGCCCTCCGCTTACATAGTTTTCAGCAGTTGTACTGGACATAACATAGCAGGTTTGTACATCGTTTTCCCTTTGTATCAATACGAGGAATTATTTCTGTTGACTTTGCTAATTAATTTCAAATGAAACACTTTATTGTTAATGAAAGCTCAGAATAGCGACTGCGTAGATCCTACTTACAAACCTAGGAAACGCCTTTTCCGGCTATCTGACGGAAGGGTATATAGCGCATTTTCAAAATTTTCTGCCCACTTATAGCGCCAATCAAAGGTGGCGCTCCGCTTAGATAGTCTTTCGAGCATGGCTACATTTTTCATGCAAAAAATCTTTAGCCACCTCTTTGCAACTGTAATGCATTCGTACGTACTATTATGCTTTCTACTATAAAATTCCTTTAATATATAGGCTCCAGATTTTCAACAAATATGTTAAGAGAAAGTCAAACTTTTGCTGCCAATCTATCAGTAGCGTCCAACGGATCTTAACCTGTATGATGATCTTTAGTAACCCCATCAAACCGCAAGTCGCTCGGCGACCTACCTGATCTTTCTGATAAGAAGGTCAGATTCTTCAATAAAAATATAACGAAATTGCAACTCTTTCTCCAATGTAAGCTTTTGGTTTTCAAATATGTGTTACAAATGGTAAAATATTTTCGGAAAATTCTCCAGTTTCGGTGGAAATAACTCCTAGTGCAATGAAAAACTCGAGCCAACACTAATCACCCCGACACTCTGCAGCTGCTTAGTTTTGCTGTTAAAAGGCAAAACCACAAAACTTTCCAATTTCTCAGTGCCAAAAGGCTCATTTTTAATTGTCAAATCTACGTTCAAGGTAAGACGTTTTCGAGCAAATTGAAGGTACATTTGAGAGCATATGTGCATGTAGGCCTACAGTAACATGCATAACCTCAAACGAATATCAGTCGCCCAGCCTTGCAAGCAGTGGCGTAACCACACCTGATTTTCCGGGGGGGGGGGGGGCACAAGCATAGAAGTTTCCCGATTTTGCACTAGTTGAGCTGTGTTAGTTTGTGGGTGTCTTAAGACCTTACGGGAAGTGTTGACCAAAAGGTACATTTTTATGCTAATTTTTTTTTTGTTTTTTCTACGAGTAAGTACAATTTTTTTTAATAATTCTAATTTTTTTCTTAAGTAGAACACTACTGTATAAGGTACGTACCGAAAATTTGGGCCCTTTTACACATTTGTAAATACGGAACTGGTATTGCATAAAATAGATCAGATTCAGGGTTTCCTGTAAGGAAATTTGCATTTTGGGGGGACTATCGAAGAATCTGCGTTTCCTATTAGCATGAATCTGAGATAGCATGTCGACTAAAGATCGTGTTATCTCAGGAGGGTGGATTAAGGCTTCTCGACGACGCTAAGAAACCTCTCGAAGCTTTGTTGCTTTTTTGGACAAAATGAAAGCCTATATTGAAGAAACTTTTATGGAAACGGCACGGTATCGGCTAGGGCAAATCATCCACTGACTGCTCTATGAGCGAACACTCACAGCTTTAAGGGTTGCAATTTAAGACACAAGAAAAATTTTGCTTTTTTTAAATGATTACTTCGAAAATGGAACTTTTCAGAAGCATATGGAATTTTATGAAGGAAAACTTGGGAAAACCGCACTGTATTTGACGGGTGTCTCAAATGGTAAATTTTTCGATTTTTTCACTTTTTCGAGCAAGAGCGCAATCGCCCTGCCTCCTGTGGCTACGCCACTGCTCTGCAACATTGACAATCTACAAAGACTACACAACTGACAGGGTTGAAAGGTATTTGATTACAAGGTGTGTACGAGAGCATTTGAGTACGGTAGGCCAATGGTTCCCCTGCCTAGAATATGAAGTCTTGCTAGAAAGACTATCTTCAGTGACGCGGATCGTACAGAAAATTTTGAAAAATCGCGACGTAATTTTACATCGACTTTGATTATTTCCTCTTTTTCATCATGCATCTCTTTTAAAGATTTCGGGCACTGTCATAGGAGTTTTCTGAGTAATTAAAGCCATTCCAATTTCATTTCCAACCCAAGTGGATGCCCGAATTTTAGATCTTGAGAAAACCTTGGGGACAAACTGCGCACACCTCGTACGCCTGTCCGTGCAACTGGAAACGTGCCTTTCTAACACATAACCTTGATTTTTTGGGGGAGGGGGTGGAAGCTTGGGGCCATTTTCTGGCCGACCCCCGTGGTTACGCTACTGTTTTGTTTCTCTTGAAATTGATGGTGGAGAAATGCTAGGCTCAAAATTTCGTCAACCCAATGGTGACGAAGGACATCTTCAAAGGGTTATTGTATTTATTTTCTGAAAAGAAGAGCAACTTGTCGCAGGCAAGGGGACTGGATTTTCCCATCTCCTTTGGCAACTTTTTCCGTTTCGAGAGTGTCCAGATGCAAAATGATACAGGAAGGCAAAATCAAGGAAAAGTTGTCAAACATGTGAAAAATAAATGAAATCCAAACATTATTGTGGACAATCTTAAAAATTCACCCAGAAACCATCTCGAACGAGTAAAAGAAGGAAATTTCATGGTAAATCCTAACGTCTGATGATTTGCTCTTTGTTTTGCGTAGCAGTTGGACCACAGGTCATCTTACTGATACGAGCATACATGGTAAAATAATATGATATTACCAGAATAAATACAAGGGTGAGTATGTCAACCAGTCATTGAAATGCCCTTCCCTCAAGTTAAAATATTTTCAACTGCCACATATCCTTAGACGCAATCAAAAGCAACATTTTGCCTCTTTTGAAGTCATATTTTTTCTCAAGCAATCATAGTTTCCAGGTAAGTTAAATTAACCAATATTTCTAAAAAGTCGATCGTAAAGTATATACTGTACGCAAAGAGAGGCCCTGAAGTTTGCAGGAAAAAAAAGTGACCATAACGAAACCAACATGTGAGCCCCTGTACTTAACTGTCGCTTATATTTTTGGTTGGGAAAAGCAAACTTCTTGATGGCTGAATAATCTTTAATTGATATCAAATCAAACGGCTACGAGTAGCTCACATTAAAGACTCTTAAAAATATTGGGTAAATTATTACCCAACAAGTGTCCAACGTTAGTGCTATAGTTCACGGCACCAACATTGGGTAACAGATACCCATTATTGTTGGACACTATTTTCATCCAACGGTTGAGTATAATATTTGACCAACAAAGAGGTACTTTTTTACCCAACAGCAGGTGTATTTATTGCCCAATGAATTTTGCTTACATTTCCATGTAATCACATCCATAATTATATAATTTAGACAAGAAGGAAACTCAAGACCCTAAAACTTACACCGTTTTCCCTCCATAAGTGTATGGGGCACCAGTTTTTTTTTCTTAAAGTCCCGTCGACTCTCTGGCGAAGAGCCAAGGGGCGAAAATCAAACATTTACTCCTGGAGGGGTTCTGCTCCCTTTAGGAGCTAAACGTCCCAAATGGACAAGTACGCCCTCGGACTAACATGTGTGGTCCTCATCTAGACTGAGTGAATAGAACAGAAGCCACACCCTGGATGCAATTTAACGTCATGCCCAGGACCAGTCATGCTGGGGCACCAGTGGCTTTTTTCTAAAAGTCCCCACGACTCTCTGGCGAAGAGCCAAGGGGCGAAAACCAAACGATTACTCCCGGAGAAGTTCTGCTCCCTTAAGGAGCTTAACGTCCCAAGTGGCACCAGTGGCAATGCACTTGGTTAATAAACCGTAAAGTGTGTAGTTTGAAGTAATAATCCCAATCGTGCACTTTGTATTTCTTGTCCCATTTATTACGTAGTAGTGTAAACTTTTTTTCGTATACGAGTATACGACCATTGCTCTTTAAGTAATTTCGCCCAGATTTTTACTGCTATTCCACCGTTGGCTTCTTGTTTACCAAATCCAACCTTAATTAACTACTTTAATTAAAATAATTACCTGGAAAACTTAACTGATCCTTTACTAATCATCTGATTGGTCAATTAAATTTTACCCAAATGTTGGGTAGATGCGCACTGTTAGAAACACGGTGTTTCTTGATTTTGTAGATTCTTAAATTTGTAGATTGTCTTGATGTTTTTTTTGTATATGCTATATGAGCCAATTGCAAGGGAAACTGCCCCAACATTCCGCATGACCTGAATTTCAGGCACGGGCCTGGAAAATTTCAGGTAGGCACTTTTGTATTTATCTGGTGTTGTTTTAATTACACAGAAAACTCCCAAGGGTGTCTGAATTCTTTGAAAATTTTGTCCGAAATAAAAGAGGGTCGTAGTCATCCTTCAATTTTCATGAAACATCAAACGATAAGCTAACTTCTTAGCTCATCCAATCATATTGGTACGGCTTTTCTCTTAATGATTTCTGATCATTTTTGCAAGTTGTTCAGTTTCTATAGAAGTGAAAACTTTATTGCAACCCCAAGGTGAAATAACTTCTGTTTAGCTGCTACTCACGCGCCTGGAAAATGGCTTTTCGTCGACTGTCTGAAGTTTCGTCGAGATTTTGCAAAATTTTCTGTTCGCTTGCAAACTGAGGATGGCGCTGCTTTTAAATAGTCTTTCGTTCAAGACGACATGATTTCAGTCAGAAAATCATTTGACTCCGATATTCTATACACCTTTTATCTAATACCGTACCTTGGAATCTTCTCAATTCAGTAGTCTGTGCAAATTCTTCAGTTATTGAAGTGTTATAATGTTATCAATATTCTTTTCCAGAGGGCTTATATGTGCTGAAATTATTGTCTAGTGCAAAATGCCGTGCAAAAAAGATTTCGACCTTATTCAGTGTGCAGTTTCATTTGAAATTAAGGTATGGGATACATTTTCTTCTCTCTTCCTGGTGAAAAACGAAAAATTAAGCATAAAAATTGTTCCCCCACCACTTTCATACTGTTTCCTACCCTATGCCTATGTTCCAGTGCCACTAAGCAGCACTGATTAGACCATATTGTAAAGGAAAAGTCATTTCCTTAGTTACATTGCTCTTGAGTTCCATTTTACCTTCAATATAAGAAAATATATTCAATTCAACAATGCATGCCCGTAAACTCGGAATGTTACTTCTAAAGTGCCACAATGGACACGAAACATCTGAAGAAAGGCAATTCTAAATATGCAGTACTAAGTCACTTGAAGTGCCATTTCCAGCAATGTAGAGACAATTGTGCCCATTTGTGCCGATTTGTGTGAGAAAGAAATTTGAAAACATGAAGCATTTCGTCCCTTCTGGTCTTTTTCAACTCCGGGGTGGTAAGCTCTGTTAAAACCGATAATGTAAAAACAACCGATAATGAAAAAAACAAAACAAACAAAAACAAAAACAAAAAACGACAACTTAAAAATTCTTTGAAAGGATAATGTAAAAAAATACAAGTAAAGTAAAAACTGGTTTGTACCGATAATTAAAAAAAATCATCGATAATGTAAAAGCTATTGTTACATTCCATACTAAGATCCCACATATATGTGTGTGTGTGTAGAGATGTTTATAGTTGCTAGACAGTAATGTCCCCCCCCCCCCTTAGCAAAAAAAGCCCACCACAAAGTCGCCCCCTACACACTCGCCTCCTAAAAAGTCGCCCATTCGGTCAACAAAATCGCCCTTTTAAAAAAGTTGCCCCTTACAAAGTCACCCACTACAAACTTCCCCCTGACAAAGTCACCCCCACCTCAGTTCAATAGAGTCGCCCTTTGATTCGAAATACTCAAAAATAACTTCAAATATTGAGTTCATGGAAAGTAAACACCTTCGCCAACGCAATGGGTAGAAGCGTTAAACTATGAAGCCTATTAACCACTAGACGTAATAAGTTTGATGTAGCCTCCACAGTACTTTACTGGACCAGTTAAAAACGTCATGTATTTACAACTGAAGTCGCCTGTCTTGTTTATAATTACGGTCAATACATGACATTGGCACGGTAGCCTCTCGTTTCGCCCCCTTGCCAGTTCGCCCCCAATCAGATCGCTCCTGTTGCTTCGCTCCTTTGCGAGTATGAGGAACCTAGCCTACACACCCAAAAGAAAACGTGTGCTTATGTTAAAGGGCAGGGGCATTCATCCCAAATTGAAGCAGTGTAGTAGACTGTCCAGTTTCATAATTGGCTGTTTTGAGTCATGTGACAATGTTTTTTCTCTTCATATGTGAAATTTACCAGAACTAACAGCTGGGTTTACCTTAAAATTTGCAATAGTAAAGTCTTAAAATGTAATGAAAGATACATTGAAGGGAAATAAGATGAAAATTGCGTTATTCAGCTTTTTCTTCAAATAAAGTTTTTTTTTCTTGGGGGGGGGGGGGGGGGGGTGCTCTCTACCTTTTTAGTTGATTCACTTATCCGGACAACCCGTATATGGCAAGACACTTGGTCCCGTGGGTGTCCTTTAAAGTGGGGATCTGTATGTCACTATATCAATGGAGCATCCCAATCAGTCACATGATGACCGATTGCCCGGTACACTTAGCCCCTTTTGTTGACCCTATAGTGATATTTATTGATGGTCAGTTGACCATCCTTTTCCTGTAGAGGGAGAAGTCATTCTGGTTTCCTTGCCTCTTGCTATATTTAGACACTTTAGTCAATACCACTTTAAACACCCAAAACAAACGAGTTAAAATACTTAATTTTTTTTTTTTTGTGTGTGTGTGTGTTTAAGTCTGAGAATCAAAATCAGACAAACCGGGTGAAACTTTTAACAAAATTGACAAGATCAGATCCTAGAATGTTGAATGAAACGGCACGTGATAAAAATGACAGCCGACACGACAGAAGAATAAGTCACAATTTATCCATATTCTTGCTACATTCACTTCAAAAGTTTAAGAATTATAGTGTTATCATTGGCCGGTTAAGAAATTTCTTGTTAAACAGTGTGCATCTCTCCTAAGTTTCTCTGGCTAGACTCTTAAACTCGTCCAGTAAACTTATGGATTTGAATTATGGGTACTTTTTTAAAGATAACTTGGTCAAAAAAGTGAATGCCCGGATCTACAGTGCTACATACAGGCCACGCCCCTTCAAAGAAATGAATGTCAATTAGGCAAAAAATGTTGTTTTTCGATAGAATCGTTACAGCTGTACGAACTAATGCCTTTTGTTGAATTATTCCTTCTAACTTCCTCAAATGGGACCTGCAATGTTAAAAATTAAGTACAAAAATAGGAAAAAGACTGTTTTTGGAGGGCGAGTTTGTTTCAAGCAAGTTCAGAATGAAGCTAGGCCTACTGGACTCATACGTGACGTTAGAAATCTACCTTATCCCGAAAGGCTTAAGCGGCTTGGGCCAACCACTTTAGAGCTGAAGGTCCAAAGTAATCATTAGGTTAATTAGAGGTCATTGTAAAAAGCTTGATAAGACTTTTGTTAGACTTGACATTAGGAAGTTCAGTTTCTCTCATAGGGTTCAAGTTGTAATGAGTGGAATAGCAAGCCTGAGTGGGTATAATTGTCAACTCCACATCAGTGCACCGCTCAGTAAGGTTAACATTGACAAGTTTTTTCATGACTGTGGTAGAATATAATCTTTCGGGGCTCGTTAGGTTAGTTAGATAGGGTTTTACGGCCCAGTTTCCTGCCTATTGGTTCAAGTCGAGCCGGTCACGGCCTTTTTATTTTCCCGTTGGTTTACCGAAAGGGAAAACCTAAGGACTCATGCAGACAACACTTTTGCAAAACATCGTGCATTTTAATGTCGGCGTATACTATGGTTCATCGACTTTCTCAACATTGGTGCACAAGAACTACGCGACCACATAATTGTACACTGTCTGAAGCCGACGCCATGTTTTATCGAAAACTATTTTTGATGACTCAGCTAGACGAGACCATTTTTAACGTGGGCAACTGCGTGCTCTGTTTTTGCAAAAATAGTATTGTTTGGAGTTGAAGAAAAATAACGAACACGTTTTATTCTGTTTGAATAGTTTCATACATTTTATGCTAACTAGATTTTTACTTGATAGTTTTAACTTTGAGGAAGAACTAGGTTAAACGAGAGAAATGCTTTTACATCCTTTGAAATGTTTCTAACTTTCATTGGGCATTGAGTTACGTCATATATGTATCTATGGAGTTTCAAATGAGATGAGGCCGAGAAAGGCTTAAAGTAGAAAGGAATATGCATTAGCCCTTTGGGGAAGACATTCCCTTAGCATTTATTTAAAGCCCTTCAGGGTGGCTTTTCACCTGGGTTTTGTAAAATAAAAAAAAATATATTCTACACCGCGTGTCCTTCAAATATTGGTAACTTTTGTTAAAAACCTCTGCTTTTCAACGAAGCCACAACAAGTCATGTAATGTGGGCACATTGTCTCTGATTCCTTTTGTTTTTCTTAATAAGTTAAAGTCCTTTTTGTTCTTGAGTACTGTTGGAATGATTAATAGCCTTGCCTGTAGATAGAGCATTGCCCTTCACCATACTACGTAAAGTTCAACCACCACTGTTGTTCAATATTGCGTACAGCGGCATCCAAATGACAAATAGGCTAAATTGAATGTAATGTCAACTTGATGTGCCGCGATGACATCACAGGCTTTTCATGATGCACCAAATCAAAAGAAAATGCATTACTTTATAAATTTATGTCTTCCAAACGCTAAATGCTATAGATGCAGTTTTCGCCTCCTAAAGAAGAAAAAATTCTGCATATCTTGCAGTTAATGAATTTTGTCTCCGGAATAGACCTTTAATAATCCTTTCGGGAAACGTTTCACAATTCAGTTTTGATTTCCAGTTGTGGCTCACTGGCTTGTTTTCCCTACTCCATTGCTTATGCGGAGCATCATGCATAGCAGCAGTAGGTTCCATTTTTAGAGTATTTGGTATGACTGGTTAGGTGTTGGTGGTTTGCATTTTCTTTTCTGGGGGGGGGGGGGGGGTGGATTACAGGGCATCTTATGGGCCCTTTATAGCCCTCCTTTGCAATTTAGTCTTTATGTAATGTCATGTAATGCTATGCCATGCCATGCCATGCCATGCCATGTCATGTCATGGCATGACATGACATCGCCTTATACCTGAGGTGAGAAATTTACCTTACCATGCTAGGCTTTAACATCTCGGGCTTACCACACAGGGGTGGCGCAGCGGGGGCTATGACCCCCCGTCGAAGAAGGTCGGTGGTTTCATCGGGGAAGACTAAAAATAATAATAAATAAATTAGTAAGAGTCTGATAAACTTCAGTCACCCGGACGATCTTCTTGATTTTGTTTACTAGAAGACCCTGAAGACCATATTCTTCAATGAAACT
Organism: Holothuria scabra; assembly: GCA_037179385.1. Lineage (NCBI taxonomy): Eukaryota > Metazoa > Echinodermata > Holothuroidea > Aspidochirotida > Holothuriidae > Holothuria > Holothuria scabra. Next base: position 36,850,701 of record CM074200.1, read on the forward strand.
CACTGTTTCGAGTTTTCCTTACAAACACGGACCAGAGGTTGTTCATGTCCATGCAGTGCCCAATGGTCTGCCATCTGGCCTACCCGACAGCCGAATTCTAGCAAATGACAATCGGCCAGACCGTTTCAGCTACACATAATGATAAAAAGTAGAGGGAGAATGTTTCCCAATAAGTCTGACTAAAATTCATTTTAAGCCACCATTTTACGTGACATATTTTCAAATACGTTGGAAGTAAAATCATTTATAATCTGGAGTTCGGGCAGTCAAAGCAAATCTCATCTATTTAGCGTACTTTGCAATTTGATACAACGAAGATTCTTAATAGAGACAAAAAACTTATATGTTTTCAATTTCGTTGCATAACTTCCCCGAAAAGGGACAAGAACATTACATCTAATTGTAGCAGTACCTTAATTTTACCAGTTTACATGGTAATTGGAAACTTTTTGATCACTTAGCAAGTCGTTTTTTTTCTATTGAAGTGAAGTGAAACTTTCATTTTGAAAGGAAAACTCAAAATAACGACTGCTTCATTTTCTAGTTACAAGTCTGGGAAATGCCATTTCCGGCTGTCTGAGGGGTTAAATTTTTTTTGTCAATTTTCTGTACGCTCCGCGCCAACTGAAAATGGTGGCGCTCCGCTTAGATAGTGTTTTGGTCGAACAGATTACTTAGCAGAACAATTCATGTTTGCAAATTTGGTTTTGAGGCAATACTATGAAGTGAAAATTTTATTGAGGAAGAAAGCTCAAAGGAATGACTGATTTTTTTAGTTACGAGTCCGGGAAATGCCATTTGCTGCTGCCTGGGTTCTCAATTTTTCAAAAATTCTTGTGTTCTGCCCTTTGATAGTCTTTCGGGCAGAATTACAATTTTTTCGGACAACAAAAGACAATTCCGCCCATTCTCAAACTCAAACGCTCCCGTACGTCTCTGTCAATATATAAAATATCAAAACTTCAACTTTATGGGAAGCCAAACATATTTCCACGGGAAAATTTTCCAATTTGGTCCGAAGAGCCTTAATAAGCATAATGATATAAGGTAACCCTAACAAAACTCCAGATCACCCCCTACTTAAATTTTCTTTTGAGAAGAATAGATCCTTCCATAAAACCACAAAATCCGTATAAAATAACAACTTTTCTCCAATATAAGCTTCAGATTGTTAAAAGAGGCAAAATCTTCTAATTTCGGTGAATACTCTGTAAAATAAATAACCAAAGCCAACTCTGTTAATCACCCCAACATTCTACCTAATTTTGATCTTGAAGGCCATTTATCACTTAATAGTTAACCCAAATTTTTCGTTATAACCGAACCAAAAACCAGATTTACTTCCATTAAATTCCAAAATTTCTCCAAAAAGCTCTTTTTCTTAAAATTTTCGTTCGAAAAGGGTAAAGAAACTTTTCGGGCAAACTTCTAGTGTTTTGCTGAAGCCTTTGTACGTAGGCCTGGTAAGATTAAATGCGTAACTCCTAAAGAATTTCAGTTGTCGCCTATGTAACGTTTTTTATTTTGCCCATATGAAGGGTAGATTCTTCAATAAACACCCCAATTTTTTAATGGTCCTCAAAAAAAAAAACATAAAATAAAATAAAAAAAACCATATTTCTTTCAAAAATTTTAAAGGTAAAGAGCAGTCCCCCCAAACTTATTTTCAAGATAAAGCTAAATAACTCAATTTTCATCTTCTTTCTCTTCAAAGTATCTTTAATTACATTTAATGACTTAACTATTGCATATTCAAAGTAAACCAAGCAGTTATTTCTGGTCAATTTTACATTTGAATGGAAAAAATCATTGTCACATGACTCCCAACAGCCAATCATGAAACTGAACAGTCTACTACACTTTTTCAATTTGGGATGACTGCTCCTGCCCTTTAAATTTTGTCTTCAAAATAAACCCAAGATTTTTAAGTATTTGTTGAAAAAAGCCCAAAGTTTCGCCTGCTACGCGGGCCTCAAAGTCTGCTAATTTACGTCATATCGGGACTAATTCAAAGCCTTTGTCGGGGTGTTGAAATGCTGGCCCCTGCGGGGGAGCAGTGGTGTAGCCAGGATGGGATTTATATGGGGGCCTAGGTAACAAGTGGGGGGCCTGGTACCTCCGAGGGTCAGGCACGGCAAGACTATCTAAGCGGAGCGCCACCATCGGTTGGCGCGGAGCGTACAAGAAAATTTTGGGCTTTAAACCCCTCCAGATGGCCGAAAACGGCACTTCCCATGTGTTTTAAGCTGGATGTACCCAGCCTTGAAATACGAATCTCATGTCTGCGATGTCTCAATAATGAGAATAAAAAATCAATCTATGAAAAATGGCAATACATACACTTTTTAGGGACCCCAAAACTGGGCACTTCTGATCTGTGGCCTGGGGGATGAGACTAAAGGGAGCCGGTATCTCCCTTTCCCTTGGGAAAAATTGTGAACTTCAGAAGCACGTAGATCGCAAATGCGGCAATATTTGAATCGAAGCGAAGCGCCACTATCAGTTGGCGCGGAGCGTACAAGAAAATTTTGGGCTTTAAAACCCCTCCAGATTGACGGAAAGGGCACTTCCCACGTGTTTTAAACTGGATGTACCCAGCCGCAAATGCGGCAATATTTGAATGGATTTCAGCTTAACTAAGGCAGCACCTCACCCTTTAACAGGAAAACCAAAAGAAGTTGTGTCCCCCTCTGAGAAACTTTCTTTACGTTAGATTTCCTAGATGCAAAATGGTGCTATGTTTGGCAAAACTTTGAACTGATTATAGGCCTGAGTTTTCGGATTTTCGCTTTTTGGGGAGCATGAAAAATATAAAAATATTTTTAGTTTTTGTAGAGATTTTACAAAAGACATACATACTACCAAAGAAACAATGTGCAAAATGGTGCAGTATTTGTTCATCGGTACATTACGTAGTCAAAATTAAAATACTACGAATAAATCCCTCAAAATAATTGAACCTCAAAGCAGAAGTATGGATCATGTGAGAAACACATGAAACCCGGACCTTGTGGACATTTTGCAAATCCCCCGGACGCCAGTGAAAACTACTAAAAAGAGGACTTGTCGAAAAAATCGTCCTACACTAGTGGCACTTGTCATGGGAAGGAGTGAGGCACGACAAAGGCCTACTTGTTAAGGATGGAAGGGCAGAATTATCCGAAGGCAGTACCTTACCCTGATCTGCTTACGGCATATTTTGTGTATAATAAAGTATAGGAATGGTCGTGTAAGAGTGGTCTCCAGTGTACGATTGCCTTATTTTCAGTAAATCAATCAGCCATCCAAAGGCAGAAAGGGTCTTAACCTAACAAAGTCACATTAAAGTTTGTCGTCGAGACTTTCGTTTCATCTTCGAAGTGAAATGCAATAAACGACAGTGCAGATCACAAACGGTAGGCCTATCTAATTTAGTGAAAGTAGGCATTTTAAAGTTATTGCTTGATTTCATACGTGCGGACAAAATGTGTTTTACACACATTCATCCATGATTTTTTTTTTTTAATTTTTCCACATTTTTTTATTTTTTCCAATTACTCTATCAGGACGCAAAAAAATCTGGGGGGGGGGGGGCCTGGAGAAAATCTGGGGGGGGGGCCTAGGCCCCCAGCCCCCCCGTGGCTACGCCACTGCCGGGGAGCTTGTCACCCAAGCTGTGGGGGGAATCCTGGCGCCACCCCTGCGTTTGTCTCGTTAGAACGACTACAAGATGCAATCGTAATGTATACATACGTCTCTGGAATCAGAAAGGTGGACTCGCGAGCTCAAAGCGCACACAGCCGCATAATATTTACAATGATATATGGGTGTCCGGTCAACTCGGCCCCTGAGACAACTCGGCTCGGTCATCTCGGCCACTCGACAAATCGGCCCCTGGACAACTCGGCCACTGAGACATCTCGGCCCTTGGACAACTCGGCCACTGAGACAACTCGGCCACTGAGATAACTCGGTCACCGAGACGGACATCTCGGCAGTGGCGTAGCTACTGGGGGGGGGGGGCAGGGGGGACAAATTGCCCCCCCTGGAAAAATTTTGGGGGAAATTTGATGAATTTTCTTATTCTTACAAAATTTCTCAAAATCTTTGGTAGAATAAGAAATTGTGAGATATTTTTCATACATAATTCGTATTTTTATGCAACAAAATAACTCAGATTTCGTCAGTGTCGCATGAACCGGCCCTACTCGTGTTCCACAGAAATGTCCTCGCCGCGTAGCAGATTGAATATTCTCTTGTATACGCACTAGGGTTATGATCAGTGCATTTCAGTGCACACATTCAGGTATTTAACAACAGCTGATACAGTGCAACTAACACTGAAAGGCTGTAATCCCGAACTTATCCCCTTGTACACAGTCTCTGTGTTGTGCACTTTGGGAATTCAGTAAAAGGATGTGAAAACTGACAAGTCACTACCATAGACCCCCGGGGTTAGTATGTTCTACAAATATTTTAGTAACTATGCCGATTTTACTCTGTGTTCGTAAGATGGATGGGGCTGAAACAATCCATGGCCAACGATAAACTTAAAGTTAGTCTAGAAATTCGAATGAAAGGGATCCATTGGCATACTTAGATTTTGTTACTTAGCCTAATCCTTGGAGGCTTACTGTCTAGTTCGGGAAAATAGCTTTCTGCTCACTTGGGGTGTAACAATAAACAGGTCAATGAGTACCTTGTAGCCTTCTACACTTAACAGACTGCTGTTCTAACAGGATATCCTCTGTGATCGAGCCACTCTTAGGCCTCCTTAGTGGCTTGCGAATCGGAGACCATTGGGCCATGCCCTCTCACAGATGCCATTTTTTCATTGTTCTTAAAAATACATAGTCTAACTTTAGTAACACAGATTTTATTCAAAAGATAGCATATGTGGCACCAGATTGCTTATAAGGAGACCAAATTTTTCAAGAATTTTCAAAGGGGAAGGATTGTCTCTGCAAGGTCCTTCAGTGATGCCATTTTTGTTTTTAATTCCTATAAATAGACCTAGGCAAATTCTGTCAAATTCCAATTTTAACCTAAAATGGTAAACTCTGTTTTCCACTGGTGGCATCGATAAAAAAAAAGACAACATGTTTAGATTCTCTTTAAAAACATGAATAAGCTATTTTTGGCCATCTGAGGGGTCTAATTTTTCGAAATTTTCTTTACGCTCCACGCCAACCAACGGTGGCGCTTCGTTCAGTCTTTTGGGCAAAATTACATTTGTAGGGTCAAATTAGCTCTCAACTCTCTGATCACTTTGCAGTTTGCGAACATATTTTGAAGTGAGCGTTTTATTGCAAAAAACAAAAGAAGAAAGCGACTCGTTAGATTCTTCGTATAAGTCAGGAAAATGCTATTTCCGGCCATCTGAGGGGTCTGATTTTCGAAATTTTCTCTACGCTCCGCGCCAACCAATGGTAGCGCTCCGCTTAGATAATCTTTATGATAAAATAACGTTTTGTGGCCAAGAAAACCCACAATCCTGTACCGATCGATGCTCTTTTATTTTGACTCCTAAAAGTGTGCAAATTTAATGACAAGTTTTACTTCGTAAGGTAGCATAAATGGCATAAGAATGCATGTAAAGACACAAAAGTTTCAGTTTTATCCTCATGAACCACCACGATTAACTTTTAACACTGTTCCTGTCAAAGTCGAAAATCTTGTACCATTTTGCATCTAGGCTCCTTGAAAACGTCAAAAAATTTCCGGACATCCCCTCCCTTTAGACCATACTGCATGCCGCGGCACCCTTCAGAGAAATTCTGCGTACGCCACTGCGTTACTACATACAAATTAACCAGACATTGTTTACCAAAATAATATACTGTGTTATTTCCGATTGCTCTATGTTATACTTTAAGATTAAAATGCAGGTAATATTACAAAATGACATGGTAATGTTGTTATACTTGTAAATTTGCATATTTTATATGAAATACATACACATTGACCGGGAAAAGTTTTGGGGAAATTTCATACCTTTGCCCCCCCTGGAAAAAATCCTAGCTACGCCACTGCATCTCGGCCACTATTGACATTCTATATTAAGTGAATTTACCAATTGTGAGATTGCATTTTTTAGGAAATCTGCAACGCCTAACCTTCAGCTTTAAGACGTTGCTCAAAGTAAACCTAAATTCGAAAATATAAGTGAAAAATTTTGAAAATGATCACAATTCAAAAGAATGTAGCTGGTATGCCATTGCTAACATAACATAACAGGTTGAAGGGCAAAGGAGGGCCAAAGCCCCATAAGATGCCCTGAAGTCCAAGCCCTAATCAAAAGTCAAACCACCAAATCTTGACAACAGCCCCAAATCAGATTCTACCAAAGCCATGGAAAAACTTGTCAATGTTAACCTTAAAGCAGTGAACTGACGGGGAGTTAACTACCCAATGGTAGACAATTCCACTCATTGACAACTCTATGGGAGGCACTAAACTTCCTAATGTCAAGCCTTGCAAAAGGCTTTTCCAGCTTTTTACAATGCCCACGCACCCGAGAATTACTTTGAACCCTTAAATAACTACAAGTCAAAAGGGGATTCCTTTCACAAAGAAACTTGTAAACCTGGAGTATGTCTCCCCTAATCCTTCTCAGCTCTCAAGTGGTAAGCCCAAGATGTTTAAGCCTAGCACGATAAGGTAAATTTCTCACCTCTGGTATAAGGCGAGTGGTTCTCCTCTGAACTTGCTAACAAACTTGTCCTTTTCAAAGAAGGGGCTCCAAGCCTGAGCTGCATAGTCAAGATGGGGTCTTACCAACTGCTTATACAATATCCATACTAAAATTGATGAAATTCCTCTTGATCAATCCAAGCACTCTATTAGCCTTTGCAGCATTGGCTGCACACTGCCTTGATGACTTCAGATCCCCAGTAATTTCAACACCCAGATCTTTCTCAGAGGTGACATTACTTAAAACACTACCATTCATGTTATAATCATAGCTAAAACTTTTGGGACCAAAATGTAGGACCGTACACTTATCTGCATTAAAAGACATTTGCCAGGTCTGAGACCAAGAAAATAACATATCCAGATCTTTCTGCAGCAGTAAGGCATCATCCAAAATGCTAATTTTCCTATAAAGCTTAGTATCATCTGCAAACTTACTTATACGAGATGTAAGAGAACTATCAATATCATTGATGAAAATTAAGAAAAGAAGTGGGACAAGGACGGAACCCTGTGGTACTCCACTTGCGACTTCTTTCCAAGAGGAGAAGTTACCGCGTTGACAGCAACTCTCTGAGACCTATCATGAAGCCACGAATTTATCCAATCAGCACAATTGTCCTGAACCCCTAACCTATGCAGTTTAACCATTAGACGCGTTTCGACCGTGGCAGATAAGTGAGATTTTCGTAACAAAACCTGGAGATTGGTACCTCAAACCTGGAGATTTGAAATTTGTCCTGTACTATACCATGACGAGTGTTTTAAGATAACAGATGGTGAGGTGGGCAGTGGCGTAAGAAACAATTTTAAAGTGGGGGCGGGAGTAATTTTTGGAATATGCACCTCACCCTACCCTCTGAACCAAAAGTTACATTTTTTATGCTAAACTTTTTGCTTTTTCGATCAGAAAGAACGATTGTTTTTAAATTAAAAAAATCGTATGCTATAAACCATTTTTTCGAATGAAACTGGGCACTAAAGAAGGTAGAAAAACTTATCTTTTTAGGAAATCTTTCTCTTGATTTTTGTTCTTTGTAAAGCGCCATTGAGTGTGTTTCATCACAGTTATTTTCGCTATATCAAGTTTTGCAATCTTACCTATTTTAACTATATCATTCAAAAGTGGCCGAGTTGTCTCAGGGGCCGAGTTATCCGAGGGCCGAGTGGTCTTGGGGCCGAGTTGTCTCGGTGGCCGAGTTGACCGTAATATGTTGGTATTTGGCCCAACAAGACCAATTGGGGAATACAGTGCAATCAATATATCCGAATCGTCAGCACTCGACGTTACTTCCATTATAAGCGGAGTATTCGATTCATGCAGTAAGTACGTTTGCCCGCGCCGCGCCGCGAGATTACTGCAAGGCCAAGGATTCCACACTCACACACAAACATATACACCTACTAAAAATGCAGTAGTCCATTTTCGTACTGAAATTGGCACGGTCCAATTTAAAGGCAGAAATGTCACTGAATAGTTACTCTGAAATAAAACTTTCGTAGCACTTTTATGATTAAGTGATGGAGTTCGAATAATTACATGAATGTTTTTGATGAAAATGGTCAATTCCTGAGAATCAATTGATTCATTCAATATTTCGATATCGTATTCTGGCCTTTTTAAAGTGGTACACCCTGCTTTAAAATTACTATTCATATCTTTTTGAAATTATAACACCTTATTTGATAATATAGTTAACACACAAATGATGCGAAAATATTTTTTGGATCTTGCTAAAAGAGATGGAGAATGCTTTTATTCAATGGCATTGAAAGTGAAAAAGCAGGAAATGCAGTAAAGCTTAGATTCCAGGTATTTAGTTTATGCAAATAAGGAGAAAATGCCCGCCAAAAATTATGCTGCGCTTGCGTACTATCGGGGCAACCCGGCCATTAGAGCGTTGCCATCCGTAAATTGACAACGATACCAAACAATGGTGAGCATTTTTCTTCTTATTTAAATGATTAAAGGCCATGCGTTATTCATGGTTGACACTTTAAATTACAAATTTTACATTGAAGCATTATTGAGACTCTTGAAAAGCCTATTGCTATTTAACTTCTCTAAATATTTGGTGAAGTTTTCTTAGTCTAGTGTTATGTGTTTCGTGTTGTCGCCGCGGTATATAGCCTAGTACCGGTCGTTTACGGCCTTGATCGAAATGTCACTTGGTTGTTAATGTTATAATACTATACTGACGTTACCGATAGGGCCAACCTACGTTGCCAAGCTTTGGCTATTTTCTAAGGTCAGGAACATCCAACTTCAATGTTTGACTAATCTAAGAAACATAATTTGTACCTAGCCTATGTCCGACATGCAATGAATATACAATTAAATTGCAAATGAAGGTTTCGAGAAAGCCTAATATTCTTTCTTGTTAGAGCAAAAGTAAAATTAAACCTGTCGCCCAGTCGAGCTGATTAGATATGCAGAGTGCTGCATTCCGTAATTGACATGCCTGGGTATGGAATGTATTGTTAGCCTAAGCGTAGCGTTAGGCTAGAAATGCTTGCCGGTTTGTATCCTTACAAAGTTACAGTACATCAGGCCTAGTTCCACTTAGGCCTGGACTAGATAAAAAAGGGTGCAATTCCTTCCCATACATGGACTTTATCCTTGGCCCTGCACTAGCCTAACTAATTTAGGCCTAGCCTAGGCCCATTTGTTTTTATTCTTCCAACTAGGCTAGGCCTGACGTTAGTCCTAAAGTAACAGGTGTAACGTTAGTCAGGAAGGGGTCCGTAAGTTTCCGTCAATTTACTTTCGCCCCTGAAAATCTTGTGGCATGCAAACATGTTATTCTTTTTTTCTTGTTGATTTTGGTTGTGAATTAAGCCTAACGTTAGGCCTAGGCTAGGCCTCAAATTTCTCAGGTTCTTTTTAACCATGGAGTTTCCAAATGGATTGTGTCATATTGTCGCCGACCCATAAAATTTTCAGTTTGCTGCAGCAATGAAGAAAAGGCCCAGCCCATGTAGAACGGAGGCATAAGCATTGTCCCACCACATAGAATAAGTGTGTGGGATAGGCTAAGTGAAAAACAACTGGTACAAGGCTAACCAATCATTTCTAGCCTCAATTTAACTCTTCAGAAGCAGAAAACATACAGTAACTTAAGATTTGCCAGAGAATCATCATATTTTGGAGCTAGGTAGTGTAATCTTGTGCTTTATTGAAGTGATTTTGATAGCTTGAAGTGAACAAGATACCAAAAGTAAACTCATACCATTAATAGAATACAGGCCTAGGGATAACTGAAAATTTTATCATTATAGGAGGTCAAAGACAGTGTCAAAGGTCAGTTCCCAAAACTGGCAGATTTTTGCATTTTTTCTGTGGAGTATAGACCCATGTTTGCCCTCCAAAAATATCACCATTGATTACACAAGTTACATGTAACTCCATGCAGGCTTTTACATCTATGCATGGAATGTTTGACTGAATAATGGCATCTTTTAGGTGCAAACTTATGGCAGGACAAAAGTGGGAAAAATTGAAATTCACAGACACGTAGGACAAAATGCAATCTTAAGGGACCAACATCTCTGAAATGAAGAGAGATGCACTGTTTTTATGCCCAATAGGCCCAATGCTTTTAAGCTTCATGTCTTTCTCCGTTTTGAGGATATTTGCACCCCCCCTCCCCAAAATGGCCAAAATCACTCTTTCATTTCTCATGGGTGCTTGTTTGTGGGTCAGGGCAACATCCAAAGAGCTGGAACTCAAAAATGGAGGGGAATTTTTACTTAATTTTTTCTGTGTGTTCCATAGACTCCCAAAGCAATGTGTACAATGACTTTTGGCCAAATCTGAGATTATACCCAGCCATGACTTGAGAAATTTTGTTGAGTCAACAGAGAATGACCCAGACTACTTTTCAAGGAAAGTAGTTTTAAGAATGCTGCCACATACAATGAGAACCTAAAATACTGTCAGTCTTGTGAAATTGAGCCAGTTGTTGGAAAGCCAGTTGTTGGAAGTAAAGGGTTGGCAAGTTAGAAGGTTATGTGTGAACAAATCCACAATTCCATTACGAGGTAGGAGGGTTATGATAACAAAAAATAGGTTCTTGAGCAGTGTTTAATTCATCAACCCAGAATTCCACTGCAGTATGAAATATTGTCTATTAATGGCAAAAATATGTGTTTAAATGATTAACTCATTAAATGGAAAATTGACAGCCCTAGCTTGGGGTATATTTTTTCCAATTTTATACTAAGAAGTGGAACATCAGGTTAAAACCACAAGTTCTGTTTGTTTGCTACATTTTAAAATAATTGTGTTTTTTAAAAAAGTTAAATTATGTGAAATGGTCTTTAGTAATGAATGATAATTTCAATGTAAATGTGGTGCCAGTAGCAAGATTGGGTCATTCACATTGAAATTTGACATCAACCAAACTGTGTATTAGAGTGTGGTAAGGAATAGCATTCATATTTTATATTGCAGTGAGGAATTAATGCTTCATGTAGAGTAGCCAAGTTTGGCTTTGTTTTTGACATGAGGAAGTTCTATATAAGAGTAGATCTACAAATCCAGCATACCAAAAATCCACAAGGAAATTAAAATATTGTTTCTTTCCTTCCATTGTTTAAACCATTGTTTTCAACATTGCAGAGGGGTTAATAAGTTGTATACAGGCATTAATTGATTGATTGATTTACCACAAGCTTTTATGCAACACTTGTTAGATTAGGCACCAGGAATTTAGTTCTCATTGTATTTATTGTTAGAGATGGACAGAAGTTGTTTCTGATCACCACTTTTCTCTGTGTAAGTTTGTGTGATAGACGAGTAGATTTTACAGTACTTGTAATTGACTGCTGTAGCATTTATACATCTGCAAGAAAGAATGTTGGGAAAATGCTCTATACAATTGGTTCTGAGACAATGGTGCATGGCACATCTTTTGTCATTGGAACAGGTCTATGGATATGCAAACTAAATAATAAAAATCTCATGTTTGTTTTCTATGGCAGAGGAGGCATCAGATACACTGTTTGGACATTATTTTGCACTTTCTTTTGGACAACCAAAATTTTTTTTTTCAGTTTTGCTGTGGAGCTTGTCCCATAGACAACCTGAAAGTTTCCTTAAAAATCAGTCCTGTGAGTGAGGGAAGATGTGCCCTATTTAGGGCATTTGTAAAACATGGACAGAGCCTAACAGGGCCAAACAGAGCCAAAGCCTATTTTAAGTTGTGATTCTCTACAAAATAACATCACACATAATGGCATAAGGTGCAATTTTTAAAGTCTTTGGTATGACCAGAGAGCTCCCTGCTCTGTCCTCCGAGTTAGAGTCTAATGTCTATCAACTAGACCACACACCTTGTCCTAAAAACATATAGAGAGATGGTCTATATAAACAAGAAAAAAACACTAGGAAAACAGTGTTACATGTATTTAATACCCTGTTCATGTCACAGAATGTCGTCCTCAGTGAGGACGACATGTCACAGAATGTCGTCCTCAGTGTGGCAAGACATAAGGATGCATCCCCATCCCTCCAGAATTGACATCCCTGCTTTCAGTTGGACTAAAATGTACAGAAGGAATTTTCATATTATATATGGTAAACCCATGAAAAACAGAAACTGTTGATCATACATGGCGACAATTACAGTATTTCTACAGCAGATTTAAGTGCGTCTTTTGTTCTGTTTGGTTCTGTCCATGTTTTACAAATTTGAAGGGAACCATTTGTAAAACATGGACAGAGCCAAATCTAAACCTTCCATTAAATAACTTTGGTAGTGGCAGTCAGTTAATGTAAGTTATGGGTGTAGTTTAAATATGATGTGAGAATTCATACTTGGCTCTGTTTGGCTCTGTCCATGTTTTACAAATGCCCCCCTATTTTCAGTCAAAGGAAAGTTTGTTTAAATGAACCTCAAGAATAGATGCATATTGTGGTAGACTGCTTTGGAAGGGTGTTTATCTTCCTGGAAGGGTTATGCCTTTACTTCCATGATTCATTTCTGTCTGTATGTGATATTCCCTCCAGTTGCCAAAATTTTCCTTATATATATATATAGATTAGACTTAATATAGCGCACGATGTGACATAGTCATTCACGTGCACTTTACAAGTAATAAATGAGAGATAATACTATAGGTTGAAAAGGTAAGTCTTTAGTCCAGCTTTAAATTTTGAGGTATTCGAGACACTTCTGAGAGAGAAAGGAAGGGAATTCCAGAGTCTAGGACCTGCAACCATAAAGGCACGGTCACCATGCGACTTGGAAGTGGTGCGTGGAACTACCAATCGTAATGTGTCAGTGTTAGATCTGAGATTGTGAGTGGCATTAAAATCTTTTATCAGCATGTCATTGAGATATTTTGGCCCTTGATTATTTAGGCATTTGTAGACTATTAACATCAATTTAAACTTTATTCCTTAGAGGGGAAGTTTGAGCAAAAATTTAGTTTTCACATGTGAAGAACCAAATCTACACAGTATGGTGAAACTTCCATTCAATTCAGACCTGTATTTCTCGAGATATCAGCAAATGAAGTTACTAGATTTGTGTTGTGAAGTGACCTTCAGGGCAGCAGAGATTATATATTACTTTCTCACATTGGTTAGAAAGCCTTGTTGCCTTTTGCTTCCAGACTGTTGTGTTGACTTTGTTGTTAATAGGCATAGGACCCCCCCATGGGGATTGTAAAATTTGAAAAGTTCTCCTGCCACCTATGCAATCACATTTTAATGATATAAGACTGTTGAGGAGAAAATAGGCTGTGAAACACAACACAAGAAAACACAAACACAAGAAACACAAGACTGACTGTCCACTAATGCCATGGTATGATTTTATATGTGCCTGCTTCAAGTTCATTGTTTGATAAAAATGTGACAACTTTACTTTTTCATATCTTGAGCACCACATTGGATTTTAATGCAAATTTCACCAAAATGCCTAGAATAAGTACCCCTCTGACCTATAAAAACTTGACATGACCTCAAACCCTTCTTTTAAAATACTCGCGTCCAGGTTCTTGCCTATCGAAAAATTGCTTTGATGAGTGCAGTTTTTTGTGCAGACCTACAGTAAATGAAAAAATCATAAATATTACTGGAAGTGTCAATGAAACAAGAACACCTTCAGAGAGTTCGAATTAGGAAAAGAAAGTTAAAGTTGCAAATTGGCAAAATCTTCCAGATAGTTTTATTTGCCTCTGCAAAAATGTGTTGTGATGGGTTGTTTATGCACAGCAGGCTCTATCAAGAATCCTAGGATTGGCTGTGTTTGAAATGGAATTTTGAAAGTTACATGCAAGCTTTATGTGGAACCTTGCACCTAGCACATTCCTGTGTTTCCTGTGGAGTGTAGTGATAGCCCATGCATTTTAAATCTAAAACTGAAGGCCTGAAAGACACAAATTTTAAAGCAAGCTTTCCTAATTTTTATCATACAGCCAATAATAAAATCATTTTCAGTGGTCCATTGAACAACTGGGAATTGTGGTTGAATTAGCAAGAATGAAACCAGTAAAGTAAATCATGAAAGAATCCCATGCCGTCATGTGTGCAGTTTAATGATTACAGTATACTGTTACCTTGTAGCAGTGAGGTTTTTCTTCAATTCTTCAGCTGTAAAATGTTACAGGTGTTTCGAAACAGTGTGCACAGTCTATTTCAAAAGGAACATTGTTTAAATACACAAAATTCCCAAAAGTTATTTTTAGAGAAAAGGTTTGACTGGACTTCAATCCAGGTTAAGTCTGCATGGCATGTATGCAGATATCCAAGGGGTTAGAGTTGAATTTTAAAGAAGAGCATTGGTTGAGTCCTTGTGCATTCCTTTAGCAGGTCCTTCTACCTTGGCTGTTATGCATTCCATTTTCCTGCAAAATGCCTTTAACCACTAAATACAGCCCTGTATATCCTGGCTACAAATATTAAAGTGATTTTGTAATACATTTCTACAGTATATTCTATCTGATACTGATGGGAATGATACATTAACAATCTTCCAAGATAACACATGTCCTGTTAAGATTACAGAAAGTCAGGTTTTGGCAGTTTGTCAGAAGGTGTTTAAAGCATACTTGTCAATTGTTCTGTGTGAAGCAGAACTGTTGTTTTCTGAGCTTAAAATCCCATAATAATCAGAACATTCCAATTTTCTGACTTACACTGTAAATACAGTGAGTTTTTAAAGTGATTAGGAAATAGCTCAGTGACAGCTGGTCTGAAGTTAGCTAGTATTTGCATACATATAAGTGGATTTCCACACATGTTGTGGACAGAGAGAAACACCAAGCTTTGCCCCTTGTACTATTGAGCCCAAAGAGGTCAGTGCTTGTGGGCTCACTGCATGTAGTGAGCTACATATTCGGTTTTTGGTGATGATGAGATGAAGACTAGTACATGTGTAGGTCAGGGATTTATAACTGCAAAACCCCAAGTCTAAATTGATTCTGTCCTAGAATAAAGTATCAAGTGGATTCAGGGAACAAAAGTTTGCTTCAAGGCCCCAGTAAGGTGCAATGTAAAGGGTTGTAGAGGCCATTTATTTATGTAAGCAGGCTGTCGGATTTCACGGGAATGATCGTTCCCGGTCGCGTGTCGCTCCCGTGACAATGAAATCACGGAACCGAAAAATCGGTTACCACAAAAAACCCCAACTCCGAACATTTCATCTTGAAATGTCTGAATTGGAAAATAACCTGACAAGTGTATCTTTTCAACTTTTATGAGTTTTTACACAACTAAGATTTTTCAGGCTAAATGAAGATGGAGGCCTAGGTCAATCCTGATAAAGTTTTTTGTTGTGCTATACGAAGCACTACGCAAGGCCTAAACTGGACTATCTTACCTGCAGTGTAGACCAGCGCAACTGTACAGGCTTGAAATGAAAGAAAAAGGGGGTGGGTGGGGGATTTTATGCACCTTCTAAAACGGGGGGGGGGAGGAACCCTCTCCTTCCCTTTCTGGCAGAAACTCTGTAGATACTCTATACAAAGTTTTAATGAACCATTTTCAACTCATTTCTTTGAATTATCCTTGTTCAACAGCCTCCTAAGCCAAAATCACCTACCAAGGGTAAGAAGGGAAAATTAAGTAAGGCTGAAAAAGAACGATTGAAGAAAGAAGAATTGGAGAGAAAGGCAAAGGAGGAGGGTGAGTTTTCAGAAACTTGGATATTTCAATGAAATGAACATTGCACTTACACAGGAGGATGAGTTGAACAGACTACAAGTTCAGTCACCAGCATTTCTGGTTTTAGAAATAAAAAAGTAGGATAGTTTCTGGAAGAGAAGGTCTAATCACATAAACAGTTGTCTGCTCACATCATCAAAGTGTAGATTCTATCATTTCTCTGTTATTTGGTTATATATTATCCTTTGAAACAGTTATAGAAGTAAAGACTTGATGTTGTGAAGAAGTTTCATTCCCAAGAAAAATAGACTTTCAACAACTTAGTAAAAACTAATAATAGTGGAAAATACTCTCCTTAATGCTTATCAACAAAGAAACTTAAGAAAGAGGGAAAATAAGCTGGTTGGTTTGTATTTGAATTTCAAGCTAAAGCTATCTAACATTTCACTGCAGGTAATACCTTAGCTGGTACATATTGATTTACTGAACATTCCCTCATTGCACTGACTTTTCAGGGTCATTGTGTAGTCCCCTTTTGTGGTTTCTTACCTCTTTTTATGCTATCTGTTATCAAATTGGGCCAATAGGCTTTATTTGTGTATTTTGTGGAAGAGCCTTTGTGGTTACTTTGCCATGATTGACCATCATTGTTGACCCACAGCAATGACCTCACAAAAGATCACTGTGAGTAATAGCAATAATTCTGAGTCTGGTATTGGTAAGTTAGGTTGCATTGTGCACTTAACAAACACAGTGTGACTTGTTCAGATAATTAAGCATTCCTGAGCAGGAACAAAAGAGGAGACTGCTAGTTTTGACCTTTACAGTATTGTGCCTTGTTCTTACAATTACTAGTTTCTGGTAAGAAATCATTTTCTCCTGGACATTATGCATTATCTAATTTCCTTTGAAGCTAAATGAATGAACACTCAAACAAAAAATCATACCACTTACTTAACAATTTATCAATATCCACCCTACAGGAAGTATGTCATTTCCATTCCAGTGTGGTTAAAATTTGCTTGCTCTTGCACAGCATATACATCCCCATGTAAAATTGTAATCTTCTTGTGTACTCTCACCTTAAATGGCCCTCTTCCTGTCAAACTGCTTAAATAGCTGAGTGGCATTGAAACCTACCCATTCTAGTAATGTAATGCAGATTGTGTGTATAATAAGTTTACCTTAATGAAGTTCACAGCACTTAATTCTTTTCTTAAGCAACACTCATTGAGGAATTGCCTGTGGTGGAAGAGTTATCAGGTAAGTAATTGTGTGTGTATGAATGTGCCTGTCTGTTGGAAAAGTTTTCTGGCATCAGGGAATTTAACAGGTCTTACCTTGTAATTCCATTGGATGGAGGCTTCGGTAAGTTTAAACTGATTGATGTGCAGATGTATCTGACTATTGAATCTTTAGGATAACAATTTTTGTAATGTAAAAAAGGTTTGTGTTTCAATTTACTTCGCAAATGATTTGACTTTCTCTACAAATTTTAATATTTGGTGATAGGGTTATTAACAAGCTCTTTTTCTTTAAATATATAATTTACCAAAATTAAGCCATGTTTTTAAGAAAATATTCAAAAGGTGAAGTAAGAGGGTTAATGTAGTGTTGCTCAATGAACCGCATTTGCCCAAGATCATACTGGAAATTAGTAGGCCAAGGGTTTATCTCTTGGCAGTTTCTAAGTACACTGTAAAGGGTCCAAACAGGGTGTAAGGAGTAAATTGTCTTTCAGCTGTTGAATAGCATGTGGTTAAGAATTTGAGCAAAACTTTGAGAATACAACAGTTATTTTACCCTCCTAATTCTTCTAATCCCTAAATCCTTGTGAAATTTCTTCTAATTGTGATTTTTCAGAGTGGGTTTTTTCAGCCTGTTATAATTGTTGGGATGGGTTTGCTCTGTGTGATTTCATTGGCATTGCTAATTCTTTTGCACTCTTGCTGCTGATTTTAGTCATTGCTCTGATGTTTGTGAGGTTTAAATTGGTTTCATTCAGTTGGTAAAAATATATAGAAGGATTTCCCCTCAGTCTGTGTAAATCATTCTGGTAGACCAAATTTCCCTTGCAAATGTAGTTTATGGATCCTTGAATGAATACAAAACTGGGAGACTAGAAGTAACCCATGCAGTACTTTTGTTTTCAAAATTTTGTGAACGCCAGTCTTCCCAGCTTAATTTGGAGAGAGGGTTTCACTTTTGTTTTATGTATGGCAGTTAATCTTAAAGCAACTGAGAAGTTTCAATGAAATGAAAACTTCCTTAACATTTCTGAGTAAAAATGTTCAGCAATGTTTCTGTTCCATCTTTCTTGGAAAAGATCTTTTATGATTTGAATGGAAATAGGTGTGATCGTGGTTTCTCGTTTTTATTAACAGAAGATGCCAGGCTGAAAGCAGAGCAGGAGGAGAGAGAAAGGTTAGAGAGGGAGAGATTAGAGAGAGAAGAAAGAGAGAGAATTGAAGCAGCAGTAAGTAACATGTTTTATTTTGTAGCTTTTAACCTTATCTTCCTATTGAACTTGTGGTTGGTACCCCAGGCCATTGGGTCCAGCAGCTGTTTCAATGTCCTTGTCGTCATGACTCGCACAGAGTTTTTCCATAAACTGTTATAAACATGTAAAAAAATAAATTTGGCGGAGTTTGTTGTTCTAATATATAAGCTTTTAACTTACTTCATTAACAAAATTGGCTGTTTAAGTTTTTTTCCTTCTATGAAGACAAGTTTTCCTCTGGTTTGCTTCTTAAGAACTCCTAAAATTTATGCAGTTGTGTTATTTAGAACATTAAAAGCCTTAAGTCAGGGAACAATTTATCCAGTATCGCATCGCAATTTGCTACACAAAATGGACAAATTGCTAGACAAATGCAAAATTGTGTAGCAGTTTTTGTACACACAGCACTAGGAATTTTAATGATTTTGTGGAAAAGAAGCCCAAAAAGCTCAAAATTGCTATGCAAATTTTCGACACTAAATTATTCCCTGTTAAGTGTAGACATAGTGGTGCATAAATTCTAATTGGTCAGCTACTAAATATATATACAAGACACACCAGCTGTTGCAGTTTGTATCATTGTAGGAGCTGCTATTCCCATGTACACTGTGGTCATGACTCATAATTTTGCTGTAACCCAGCTATCAATATATTTGGAATCACCCAAGCCTAACAACTTAATTTGGATTCAGTGTTTAATGTATCTAAATGTATATTGTTGCAGTATGGTCTTAGTTATGGTATGCTATGAAGCTTTTGGTTTTGATATCAGCATAAAAAGTGTGTTAGTTGCAGAATAATCTGCTTATGAACTTAGAAACAAGCAAAGTCATGAATGTTAATAGCTGTGTGGTCATTGTGAAGTGAAGAGTCATATTGAAGGCTGTTAATGTTAGCTGATTTATTTCAGGGCAGGTCTCCAGAAGATGTGGCATGTTCTTCATACCTGTGTGTTCATGCTTGAATAACCACAATGAAGATCCAATTGTGTATTTAATAAACATCTAAATGTAATAAAAAAAACTATTTTTAGCTATTCTGCTTTTTTGAGCTGCTGTCACTCTGGAAAGAGTTGTATTGGAACAATGTAATAATCTACTTTGCACCTACTTCCCTCACCTGTTTCACAAATAGACTATCCCTTTAACTGCAGTACGCTAACTGGCAATGTCCTCAGTAGGTCACCCTATGCCTCATTGGAGTCCATCCCTAGACACACTCTTGTTTCATTGCCAGTGGAATGTTAAAGTTGCATATCAGAATTCCCCTTTTTTCCCATCTTTCGGATTCCGTTTTGGACTTCTTCTACCCTAGGAAAGTTTTTTTACGTTTTTACTGTCTTCTTCAAACCTGCAATGCATAGTGATGAAGACCGTTCCAATCGTTTGAGTGTGTTTTGGGCAGTTTTTTCCCAGTGTTTAGATAAACCGATTGAAATAATAAAGGGGGCTAAAATGAAAGGAAAAGCCCTGCACCATTTTGGGTAATTCTTTAGTGTGCCTTTTTCTAGATACGTGGCACAGTGTCAAAAATGCAAAAATAATTATTAGTTATTTGGTGATGAGTGAACAAGTTAACATTCAAAATTAATTTCATATTTTTTTTTTTTGTATTTAACCAGGAAAGTCAGAGGTATACAACAGAGATCAATGAACTGAGGTCTGTCTTAGAAGGAAACAAGAATGCATTGGCCAACCTACTGGAACAGGAAAGGGAAAAGTTAAAGGTAATTACATGCAGCTTTTGAACTTGTGTTACTTTTGTCTGCAAGAGGTGGGGGAGGGAAGGGGGTGTACTGCATTATCTTTTCAACCTATACTGATGCCTTTCAGAGTCATGAAAGGCATCATGTATGTCCTAGGGATGCTAAATTGTGACATTTAATTACCCTTCTCCTCAGCAACATGAACATGTTTTCCAGTCTTTGTTCCTACTAGCTAGTGAGTTCAGGATTGACAATTGACTCATGCATCACAAGTTGAACATACTCTAAGGGGATCGATCAGGGATGTAGTTTATTTGATAAGGATGTACCTCCCATGGTTTATTAAGATTTATTCTTTGTGATTCTAAGCTTTTCTGTTTGAATAGGCTACAATTTGCCCTACTGTACAATTCCTGTTGATAGTCAAGGATTTTGATTGTTATGAGTGTGACTTCCTGTTATGAACTATTTGGCCAGTTGGTAGTGGTCAGGTAAATCCCTGCAATAGAGCAAAATAAACATAACCTGATGTTGTAGAATATTTGGCTGTGTTTACTTACCAAACCTGCACCTATACATTAGTTGTGTGACATTTGTGAAGTGGTTGGGTAACACCTGTAAGTTAAAATAGCAAGGACTTAAACAATAACAAGTAAATGAAGATTACACTTGGCCAGAGGAAAAAGGATGTGGATAAATTGTTAACAGTAAGTACACTACAGGTCTGATGCTATGACAATCAGTACTACCAATGTTCTGTGAAAAGTCACCGGCAAGTTAGACATGCAAGGCTACCAACCAGGATTTCATAACATTGTTTGCTATCATGAACTTGGGTCAGTGCAATGGTCTTTTAGAATACTACAAAGGCAGTGAACTCTCACCTCAAACTATAATTTGTGAAGTACTCTACAGAAATTCTCAATTGGTACAGCTCTTTGATTGATAGCAAGTTCAAAGAAGGCAGAGTATTGTTGCTCATGTTATACAGCACATAGTGTTCTGGTTACACAATGGGTCTTCTAGTCAAGCTGCAGCAACAAACTCAGAATGTGTGTGGATGAAGATGAGTGTTAAATTACTCTCGAAGGGCCTAAGTAACTATGTTAGGAGAATTGTGAGGGGTGGGAGGATTTTTCCTTTCAGTTCCAGAATTCATGAGACGAGACAGAGAATTAGGTGAAATTTCTTCAGACTTGCTGTTGTTCAGCATGGAGGGCCAATCATAAGGATATCAACTTGGAAAATGAACATGTTCTTTGAGTTAAAGCAAGCAAGAAGCACACTTTCCATAGCTTAGTTTCACAAGTTTCCATTTGCAATTACACACCTATGAACAACAGGAGATGTATTAGTCAACAAAGCTTAGTTGAAGGTTGACATTATGCAGTGCTTATCAGTTAATGGATGTTTGATACTGTAGGCATTTTTGTTCCTTTCCTTTTTCAGTGGTCCCGCTTCATGAAATGTGATGGAAGTCCAGACCCAACAGTACCAGCGGAAATCAACACCTACATTAACCTGTGGAAGGAAGACAGTAGCAGAAATAGCTTAAGTGCTGTCCTCTCAGAGAGCACCCTCACTCTTGGGGTAAGTCACACCTTACAACCTATTGTAGGTCCATCTTTGTTATAGCGGGATTATAGCTTAACCTTGGAAGCCATGTATCAGATACACATTAAGTCAGCATGAAGGCTTAAGAATAACTCTGTGCATCAGAAAAACATGGGAGCTCAGACTATTCATACTCTGATATGTTGCTCTCACAAAACTTCTTGGAATGGAAGTCCACAAGTGCACTGCTTGCAAAAGATGAAATTAATTAGGAGCCAGCCTCAATTTGACCCTCATTTCCTACCAAACAGGTGAACTGTATATTGAATATACTTAAAGCTTACAGGCTAAATTTACATGTTAATCAGCTTAAGGAACCATTGTAAAAACTTTAAGACATCTAAACTTTGCCTTGAACTCGATTCCAATAAGTGGTTTAAAAGACTGGTTATTCATGTAACTTAGAAGTTGTCCCACTATTACAGGTGTAAGTGGTTATCCCATGGACAACCAGGAGATAAATATTAATTGTCCCAGGCTCAAGTCACTTGTAAGGGGAGAAGTGGACACCTGCTAATTTTAAACCCTAAGAAAATTTGTTTGTCAAAAAATGAAAATTTTAAGTTTCCTCGGGTGCTACTGGTGTTTCTCTTTCGTAGGCCTTTTATGGAATGTGGTTGGCATGCTATTTTTAAACCCTGGCATACTGTATCTACACAACATCATAATTGTATGATAACCATTCTGAAAATTTGTAAGGGTGACGTTATTGAAAGTAATGATATAGCATATGCCAAAGGCAATATGTTACACCACTTTTGGTCCAATTGCTCTTGAGGGCAAATGTGAAATTAAGGTTTTTTTATTGTATAGAAGGGGTCATTCAATTGAAGTGTAAACTAGATTTAACCAATAAAAGTAGCTTAAGTGAACTTGGAAATTTTGCACATACTTTTGTTTATTTGTATAAAGGTTTGTTTAAATAGTTGGATTATCTTGATTCATGTTAGGGGTAAATGCTGACTTATTTATGGTGCTTTGATGACAAACTTTGTCATGAAAAATTATAGTTAGCAAATATCTGCATAGCTCTAGCAACTATCCAAAATGCTTGGTGCATACCATTTGAATCAATTTCAATATCATTTTCTTGGGGCTGTTAGTTAGAACTTTTTGCTTACGTATCTGAATTTGCATCGCTGTAAGCACCAGAGTGCTGCCATTTTGCTTGTGTCACAATTTGTAACTAGGTGCAAATAGATTTTAATGGTGCTACCTTTTAAATTTAGGTGTAGAAGAAGATAAAACCTCAGGTGAAATGTTCATAGTAGTCATACACAGAGTTCAGGCCTTAAATTTTTAGTTGTGCGAGTGCCAGTGCGAGTGGGATCACGTCATCGCTCATCTGAAACCACCGAGAGGAGTGTGAATTTTTGCACACCTAGACAGAGAGTGTGAACTCAAGAGTTAAATAAAACAACATACCTACTACACTCCTTGATTTCCTAATTAAAGCTCAAGGCCAGAGTTTGATAGGTAACAGTATGTAGCTGGCTGTGAGGGCAACATTTTCCCTAATTGATAGTATCATGTATTGAAATCAGTGGTTAAAGGAGCAGTGAAAGATAAATGTCAAGAAAGGTGTTTGACAAGTGATTGGTTTAGAGAGTTAACGATGATAATTAAAAAAAAAAACACCTCTGCTTAAAAGGTGATGAAGTACATGTTCTAATAAGATCTTCTTTTCCCCTTGTATTTAATTAGTTAATTGAGGAGTTGCAGCAGTATGTTGACATCTCAGATGATACAGAATTCACTGATAGCCACTTTGCAGAGCATGAAGGAACCATTGTTGAACTTGAAAACCTTCTAAGCTTGAAGTTAGATGCAGCCACCTTGGATCTCTTGAAGGTAAATTTATTTCTTTCTCTTGAATAGTATTCAGTGTTTGTCTTGGGATTTCTCAAACCTTTTGCACATTAGAATCCATGGGTGGAAAGGTTGGAAAAGTTGGAAAGCTGGTAGGCTCCTCCCTGGCAAATTTTGGATTCTGGAGGGAAACTTGCCATTTGAAGGGAAACTTTTTCCCTTTTCTGTACATGAAAAAATAGTTACATAGGACATAGAACACAGTTAGAATTGTGGAAAATTTTACTCTCTTTGTGGGAGATAATTTTACACCTTCCTGGGAAGAAAACTTTTTTCCAGCACTGTCAGAATCCATCTAAGTTGGCATATTACCCTTAGCAGTAGTAATGAATTGTGGTTTCTGACAGGTTTCTCAGAATCAATGAGAAGGAACCTAACTCAGGATTTTTGGATGGTACAAGATGATTTTCAAAGGTCTTCAAGTAAACTCACAGCAAATTCATAGCTGTTAGTGGGCATTGGTCAACTGCTACCTGCCTTCTATATTTTGTAGTTGTGGTGTTTTCCCTGTGTTTTAGAGGTTGTAACACAGTACTTGTCCAATTGCCGATTATGATTTATTTCCTGAAGTTGAATGTTTGCAAAGATTGGTTTCTCCACTTCAATTGTTTTCCCTTCCCTAACCTACAAAAAGAAAACAAATTAGATTAGCACAGAAGTGTATGAGAAGGCCTGCAAACGAGAAACCACCCTTCATTACAATGGTTAAATTATGTTGCTATTTTTAGTGTTATTATGCATGTAATACAAATACATGGTAAGTGATCAAGGTTTTGCTGCCTACAGTTCTACCTGTTTGTTTTTGTGGCTTGTTCTTTGCATTTGTGGATAAATACAGATGGTGAAGGCATTTAATGTAACCACTACTTTAAGTATGTAACATGTTTCATGTTATTTTCATGTTGGTTTGCATTACATAAAAAGAACGCTTGCTTGAATTGCTTCATACAAAACAAACTGCTTTAGATGCATTGTTCATCATACTTAAACTTTGGGTGTGAAAACGGTCATGTTATGATGAAGACATAACTCAGTATTACAATATGCAGTCACTTTGGGTTTTAGTCTTTGGAAAGGGTTCTTTAATATTAACGTGCATCTCAGGTCTGTTTCTTATTTAATGGCAGTGGATGTGTAAATTGGTGTCCCATATTGTTATGTAAGGTGGGAATCTGTAGGGTTATTTTCCAAAGGACTTAGTGGTGGTCATCAAAACAGCTGATGAATTTCAGTAGCCATTAGGATGGCTAAAGGGTTTCCTTCAGGTGTGTGCTATTGTAAAAGTACATAATTTTTGTACCTGTTGTAAAGGGTAGAGGTGGCAAGGTGGGGTGTGTTTACATAGAATGTACCAACAGCAATACCATGTTGATAAGCCATCCTCTATATACATTTGCTTATGACACAATGGCATTGTGGGTAAACTCGTGGGGATACCAGATGGTTGTTCTTTACAAATCCATCTCAGCCATGTACTTGTTAAAAGGATAAAGGCAAATTAAAGTCTCATTGCTCTATTTGTAGTATCCTATTCATATACATGATATGTTGGTCTTATTCTTTTCATTTTGGGAACTTTCAACCTCTATCAGAATCAATATCAATCAGTTTCTATGGTACAGCAGCTAATAACATGTTCTTTGCACAAGGAGTTGGAGTTACTAATGCCTTTTCTTCACCTCCGGTCAATTAACTTCTGTATTTTTTTCCATCCGCTGTCGTTCATCAGCCCTGGGAAACAGCTGCTGCACTCACCAAGTCACTTTTCTCTTCGCTTTTATAACACAAATACTCGCTACATGTTAGTACTGGCATATGGACATTGTCCTGTCTTTCGGATATCAATGTTCATGCGCCGGGACTTAACAGGTGTCGGGAATCTGCAATCATCAGTCTCCTTCAAAGACCGCAAAGCTTCTGTCTCCTACTGCCTGCCACTCATTAATCTGGCAGGATGTGAAAAGGAAGTATCTAGCTCATGAATATTCATTCTGTGATTTGTGCAACCCTTTGCTTCAAACTCAAAGCATCTCTTGATATTTCATTCAAAAATCATGCAACATTCATGGATTTTAGTTGATTCCCTTTGTTACATAAAGAATATGCCTGTAAAGAGATGGTATTGTCAATGGTATGAATTTTAGTTTTCAAAATGATTTTTAAGGTGCTTTCTTATGTGGATTATACATTAATGGAGGATAACTTAAATATTGTGATGTGCTACCATACACTGCCATGGGTAGATAAGCATTGTAGACACAGGAGGTTCCAGCTGCAGCCAGCTTGATTATATTTCTTGTTTGGATGTCATGCTGGTGCCAAGAAATGGTGATGAGACTCATTTAATGGAGAAAATTCAGAGATGCCATCCATCCTGTTTTTCCTGTATTTTTTCAGTTTGTGCAGGAAAATATGGCAGTATGGTTGTGGGATTGTAGTTATGTTTTTGGTTGGTATAGTATTGCATTATATAATGCACATAGAGGTAAACTCATTGAGGTAAATTTGGTGGAATCTTCTTGTAGACAGACAGTGCGTAAAGCCTGCACCTACATGCATGGCAGCACAACTACTGTGAGTACACTTCAGTGCAAAGAACAGCATGCATAAAACTATTTGTAGAGAACTGCAAAGCAGTCTACTTATCGTACTGGTCATACCAGGTAGGAGTGCAGTAATGCTACAGTGTACTGGATAACACTGCTGGTACTTTCTGTCTGATCTTTGCATGCATGGGGACCAGGATAGTCAGAGTGGTGGTAATTTTTGATAGGTAGCCTGCCAGATGCTTCTTTTAGAACATATATTCTTATTTTCTGCATTAATTTATTAAGATTTGAGAGCTTACAGTTGTTTCACATGGTTGATTTTTCAGTGAGGTTGAACTAATAGCCTAATATCATGTAGCATTTGTATTTGTGAACTCGATTACTTATGACAGGCAGGCCTTGAATTTTGAGACATGCGTCACTCACCTCTAATTACTGTGGTCACGATGATTTTTCGTAAAAAGATGAAGATGGGAGCTCATATAAATCTATTGAACTTTAATAACATGACACACCCACCACACTCCTTAATTTCCTAAGGGTGTGATTTTTTGCACACCTGGAAAATCTAAAAATCAAGTCCTGGACAGGTTTCACATGAAGCAGATGTGTAGGAATTTGCTCTAATTGCCTTGAATAATCTAAAACCAGAGTTATCCATAAGGATGTACACAATGGAAGAGTTATCAATCAGTTTGTTTAAGTCTTTCAGTTACATTTATCCATCCAGAACCACTTAAGGTCACTTAGTTGTCAAGATGTGCAGAGCTCGAAATAATCCCTGGCCATGGCCGTTTCTCTGATTGCTGTGATATCCCTCAGTAAATGTCAACTGAAATATCATGTCAAAGACCAACAGCTATTTTACCCATTTTGGCTGTGCCCGTTTTCAATTGGTATAGAGACATGGATCTGTGTTATTCACCTTCTTATCATTTTTATCATAAGCATATGTTATTAGGTCACATGTGGATGGAGATGCTTGGAAAAGTCATTGAGATTTGAATAAAACAGATAATCTGTTAGATAGTCATAAGGTACTAACTTTAATTGACCATTTTCCAAATAGCAGTTGCCAAATCATGTGGTATTATGTTTTGGTGTGCAGTGTTTTGGATCACTGTAAAAGTACATTGACACACATGATGTATACCAATAATCTATCCCACAATAATTTGTAATTGCTACTCAAAAGAAAAAATCTGGCAGGAAGTCCCAGTCATTTATTTGGTTGCACAATGATTTGTGTAATACCAGTCGAGTCAGAAACAATTACTTCACAAAGGAAGAGTTCATAACTGTAAACTAGTTGCTATTTTTTGTCATGGAAATAGGGGGGAGAAAAGAACACCTCTTGCATGCATTGCATTGATCTTTTGTTTCTTATACTGTACAGAGCATTGCCCAGTAAAACAGAATCTTTTGTCAGGAACAGTTAGTTCCGCATTCTGTGCTTGGGTTTTGATGTTTTGCATGTTTCAGTGTAGTTTATACAATAAGCAAATTTTAGGTCATATCTGCTCTCCTCTGAATTAAGCAACTATATATAAATGGTAGAAACAAGGAACAGATTTAATGTATAAAATACTGAACATTCACTTTGTGCCTTGAAAAGCATTTTTACTTTCAACTAAATTGTGAACTAAGTAACATATTGGGTTTAATGAAAGAAATTTCAAGCACATGCAATACTCCACACGCATGGGTTGTGATTTCCACCACAATATTTTAATTTTTTGAGGAGATATATATATTTCATATGACTTAAAAAGATACTGAAATTCCAACCATCCAGAAAACCTTTTGTTAGGAAATTTCACTTTTCTGATGAGTGAATTTCCGCTATGTGAGTGCCACATCTCAATAGAGGTTATGCCACTGCGTTGTGCGCCTCTCTTTATGCCATCCAGGTGACTACATGCTGCTTACAGGCCCGATATGAAGGTCAAGCAAAATATTTGTGGACCAGCAGATTTCAGTAAAGAGTTCGCTGGACATTAAAACTTTGATCTTTATCTGTCATTCTTACCACACAGAGTAGACCCACTCATTCAAATCTCACATGTGTGTAGACAGTGTATAAACTTGCTTCCATCTCACAGTTCAGTCCTTTGTTAACATTTGCAACGTTCCTGTTTTATCAGTGACCAAAAAACAGACAGATTTCAAACAGGATTGTACTCTTGTGGTTAATGAGGCTGATGCGCACTGTTTAACAAGGAGTTCCTTGATTGGCTGTTGCCATTGCATTAAATTGATTGTATTCTTTGTTAGGGTTAGGGATAAGGTTAGTGATTAGGGCTGTTGTTAGCCTGTAAGGAAATTTGTTAAACAGTGCCCATCACCCCATTTAAAGAAGCTTGAGGGGAATAGACAAAGTAAATTGAGAGCTGTAAACACATGTATTATCGGGTCTGAAAGAGTCATGATTGTACAACAAAGTAATGTTTGTAAGGTGCTATTGTGCTCGCATATCTGTAACACATGCACTGCTCATGGTCAGTTCCATCTAGTATGCCAAACTGAAAAGTGCTGATGTCATGTGCATAACCTCTATACCTTTAACTGCATTCCAATGTTACATTTGAATGGAAGTTGTTGAAACTTGTTTTGTTTGGCTTCTATTGTCCTTAACCTCATTTGTGATGAACAAAAGGCTAACAGGTTTGTTAGGAGAGACCTTCTTGTGAAATTGCTTTCACCATTAGCATTTTTTTGCAGATGTGTAGGCATAAATTTCTTATGTTATTATTTGAAGGTATTAGTAATTTGTCATTTTGTGGTTACATTAAATGCCTCCTACATCCTAGGTATTGTAGTGTTCTTTCAGTACTGCACATAGTGCTTTTGTCATATATACTGATGTGTTTATCTTAATGCTGAGTTGGTGCAAATGTGTCTGTAAACAAACAAATAAGAAATAGACAGATAAGACTACTTAAATATCACTGTGTTTGCTCTTTTCTTTGCTTGTGTTCAAGTTGATAATTCGTACTTAGGTTATTTATATAAAACCATTCCAAATGTTTTGATTGCCTATACTATAGTTTGTTTCAACAAAAGTTACTTTGTGTCAGAAAATTTCAATAAATAGAACTTAAAGGTAAAGAGCAGTCCCCCCAAAATTATATTAAAGAGAAAACTAAATAGCACAATTTTCGTCTTATTTCTCTTCAACTTATCTTCCATTACATTTTAGGTTTTTAACATTGCATATTCAAGGTAAACCAAACAGTTATTTCCAGTAAATTTTACATTTGAATGGAGAAAATGTTTTCACATGACTCCCAACAGCCAATCATGAAACTAAACAGTCTACTACACTACTTCAATTCGGGGTGACTGCTCTTGCCCTTTAAGCAGGATTGGCCAGATATTAATTATATACCAGTTTTAACTCAGTCCATTACAAGAAGGAATAAACCTGTCACCCTCTTCCATGTACAACTGTTTCCACATATATTGTCCTGTACTATTAACAGGTTTAAAATTTTGATGCATGCAAGTGTGGCCTCACACAATCTCTCAATTCAATTCCCCAAGCTGAAAGGTGCTTTTTCTGTTCACCTGATTGATAAAGAGAAAAACAAGTTCATATGGGTAATTCCATAAATAAGGAAGTTGACTTGTGACATTGGGGTAAAATTTCCACTTCCATAATTTAAAAGTCTAACTAGAAATTTTGTCTTTCCATGTTATGTTTTGGTACAGGAAAAGTGCAAATCATGTCAAAAGTTTGGAAACAGTTATTTCCAGTAATAGTTATGGCCCACATGTACTCATTTATTCCCCAGTGTAAACAGTACACCAAAAGCAGATTTTCTACATAATTTTCCTGTCATTTATTTATTTTTGATTTATCACAACACAAAATAAAAACAAATTACAAAGTTAATAAGTAACAGAGAGAGTGTGAAAGGAAGTGCACTTAGAAACCCTTTAGGGCTTGTTGGGAAGTGACACTCCCAAGAAAAAAAAAAGTAAAGAAAGCACAAAGATCAGGTTGATAAGACCCTGAAAAACAAAAGAAAATTCCATAATAGACACACCCACCATCCTACCTCATCCATCCTAGAAACCAACCACCACCCACCCCTGGGGCTTAACAAGGAAGCTAAATAGGCAGAAAAACTTAATGGTAAACAAATTCATGGGCTTAATACAAGCTTATATAGAACCTTTGAAGATTTTTCCTGAAAGAAGCTGAGGAAGGCTTTGTCTTAACAGTTGATAGTAGGTGATTCCAAAGAGGAGTGGTAATACTGAAAGCATGATTAGTATCCTCTTAAAATGGATGTGTGCAAGGTTCAAGATGGTGCAGTTGATGATTTTCTGTGGAATTGATATACATAAAATGAGGAGATCACAGCTTGAGGAAAACTTGCCCCTTAAAAGTGGGACACCATTTGGTGTCCCATTTTTACCAAGTGAAACTTCATCTCAAAACTCAACTGTGTTCATCCTTGTTTATTGGGCATATTGCATTTTTGAATAGTTACTATACAGCACTTGGAATTACATCAATCTTGACCATTTTAAATATTTCAAGTACAGTTGTAGTGAAATGATTAATTTGTTTTTGCAGTGGGGCACCAAAAATTTGGTATATACTTCATGTAAGCTAGCCTCAAACTGAAGTGAATAGACACCAACTAATCCTATTCACTCTGGGCTATTCAGTCCATTCATCTCTCTTCAGTTGTCTATTCACCACAGTTTGAGGTTGTCTTACATGAAGTATCTCCCAAAGATTTACACTGGGAACCTGTACTCTGTTTACATTGCTATTCCATTTCACACAAACAGATTTAATAGAGAAGCATATATTCCAAGGTCATACTCCAATGCTTCTTAAAATACATCTTCAAAAAAAACCTATTCAAAATTTGGGGGTTTTACACAGCTCACTGTTGAAAGGAGGAATGCTTTACTTAATTTTTAAAGACATGCCCTTGGCATCCCATTTTATACACTGGTGAAAAATCAGACCCGCAAATCATTACAAGTAATTAGTATGTTAAGAACATTTTAGAATGCATAAAGCACCACTTAAAGGTAAAGAGCAGTCCCCCCAACCTTGCTTTGAAGAAAAAGCTAAATAACACAATTTTCCTCTTGTTTCTTTTCACAGCATCTTTCATTACATTTCATGACTTTACTGTTGCATGTTCAAGGTTAACCAAGAAGTAATTTCTGGTAGATTTCCCTTTTGAAGGGGAAAAAGGTTGTCACATGACTTCCAACAGCCAATCATGAAACAGTACAGTCTACTACTCTACTTCAATTTGGGATGACCGTTCTTGCCCTTTAAGCTTGTGACTGAGACTATTTCCCTCTTCTTAAATGCATTTATGCCCTTCCAATTTGAAGTTGAGATGCATCACAATATAAAGTGGGACATCGACTCTTCTGACTCCTTTATTTATGGAATCACCCATATCCAAATTGATTAAGCAGCACAGGTACAACAATCCTTAGTTTCCTGTGAAGCATGATTAGTTGCACACCTGAAAAATGTTAAACTCCAAGGTTTGTATTAAAGGGGAAGTGCATAGTCACCTTGACTTGAATTAGTGAGTTAGGTTTGCCCTGCATAGTGTGTAGCTGTGAAAGATGGGACATATGTTCCCTTCCAATTGTGAAGAGTAGCTGCTTGGTTTACCTTGAATACACTTGAATATGTCCTTAAATGTAATTTGAAGAGAAATAGGAAGAATATTATCAGGATAGCTGTTGTTGTTAGGATGACTGCTCCTACCCTTTAAGCTCTACATGGAAATGACCTGTCATTAACTTTCCTGTTACTTTCTAAATGTGCCTCAATACCTCTGTGTACATTTGCAAGTTTCTTCCCTGTGGATGACCTTGTAGTGTGCTCTTTAGGGGATTACCCCAATGATTATTTCCTGCAAGTGTTGTACACAACACTGTATGAAAGGAAAGTTTGAAACAGCAAAGCCTGCTGTTTTACTCTGTATCTGAAAGTGAAGAATCAAAATGCACAATTACAAGTACTAAATTTTTGGTCTGTGAACTTGGTCATCACAGCCATTGGCCTTCAAGTGGCATTGACGTGGGAAAAAAATCTTTCAGCTTTGTTAGTCTAAGAGGGGCATAACTGGGTGAAAACCTTGGGAATGAGCTGTTTAGATATCGCCTATGTTGAGCAACCCCTTCATTTTAGTACATGTGCAATTTATTTGTGATTTGGAAATCTCATGGGCAGAATAGTACCAATTTGGCTTACAGCTTGGTGTTCAACCATCTCATGTAGACATAAATGTTAAAGGCCTGCAGTGGTCCATGTTCCATAAGCTTTCAAAAATTAACCCCCACCACACTCGTCCTGACTGAGCCAAGACAAGTTCTTTCTGTTCCCTTCTCCCAAGTCATCCTTTAAAGCATGAAAACCTACAGAACAATGCAATATATGAGATCATTTACATATATGTTAATTTATCAGGTTATTTGCCATAGGAATAGAAAACTGACACATCATAGCATGAAAAACTACACTGTAGCATACTTTAAAGACAGACTTGTTCTATTTCCCCACATGAAGTGGTAACCCTCAAGGACAGAAGTTCTGTACCCAGATATGACTTTATGGTTTGAACATGCAGCGTAGGCAAATCTTATGACAGACTTGCACCAAATTTGTAAACATCAGTATTGCAGAGATTGAGAGTAAGTCAGGAAATCTCTGTGATGGTAGAACACCCCCATAACATTGTAACCATTAGAGGATTAATGAGTGGGTGCATGGTTTGTTGGGTTTGAAAATATTATTCCTTAGTTCTATAGTAGTGAGTTTCTTTAATGAGAAACAGGCCCTTTGCAGAAAATTTTCCCAGAGGAAACTAAGATGCAGCATTGCCTTAATGAATTTTGGTATGTTTGGCCCCACCCAACTCCCAGTAGAGCATTATCTGGCTATAGACTGAGTCAGATGTTGTTTCTTGCCTCATACCCAATTTGAATATGTAATTCACTATTTTACTACCCTTATCTGGACCAAAGCTATTCAGTTAAGGCAAAAATGCCCTTTGTGTGGTGAACCCACTAGGTGTGTATGCTGCCCATTGGGGAGGGTCACCTTTGGTGGGAGTCTAGATCCCCAACCATGGCATAATCTCTGCCTGCCCAACCGAAGCACCAAATTGCCCAATTCGGCAAGGTTTCTTCCTGTACTGCCATGATGCTGCCTTTCATTTCCCCAAAGAATAAGGAAATTCAAAAGTAAAAAAAAGCATTTGATGTATCAGCTTGAGATTCAACTGCAAACAAAATTAAAGTTGAATGAGATGTAAGCATTGTACAGGATATTTTGTCTAAAGCCAGTTGAAATGAAGCAAATGTATAAAATGGTTTTGCCAGTGATTTTCCAATTATTTTTTTTTTTGGGGGGGGGGGGGGGGGGAATTTGAAAAAAAAAATAAAAATGAAAATGTTGGTGTGGTATTGAAAGGAAGTACTGTACTGTAAGGAAAGTAACTAGAAGGCGAAAGTGAATACATATATGACCCATAGCTCTTCAGCAAGAAGTTAGGCATGTTTCAATTTTCAAATTGTCGGAATTTGCACTTAAACACGTGGGCAAAATATGGCTCTGGGATTCTTTATTTCAGATTTTTATGGAATTTACCAGAGGATTTGATTTTTTGCCCCGTTGAAAAACTCTGGACTCGAGTCTGAAAGTTGAGATTGCGGAATTCGTCACTGGAAGCCTCCAAACTATACTTAAAAGCTAGCACTGCATTTTTGTAGAAGTGGGTGACTCATTGAATGTCGCAACATCCTTACTCCTCTTTGAATGCAGTTCATTTCCAAGCTAATTTCTTGGAGGCAATTTTGTTTAATGTTTGGCTACCCAAAAGAGAACCTTGCCAGAGGTTTAATAAGAATTCTTTAAAAAGGTTATATACCAGTACTTTTTTTTGGGGGGGGGGGGGGGGGGGGAAGAGGGGGAGCTGAGTTCATTTTGGGCCTGATTTGACCAACCATATGCATACTGGAATTTAAAAACAAAGGAGAAATTTAAAAAAGAAAATGTTCTAAATAAAGAGTGTTGTCTTGACTTTTGGTAAGTATTTTCATCCACTTTGAAAGAACTCTTCACCATATCACAACTGTACACCTGTGCTGAAAGCCAACGTCATCAGAATGATAAAATTCTTCATGTCTTGTAAAATACAAAAACAGTGACAAAATACAAATACCTTTTAAGTAGAGTCAACTGGGATATATGTGAAGAATGACTTCAGTGTAAAATTTCTCTACATTGATGGGTCGGTTCAAACCATTGGTGGTACATACAGCATATTTTTGTCTTGAAATCTGTAATTAGTATTTTGTGGTATTACTTGATTTCTTGTCTAAAGACTCAGTGTACGATTACTGTATACCACCTAAAGAAGCATAACATTTTATGTACCTTCTTTGAAAGTGGTTAGAGCACCCGAATTGCAGCAAGGAGGTCTGGAGTTCAACCCCCAGGCAGGGTCATACTGGAAACTTTAAAAAGGGAACCTAGTGCTGTCGTTCTTTGTGCTCGGCACAAGAAGTGGAGTAGGGAAATCAGTGAAACAAGCCAGTGAGTCACAATTGGAAAAAAGGCCAGGGCCACTGGCTTCAAAGTAATTGTTAAATAGAAATTGAGCTGTAAAACCTTATCTCATTAACTTGCTGACCTGTGTGTTGTAGTGGCATTATTTTCAAACTTTCCAAAATGCAGAGAAAAATCCATCTTGGAAATTTTTTATTAAAACCTAAACATGTAGTTCAAGAGTATTTAGTTGAATAGTATTTAGTTAATACTTAAATCATGTCACAAGAAGAAACTTGTTGCATGTTCTGCTACAAGCATCCGTCACATCTCGTTAGAGCTAAATTGCGCTGTAAGGAAATTTGATTTCCTTGGCAGAGAAGCGGATAACTGTAATTTCCCCTGACTCACTCTTTTATAAAGTCATGTGAATAGACGCTATCTGTTCTGTTAGTTTCAGTTTCTCCGTAAAGAATTCTGCATCAAAACCTTTTCATTCCTCTGAGTCCTTAGTGCTTTGAACTCTTTTGTATTTAAAACACATGGAAGATCTACCATCTCTCTGAGTATGACAGTATTTCCAGTGTTTGTAAAAGTTGTCCCACTTTGGGTATTACATCATTTGCAGTGGTTATGCTTCTGTGGGTATTGCAGTATTGGCTGAGATTGTGCCACAGTATTTGTAATGTTTGCATCACCCCATGCATCACAATATTTGAATATTTTCATGTATTCACCAATCACCATCAAGGTTTCCAACAGAAAGCTTATATTCCAGAAGCCTTTGCAAGTGTATTGATACTTTTAGACTGAAATTAATGTACAGGTTTTAATACCTGGTACATATGGTCAGTTGTTTGCTCAGTTTTGCTGATATGTACAAACACTTTAACTGCAAAATGCTTCGGCCCTGATCCATAATTATGGCCAAAGCAGCTATTCAGGGTGCCAGAAGTACGATTAAAGGCCCAATTCTCTCACCCCAAACACTAATAATTCTCCTAACCTTCTTACTTAAGCCCCTCTCACAATTGTGTGGAATTCATCCTCATCCAGACACAATCTCAGTTTATTGCTTCAAGGTGAGTATAAACAGCTCAATGTTTATAACCGAAACACTCTCAGTGCCGTTCATGCTGTGTAATATAAGCTTTGGTTCTCTGCATTGTTTGAATTAGCTGTCAATCGAAGAGCTGAGCCAATTGAGAACTGCAGTAACCCCCTACAAGGATTGTAGTTTGGGATGAGCGGATTGGCCATTCAGCTTCATGCTCTGTAAATAGATGCTACTGCATAGTTAAAAATCAACATGGTAGTGTAACCATGGTTTTCTAAATATCTTCAATTTGCAATGTCACACGCACATATTTTATGTCTTGATCATGTGCTTCCTTAATTTTGCAGATGGGTCATTAAACATAGTTGGTTCCATAGGTTGTACAAGTGATTCTTTTGCAAAATTTTGGAATATGTTATGATGAAGTTGAAACCTGCTGGTAATTTTGTAAAGAGTTGTAAGAAAAATTGAATCGATAAATAGGAACTGTAGGCTAGCATTGTTGTTTGACTTTTAAATATAGTCCTAAACTTGTGTAAATTTGTGTTAGACTTATTCTCGATTCAACTTGCAGTTTACATACATAGAATTTATGTTTGTGGCTGAATGTGGAATTATTTCACAAGGAATCACAAAATATAAGGGAACATAGCTTTTTCTAGTTCCTGGCAGTCGGCAGACAAGGGAACAATATATAGCCACTTTAAACAGATTGCACACAGTGTGAAATGAGCTCTATAGCTGTGCTGGAATGAAATGCTATTGTTCCGTGGTTTTAGTCTCTACCCATTGCTTCCTCATTAACTTGTCCAGTGGACTGCTTTTGGTAACTGGACTCTTCAGGATACTCAGTAGGATCACAACGAGAAGAGTGGGAATCTGCAGACTGCTGGGAACTAGAAAAAGCTATGCTCCCAAAAATAGTTGCGCAGTTAGAGGGGGAAGCCCAAGCTAGGAGCTAGGTGCATGGAGGGGTGTCTTCCATTAATTTCTTACTAAGTAACCTAAAGTAGAAAAGGAAAGGGGTAAAATGTGAGTAGGTTTCTGCTGACCTCCATCAGCTTTGCCCTCTTTGTTTATCACCAGGAAATTGTATTGGGGTTGTAGGATGTAGCCATAATTACATGGTTACAGCAGTCTGTTCTAGAAGTATCACAGTTTTTAACCATTTCTATGTAAGGTCCTGAATGTTCATTGGACAGTGCTTTAGCATACTTGCCATCCATTCAGTTTAAAATCTTTTTTTCCTGAAAAATCCCTGATTTTCAGTCTTTTGTTTTGTTAAAAATAATCAGAAAAATGAAACAACACCTTAGAACCAGCAACTTCAATTTTTGTGTTAACTGGAGTTAAGCCTATGGATCCCACCAGATGCAAGGGCTCATGCACTAGTTGTGCACCCAAGGGGTGTGGATCAGGGGCATAGGTCTGGCTTGTGGTATGAAGGGGAAAAAATTTTCCAACAGTGAGAACCTCCTTTGACTCCTTCTGTAAGCAACCTACACACCTAAAACCTAGACAAAAGAAAAAAATAAATAAACACTCACATTAACACACATGTAGACAAAACATAGATGGTGCTTTATATTGCATTTATTTTTATTGTTTTACAAACAGGCTCTAATTGATGTTTTAAAAGCCCTAAAGTTACCTGGACAGCACAAAGTTACATTGGTTTAATATGTCTGATATTTTTTTTTTAATCAACCTGAGTTATTGGGAGGTGTACACTGTTTTCCCCAATACTTTTGTTGGTGGGGCCCATTCCCCAGGATTGATGTTCTTGGCATTGATCATCCGCTCCATGTTCATCTTCTGAGGTGATGATATTGGCAAGTGTGCTTACGGGTGCTCATGGGTAACCGATTATTACCTTATAGTACACAAAACTTCTCATTTGCTAGGCATGCTGAAATATTCCCTAATGAGGAACTAGAACATTACTGAAAGGTGAACAATATTGCCAGCTGTTCAGTTTTTAAGATGAAAATAAGTTTTATTGTTACATGCAAATAAAGGCATGGTTACATTAATGATTTGTTCATTGTCAGCGAGTCCCAACTTGTCATGACTTCCTCTCCTATAAAAACAGGGAAATTTGGGGGAATGGTTTGCTTCTGTTCATTATAACATTTATTTAAATCTTCAGTATTAATTGTTCCTGCTGGATAACATGACATAGTGTGCTACTTGTAAAGTACACATGACCTTGATGTTGCTGGTTATTTGAAGTTTTGATGTATATTAAACTGAAACTTTTTTTTGTAAAGAGAGTAGACTCAAGTGGACAAATGAGTCCTCTGTTTAATACAGAAGACTGTGACAAAAGAT
The DNA here is from genome assembly GCA_037179385.1 of Holothuria scabra. Classification (NCBI taxonomy): domain Eukaryota; kingdom Metazoa; phylum Echinodermata; class Holothuroidea; order Aspidochirotida; family Holothuriidae; genus Holothuria; species Holothuria scabra. The sequence continues at coordinate 36,888,655 of CM074200.1, forward strand.
TGAATATTTGGATATGGGAGAAATTTAGGGTTTGCAGAGACAGATCCAGACATTCCAGAAGGAGGGGGGGGGGGGAGGGGGGAACTGACTTTAGAGAAAGCAAAGAAGTCAGGGAGTTGCGCTTCTAATTTCCCCAATGTTGTGTTGTTGATCTGGCAAAAAAGGGAGTGCTGAGGTTGTAAAAGCCCCCTCCCCTTTGGATCCATGCCTGTTTTGGATGTTAATGCTACTTTCGGTTGGGTTAGGTTAGGTACTTTAGGTTAGGTTAAGTATAGTAGCAAAACAACTTGTCAATCTACCTAGAATCTAAATAGACTCTTTTCCAAATAGCAAATATGAAGTATTGTGGGATAACAGGGTTTTGGTACGTTTCTTTCTTTCTTTTCTGACAGAGGTATTCTACTTTGGCAAAAATTGCACACATTAATGTTGTTCTGTTCCACAAACTTTCCTAATAGCTATTTGGAAACGGGTCAATGTTTTGCACTTCAAAATGACAAAAATGTTGGATTCTTAAACAAAAAAAAGATTCTTTAAAAAAAAATAGAAGGAGAGAGCAAACCTTCTCATATTATGACCATAGAAGAAACCCCTCACCACCCTAAAACCCCTTCCCTTTAGCTCTCTTCCCCAGTGTTAATTGGCTTGATATACTCTTCACTGGCATAGCTTTGATCATCTGTTCTTTTGCTTCATATCACCCAGGAAGTACTTGTAACTGAAAGTGTGAAGCTATTCACTTTGTGTATGTCTTTGAGAACTCTCACTAGCTAAACAATGAACTCTGATTAATGATTAAGTGAGGTAATTTATTTGCAGTCTCCATGTAGCGACATGCATCAAATTGATCTGTTAAATAATATGTTCAACTTGCGTTGTTGGGCATGTGTGATTGTGCATACATGTATATGTTGTTACACTCACAGTACACATTGTCAGTTGATCATACAGTTCATTGTGTGTGGTCTTCAGTTCACCTCATCCAAATAACTTGGCTTCACATTCTTATCTATGTTTCAGATTAGTTAGAACAAAGGGAATAATTGAACTTAATTAACACCATGGACTGTGGTGTTTGAAACAGTTGATAAACAAATTTGAGGCCAACGTGTAAGTTTTCAATAAAGACAGAAGGCAGCGCCTTTGAAACGTTGAATTATTGAACCTGAAGAGCTGACTGTGCACTTGTACTTTCACCCACTTGAAATCAGTGGGCATGTTTCATAATTAGAATTCTACCTTACATTATTATAGGTACACTTTGGTGTGTAGCTTACAATTTTTCTGTGACAATCACTGTGTATCCTCTATTTTTGCATACTTATCAATTTTGAAAGTCCAAGGCATGTTGGAAAAAGTAGTGCAAATGTTGCCATTACAATATAAGGCCATTCAGGGTTGAAAGTACTCTAAAGGCGAGAAAGGCAGGTACATTCATAAATATGGTAAAGGCCTTGCATGCATGGTGTGAACAAAAATGGGGGTCACAGCCCAAATGTAATAGGATTCACAATGAAGGGAAATAAAGGCAGTTTATAGAGGGAAATTCTACAAGGCTTGTACATGAAATATGCTTTAATTTGTGGAATATTTTATTTGCATAATGTCAGGAAAAAATAAATGTTTTATTCCCAGTCTTGTTCCAATCCAGCTCTGGTTGTAAAGTGTTTAATGGTGTGTGATATTTAAGAAGAAAAAATATAGGGCGGATAATTGAATAATGAAAATATCTCCCTTGAAACAAAAACTGTTATGTAAGTTTCCTCAACTCTGAGTGGACTAAGAGTGTAAAACTCAACGGAGCACTAGAAAAGCACGAACAAAAATTTTACTCCCAGTACTGTAAAATTAGTGTAGCTAAAGGTAAAGGGAGAAATTTGAAAATAAAGAAAAAATCACAAAAAGGAGGAAGAAAGAAAAAAGAGGGAGGTTATTTACTTCATATTTTTTTTTGGAAGTAAATATGCTCCATGTTTGTGGTTGTCACATTTCAGTTCTTACCAATTGTTTTGAGCAAGAATTAGTACAATAGTAATAATTTTCAGTATATTGCCCAACACTACTAACACTATTAATGTTCTTGTTAGGGAAATCATGGATGAAGACTGAATTCATGTTTGTAATTGTAAATCAGACAACTTAAAAAATATTGGATTGTGGCAGGTGAGCTGTTTTATTAAACTTTGATACTTTCACCTTTACTATCACCTAAGCTTCCTTTATCTAGGTGTGCAATAAATCATACTACTCACACTAATATCAGGCAGATGATGACATATGGATATGATCACATTTGCCTTCAGAATTCAAGGCCTGCAGCACTTTGGCTGTTCTGTAGGGGCTTGCTTTACACAGAGGGGGCTTGGGGAACTGGAGGGGAGGGGTTTTTTTCAACCAAGCAGTGCTGCAGATCAGTGCTACATTTGTAACATTACTAATTTGTACCATGTTGTAGATGGTAACTATTAAATTGAATAGTCAGAGTCAGGTCTAGTTATGGTATCTGTCTTTTGTTTTTACAGGGAGCTACCTTCAAGGCTGACAGTGAGTCTGGAAATCTACAACTGGTGGAAGGAAATGAGAACCTAGTTATGATGGTTTGGGGGAACCTTACCAAGAACCCAAGGTAAGGGGATAATTAGGGTAACAATTCAACCAGATGAAGGAAGGACTGTCAGCAATTAGGAAGATTGGTGTAAATGGAGGTGTACTTCAAATGTAGTTTTAACAGACCTTTCCATCCCTCTTTCCAAACTATTAACTTTTTGAGTTGGAGCATGATAGCAAATGCTTTTTTTTTTTTTTTAATTTTGGAGGGGGGGGGGGGAGAGGGGAGGGGAAAAGAATGGGATGCAAGCAAAGCAAGCTCTTGATAATAATGGTAAAGGGTTTTTTAACATTATTGCTATTAGCTGAAGACTGTTCAATTCTCATTTGACATGTGAAAGGTGAAAAGTATTATTATCTCCTTCCACATGAAGAAGAGTTAACTGAGAACATTATGTTGATTAATCCCATGCATGTATTATGAACAAGTATAATACAAAAAGCAAAAAATGAATCTATTTCTTCATACAAGTATCTCTTCATTTAATCCTTTTAAAACAGATTTAAATCATTTGAATTTGAAGAGAGTAAGCTTTCTTTTGAGCTTCCTAAACAACTGGCCTTGTCAGACATTGCTGTCAGGTTTATACATGCAAAGTATGACCATTACTCCCACCGATGTCGGACGTATCGCCTCAAGAGGAAGAGGAAGAAGGTGGTCCCGGAGGAGACACCAGAGACGGTAGAGGAGGAGAAGAAGGATGAGACTGAAGGAGAGGCATCAAAGGAGGAAGATGAAGTTGGGGGCAAAGAGGTGGGTAAAAAATTGGGGAGGGGGTTTAGTTATATTTGAGGCACTCCTACCTTATCTTTTGAAAATGGTGATAGCATCAGGGTTACAAGCCAACATGGAAATGTAGGAAATGAGTTTTCCCATATGTCCAAGTCTAGAGGAGTTTCTTTTTTATGAGGGAAAAATGGTGGAACTGTATTGACCTGAATTAATGTGATTATAGCTTATCAGTAGTAACCTTTTTAATTATTATTTGTCAATTTTCACTTTGAGATCATGGCTATTGCTCTGTGGGAATCTTTCAAAGTGAGACCTTGATTTTTTGTCCAGGTGCTAAAACACTTTGGCACATTTGGTTTGGGTGTAACACCCTAACAATTTAGCAGCCAGCTAGTGGAGAATACTGCCCCATTGTGCATGTACATTACCACACAATACTTAAAGGATACTTAACATGCAAAACTTTATTGGTGTTGGTCAACTGTCCAATTCAAAAATCTACTATGAAAACTTTCCACATGTCATCCAGGTGACCTTAGGCATGCAAGTGTCTCATTGTTAAGGGAGCATAGCTTCTTCTATTCTCCGAGATTTGTATTGTATACATTGTGCTCCTACTGAATATTCTGAAGAGCTTGGTGATCACAAGCAGTCCACTGGACAAGTTAATTAGGCAGCCATGGGTAGAGACTTACACCAGGGAAACCTTTAATCGAGCACAGCTATAGAGCTCATTTCACTCTCTGTGCACATAATAACAAGTGGCTATTGTCTTTGCCTGTTGACGGAGGGGGGAGGGGGGCACATAAAGCTATGCTCCCCAAGGCAATAAGAAAGTTCAGCTTGTTTTGCCATATGTACTGTTGACTTAATGTAAAAATACGTTATTACATTTCAACCCTTGGAAAGTTTTAATTCCATGAATGGCTTCAAGTGTCCCCTTTCCAGAAGAAATTGAGTTAAATGACCACCCCCCCCCTTTTCATTTCCATAAAAAATTAAAATATAGTCAAAATCTTGGCTTCTTTCTTTACTTGAAAAGAGGAAACTTTTTCAGCAGTGTTTGAACTGTCATTATCAAGTGGTCTTTGAAACCCTTTGAATTACTCCTTACAGCCCTCCCCCTCTTCCCTTTGTGTTTCTGGCCGACTCCTAGCTGGAAAGCATCTCTGGTCCTTAAACATGCTATGTGTACATATGTTGATTTGGTTCTTTGGGAAAGTGTTCAAACACATTCAAAATATTTTCAGAACTCTATATTATATTTAAATGTCTTCTATTTTATCAGGCTGGTGAGGAAGGAGATAATAAAGAAGAGGATGCTCCTGAGGAGGAGAACAAAGATGAAACAGCAGCAGATGAGGATACTGAATCACCTGAAACTGGTATGATGCAAATGTTACAAAAAAAAAACCCTCAAATTTTACACAATTGAGATACACCTTTTTAAGAAGGGTTCTGGCATTTTTTGAACAACTTTCTTTTCATAGGTTTTTAAAGGCCTTAATTCCCAACACACTAATCCAATTTTCCACAATTGTTTTTGGTTATGTATGAGGTTAGCCAAATTTTCTTCCAATTTTGTCTGTGATGGATGGCCAGTGACTCCTTGAATGAAAGAAAAACTCCAACATATATCCAAGAAAAATCCTCTTTGTGTCACAGCTTCTCCCATTTCCATTCTAATTTCTATAGAATAGTAACTATTGTTGTCATATACAACATACAATTAGATCCAGAAATGTTCCAATCAACTTTGCTTCTACTCACTTCTGTAACTAACTACTGTTGCATAGTTCATCTACTGTACCAAATGATGATTTGCAGGAAGGATTCTTAACCAATGCTGCTATATATCTTTGTTCCATTTTATTCAGTCATTTTTTGCCAATTTCAGTGTAATGACTTTCTATTTCATTCTAGACATATTAATATTTTTATCCATGTCTATTGATAAGGTGCATGAATAAAGATAGTCCACACTTTGCTGATGAATTGTTATGTTCATAATCATACACAAGTCAATTTTGCACTCAGTCTGACTCTGACAGCCTTATTTTTTTTCTCTTATCTTATCTTCCTTAATCCTAACCTTAACAATCAACTCTCTATTGTTTAAACTTTTGAGGACCCAAGAACCCTATTCAGGTCTTGATTTTCAGAAAAATTTATGGTTGTCCTTTGGGCAACCATTTCACTAATTTCAGCTGTCCACAAGTAAAATTTGGTTGTCCAAAAAAAAAACACTAATTGTGTTCATGTACTTATAGTCTTGAAGAATAAAAAGATGTGATGTTTTAGAGACAGAAACACTTGAAGTCTGAAATATGGTACAATGCAAAAAGTCAAAAGAGTTGGTCAGTCAGCAGTATCCATTTTCAGTCCTAGAGAAAAATGGTTGTCCATTTGACAACCAACCACGAAAATCGAGACCTGCTATTAAATTTCCCTCTGAGGGCCTGAAATCTATTGTCTAGGTCCTCATGCTGAATTTAAATCAAGTGCACGTACACACTCACGCAAGTCGATTTTACATGCATATCAACATTCACACAAGAAGGGAAATCATAGTAGAAGGAGGCATCTTTCTTTTCCATATTTTTGCAAGTACCTTCAAGTTCTGTATCGATTACTTTCAGATGACAAAGTTGCCAAACCCGATGAGACCAAAGAGGAAGGAGGAGAAGAAGAAGGAGAGGTTGTTGGTGAAGATGAGGATGAAGATGAGTTGAATGAGTTTGAAGATGAAGATACTGTTGATTTGAGAGCATATCAAGTACTGGGTGGTGTCTTATACTTTGATCTTCTAACCTTACCTCCACAACCAAAGCAGGTCAAAGGATGGATAATGACCCAGGGTTAGTCTTAATTCTTTTGTCATTTTTGAAGTCTCAGGAAAAAGTCCTAATGTAGTTAGTTGTATGAAAAATGTGTCAGGTTGTGTATTCTGTCTAAAATAAATGCTTTATTTGAGCTTAAGGATTAAACTTTGAGGGTTTAAGTTAGACACTCATTGGTTCAACAAGGTGTTTGCAATGTACCAATTGTCTTTCTTGAAACAGTTAGTTAGTTAGATGGAGTTTAACAGCCCAGTTTCTAACCAAGTGGTTTTATGAGAGCCTGCTTCCACCTTTTGTCCAGTTGCAGCTCATTGGCCTGTTTTCCATGCTCCATTGCTTATGCTGAGCACCACACAGTGGCAGTAGGTGCCATTTTTAAAGTCTATGGTAAAGGAGTCAAACTCCAGACAACCCCACCTCCCACACCCGTCTTCTTGAAACAGAGACTGTAGTCTAATTAGACAATGGAACGTTGTGCACATAACTAAATTAAAAGTGAGTAATTTAAGAGTTCAAAAGTTTTTGGACAAATTTTTGTGCAATCAGCTTATTCAAATAAATTCAATAGATTCAATATTGTATTGTCAAGCTATAAATCTGCACTTTGAGACATAAGTTTTCTTTGCAACTTGTGATTTATGTTGCATTCTATCCATTGTTGCTCTTCCAGCCTAAAAGAACAAAATGCTTTTCTTTTCAAAGTGGTACAGATGCTCCATCACACTTCTTTCATTAAATATTTACCATTTGAAGACAATCTACCTGTATCATGAATAGAACTACTCTGAGTCAGTCTGCTTATTTTGTGATTTATAATTGTTTTCAGCCATCCAAAGTAAAATAAAACAAAGGAATTACGCAAATTTAAGCCTGGTGTCCACCAGTAAAGATTGACGTTAATATGACCATCACACAGCTGTTTGGAGTGACCTATAGTTTGGAGACTGTAAAATTCTTTTGTCCTTATTTCACACAAACATTTCATATAAAGGGTTTTGCAATAAACCTGAATTGTGTCTTCCATCCTGCTAATTGAAAGGGAAAAGCTTTGTTAAGAAGCAACATTTTCACTTGGGAGTAATTTCCTCTTCCTCTTTTGCCGGAATCTCCTATGCAGTCCATGACCCAGAGCATTGAAGTTGAAAGGACAGTGTATCAAACAGGATGGAGATACTTAAATTTGTAGTCTTTCTCCTCTGTCTCTACAAATTGCTCTTCCTCAGATAATGAAAAGCTTCAGTAGTAATTTAGCTGTACATCTATACCTGTTTAAGGACAGAATGTGTTAGGTTGGATACCGTAATATTAGGTAATAAGTACAAAGCACAAGGATGGAATTGGAGGAATGGAAAAAAAAATTAAAATAGGAAACTGATTTTGTCAATTAAATTTGAAGTTGGAACCTATCCTTAGTGCACTCGTTTTAAAGTTCCCCCTATCTTGGTTGTATGGTTTCAATACTTAAATAAATTCACTGTCATGAAGATAGGTTAGTTTGTGGTTTTCTAACTAATAGGTTTAAGTCCAGCTGACCGCAGACTTTTTTCATTTGTGGCCCACTGGCTTGGTCTCCTATTCCATGCTTTTGCTGAGCAACAAACACAATGTCAGCAGGTTCCATTAAAAAGTCTTTGATGTAACCCAGCCAGGATTGGTACTCCAGACTTCCCAACTGGAAGTCGGATGCTCTAATCATGAGGCATAGGAATGAAAACTTACAAAGGAAAGTAAATTCTGTACAGTGCACATCATAGCTTTGTTTAGCATGTGCTTACATTTTTGCATGATAGAAACTTTCTTGCAAAGCTGAACAGGCAAGGAATCGGCCAGAATTAAGATGTTTGCAGTCTCTCTTACTTGTATGAGAAACTGATGGTATAGAGTTAGAGGTAGATGAAGTTTTACTGCAAAGTTTACAACCTATTGATTCAAGTCAAGCCAGTCCCAGTCCTTTTCCAGATGTGGCTCACTGGCTTATTTTTCCTACACCATTGCTGAAGCAGAGCATCATGTGCAACAGCAGTTGGTTCCATTTGTTAGAGTTTTTGATATGACTGTGTAAACTTCTCCCACTATGCTGGTGTGCTGTTGGCATTATTTCTCTTATACAAAATAACTAAGGGAATTTTAAGGGGACAAGTATTGATTCCAATGTAACCAAGACTTTCATTTGCAGTTTGAATACAGTAACAGTAAACAATATACTTAATCAAAAGGGTCATGCATAGCAATTTTGGCAGCCTTTAACAACCTGCTTTCACATGTGGGAAAGATTTTGGCCTTTTGAGGGGGGAGGGGGGGAGGTGCTGTTTTCTACTGTATATCCCTTTCCAGAGAATTTAATACCCTCAAAATTTTGTTGATATTCAGTGCACAATCTTTTAGTTTTTCTTGGTAACAGAAACCAAACTAAATTGTTGGAAAAGGAGAACTCTGTTTTCCTACTTGAAATTTTTTTGTCACAACCTCATATTGACAGTTTCTTTTGGAGATGTAGGTCCCAGTAAAGCAACTGTGCAGTTATTTTAACCAAGTCCTGCCAGGTTTCTTTCACGATTATTGCAGGCCTTGATTTTCAAAAAAATATTATAAATAATAAAAAATAACACCACTTATTTCCATACCATAATAATTTCACTTATTTCAGCTGTCCACAAATAAAATGCGGTTGTTGTCCCCCCCAAAAATAGAAAATTGTGCAATTATTTTAACCAAGTCCTCCCAGGTTTCTTTCACAATTATTACAGGCCTCGTTTTTCAAAAAAATTTATGGTTGTCCTTCGGGCATCCATTTCACTTATTTTAGTTGTCCACAAGTAAAATGTGGCTGTCCAAAAAAAAAAACACTAAATGTGTTCATGTACTTATAGTCGTGAAGAATGAAAAGATTTGATGTTTGAGAGACAGAAACACTTAAACTTGAAGTCTAAAATATGGTACGATGCAAAAAGTCAAAAGAGTTGGTCAGTCAGCAGAATCCGCTTTCAGTCACATAGAAAAATGGTTGCCCATCGGACAACCAATCTTTAACTTTTGGTTGCCTATATGAAATTTTAGTTGTCCTGGACAATCGGACAATCACGAAAATTGAACCCTTCAGTATAAACCAGTACTACCATGTGATAGAAGAGAACTTTTTTATTAAACAGAAATTTCATTGTTGGGTTCCATGGCATGAAATTTTTAGAAGTTGTGTCAATATTAGTAGAAGTAAGCAGTTTGGCATTATGATGATACCAAATGTTTCTGCAAATTTTATGAAAAAATTACAACTTGAGCTCAAAGTGGTAGCAACTCGGCAATGACCAGGCATGAAGTACAAAATGTAGAATATTGAGAGTTGGTTTTTCCTGAAAGCTCAGAAGCTTTGCAGGCCCAACACTATGCTTACATGTTTAATAAACTCTGATTGGTAATGTTTTATTCTTTCTTTTTCTTCTTCAGTCACAAGTAGTGAGCTACAGAGGGTACCATATCCACCCGTAGATGCTAGTAAATTTAGCCAAACATTATCAGGTACCATCACCATGGGTCAGACACTGGACCCTAAGGCCCTGGCTAGTGCTGCTGCTGCTACTGAGGCCCTAGGAGCCCCACCAGTGGGAGTTAAGTTCAAGTAAGTTTTAGTCTTTGCAGAATGATGTAGGCCTTGTAGCTTGTGTGCTCTCAAGGGCCTTTGTTACTATTATAATGTTAAAAGACAGGCAATCCTCACCCTGAAACTACAATTTTTGTGGTAGTCTCAATTGCCGAAGCTCTTTTCATTGACAGCAAGTTCAAAAAATGCAGATTACTGTAGCTCATATTGCACAGCATGTACTGTACTGAGAGTGTTTTGATTACACATCAGGATCTTTTAATTTCCCAAACATATTCTTACCCATTGCTACATCTGGATTGCATTTCCAGCTGGTCTTGTATACTCAGTGCGAAACAATAAACTGCAGATCTGTCTGGATGAGGATGAGATTCATACAGTTGTGGGAGGTGCTTTAGTAAGTAGGTAAATAGGTTAGGAGAATTGGAACAGTTTGGATTCAGAGGATCAGGCCTTGAAAAGTCAGTGTCATCTATGTTATATCATCTTGACATCACAACTTCAGTAGGGCCAACCTGGTCACTTTTTCACATCCATTTCATGTGTCTATCTGTGAGAGGCTTTTCCCAACACTAATCAAAGGGATGTAAAATATTCACCGCATATAACTACCACCCACCGTCCTCCCCACCCCTCCCCTAATCATAGGCAACATTTGATTTAAAAGGCAAACTTGAGGCTATTTTTCTTTTGCACTTTTAAAATAAATGGACTTAACTTTGGCAATCGATCTTATTTTTAGGTGAGCCCATAATTTTTCATTGCAAGTTTCAAAATTAAAGGTATAATAAAATGCTCTACTGTACTTTACTCAAAATCTCAAATAGATTGTCTTGAACAATAGCAGTAGAGCACCTAAAGGTTTTCCTGAATAAAGTAAGTAGTGTTCGACCGATCATCTGTTAAGTAATCGGCATCGGGCCGATTATTGCGTTATCGGTAAATAATTGGCATTGGTAAAATTCTGCCATTCAACCGATCACTACCACCAATTATTTGCAAACTGAAAAAGGGGGTTAAATATACTTGAACCTTGCACTTAATTTCGTTAAAATTCCCGTGAAAACTCAATCCTTCAACTTCCCGCCAAAACGGGATGCATTGATAACCACAAACCTATTTTACCCCTGCCATGCAGCCATGGGAATGATCGTTTGATGTTTTCCACTATAACCCGGTAGTATTTCTTGAAATTCGATTTAGAAGTGCATTCAAGGTGTATTCCTTGCTGTCTCGCAGAAAGCGCTGCGTAAGTTGCTGTACAAACTGTTCTGCACAAAACACATAGTACAGACTATCGAGCTGCAGTGTTTCGCCTTTTTTTCAAATCCCCAAGCTTTGCATACATATCTGTGCACGTTTTGTACACGTAGCACCTAGAATCTTGTGAAGTTCGGTGGTTATTACCTTGCATAAATTAAGTAATTCCCAGCATTCCTTCCGTAATGTTATTTACGGTAGGACTTAAGCAATGTTGTCATAGGATGTCATTGCAAACGAAAACAGCAATCAGAGTGCGCACGCAGCCTTGAAAATCTGGAAAGTACTTGGATTTCATTTTTGTTTTTCAAGGCCTTGAAAGTTCTTGAATTTTTACAAAAGTCCTTGAAAACGCTGTGAAGAGTGCTTGAAAATTGTTCAATAAACATTTGATCGCAAAAACCTCAAATTCATTTCAGGAATCCTTTTTGATCAGATTTTTTGAAAATAGTACTGTTGAAAATCAAGTGCGATCGTGAAATTGCACCAAAGATACATAAGTGGCCCGTGCCGGGCCACGCATTCCTCCATACTGTATGTATAGTAATGTGTCAAGTGTTGACTAATGTGTTTATCCCATCGAACTTCGGGTGCTCGCCCACTGCAAGTATCATGTACAGCTCAAACTGAGAGCATATGCTATGTTAGTGCAGTGTCACTCTGGCTGATTCAACAAGATCGAAACCGTAACACAAGTTGCTCTCGCTTCTTATTCTGGTTGAAGCAAGGGATAAAAATTTCTCGGAAAAAAAGATGAAACACATTCGCTGTCACATTTGATTTTTTTTTCAATATTGACTGTATTGACAATGATTACAGTTGATTGATATAATTTTAGTTTGACTTGGTTCTGCATATATCTGTGATGAATTTACCACCCGGCAATATGTAGGTCTAGGCTAAGCATCGAATACTTGTTCTGACTTGTGTTAGTTAGCTCTGGCATGGTAGAAGTTTCGTCCATTTCACACCGGAAAGATTGCACCATATCGGGATATATATTTCATTTGTGATAGTTGGAATAGTGTTTACCTACTGCTGAAGTGTTAATGCTGGATTAGACTGGGTTTGCGTGGATTTTGGTCACGGTAATTTCATCCACGACACAGTTCAGTTAGGCGGGCCTAACGTTAGGCTAGACTGAACATCGTAATGCTAGCATGATAGGCTATCGACAAATACGTACGTGGATGGCAGATAGTCTTGTATAATGTACATCATTACTGTCACACTGTTACTAGGCCCAGATTGAAGGTTTCAACAGTTGAGCTGTGAGTGGTACTACTGCCAATAGCAGCCTCTGCACCTGTAGTGGACTTCGTTTGGTAAGGTTTCATGAAATCCCGAATGCTTGCTATTTGTCTTCCACTAGCTTTCCAATTATCAGCATGCTTCTTCCCCTTCAGATGGCTTGTCAATGCTGATTCCCCCATACTGGAAACATCTATTTCCTTCATGCAAATTTTGCACCTTGCTTTACTTTTGTCAGTACATTGTTCAAGCCAACTACAGTATTTTGGATGTTTCAACCATAACAGATTAAAACGACATTTACCCATGTTCTAGAAACCTTTGTTACTCGTGAACAGACACTGAAAGCTGAAATTTTGTGGTCTCTGAAGGTTATTGATGCACATTATTCATATCGTTCATGTGCTGGTAATGATAAACTGTTCCAGGAAATGTTTCCGGATAGTCAAATCGCCAGAGAATTTTCATGCGGAGAGAAGAAATGTGCTTACCTGGTTTGCTTTGGCCTTGCACCTCATTTCAAACAAATGTTAATAGACAATATGAAAGAGGAGGAAAACTATATTATCATGTTTGATGAGAGTCTGAATGCTGTGACAAATTCAAAACAGATGGATATACATGTACGGGCATGGAACAGACGCAGCAACCAGGTGGAAAGTCGTTACTATACCTCTGTATTTATGGGCCACGGTACCGCTGATGACATGCTAACACATTTCCATGAGGGAATGCAAGGACTCTGCCTTCAGAAAATCTTCCAGGTATGGAAACCAGTTTTTTGTCATAGCCTAATATAAACAGTGGTTGTGGATGTACACTCAGGGTGGGGATATATCAGCTTGTTAGAGCAAATGTAAACAGCATCCATATGTCCAAGTGGAACATTCCTCACACTATTTGTGGTGCTGTGAATGGGAAAAGACTCAAATCTGATTCGAATGACATGCTAAAAATGTTTTATTCCTTCATACAATCCAAACTATCAGGTATGCAGCTGTCTTGTACAGATGTGTTTGGAGATGAAGTAGGCCCTCAACTTCAGCCCTGGGCCTGACCAATCCCCCTACATGTATTCCTGCAGTACCAGCACAGCTATGCCAACCCTGAGCTACAAGGCTGCCCTAATGGCAGATTTCAGCCCACTAGATCCCTTATGGCAAAGCATTCTGACAATAGGCCTTTCACCTCTAAAATTAAAAACAAATATTTCAGTTTGATACAAGATCAAACTTTGTTCAGTTTTGTTTGAATCAGTTTGATTTTATGAGCTCTGTTTTATTCTGTCACATATTCAGGTCTCCATGGACGGCCCTAACGTGAACTGGAAATTCTACCGGACCCTTTGTGATGAAATCAATAAAGATTTTTCGTGCCAAACATTCAACATTGGCAGTTGTGGTTTACATATCTTGCATGGTGGCTTCAAGGATGGAGCTTCTGCTTCAGGTTGGCAAATTGAAAAATTATTTTCAAGTTTGCACTGGCTATTCCATGACACACCTGCAAGGACGGAGGATTTTACTAAGGTTACTGGTAGTTCTGTGTTCCCTTTGCAGTTTTGTAAACATAGATGGCTGGAAAACTTGCCAGTAGCAGAAAGAGTGCAGTCAATGTGGGAGAACATCATAAAATATGTTGAACAAGCTACAGCAAAGGAGATACCTTGCCCTCAAACAACTTCGTTTGAAACTGTCAAGCAAAGCACCAAAGATCCTCTCATTGAAGCCAAAGTAGCTGCTTTCTTGTCAATTTCAAAAGAAATACACCCTTTTTTGGTAAGGTATCAAACAGATAAGCCAATGATTCCATTCCTTGCAACTGACCTACATGAGCTCCTGAAGGGCCTAACAAAAAGGTTCCTTAAGAAGGAAGTCCACAGTGATGTCAACCAAATATTGAAATTGATAAAGATGGATGTCAAAGACTCAAGTACACACTGTCCAGTTGGTGATGTGGATATTGGTTTCACTCCACAAAGAAAGGTTAAGGCACTTATCTCATCAAACAAGATATCTGCCAGGCAAGCCCTAGAATTTAAGTCAGAGTTCAAGCAGTTCGTCATGAAAATTGTCCTTAAACTCCTGGAGAAATCGCCCATACAGTACCAGTTGGTTAGATGTGCAATTTGCCTTGATCCAAGGAGAATGGTATCTCAACCAACGGATTGCCAAATCAAATTCAGGCGGATCCTTGAACACTTTGTGGTTGCCAATAGACTGAAAGATGATGAATGTGACGGTATCATCAGAGAATATGGCAACTTCCTTGAGGCTGTTAAAGCCTCCCCAACAGCTTACAAGGAGTACGACCCACACAAGGATGACATGCGTATCGATGCATTCCTGTTCAATAAAATGGGCAGTAATGATGACTATCGTAGGCTGTGGTAGAAAGTTATCTGTAAGGTGCTGATGTTATCCCATGGCCAAGCTAGTGTGGAGAGGGGATTCTCCTTCAATAAACAATTAGAAGTTGAGAACTTGCAGGAGAGATCCTTCATCTCTCAGCGTCTTGTTATTGATCATATCAAGTCAGTAGGAGGCAGACTCGCAGTGCAAGTGGACAGCAAACTGCTTATGTCTGCTGCTGGAGCAAGGCAAAGGTATCTGGCCCATCTAGAAGATGAAAAGAGGAAGAAAGAGAAAGAAACCAAAGTCTTGAAAAGAAAAGTGGCAGATGAAAGAATCAAGGAGTTGGAGAAGAAAAAAGCATGTCTGGAAGATGACATGAAGGCTATGCAGACCTCTGCAGATGACTTCGCTGAAAAGGCAGAGAACACTGGCAAACTTACGTGGATAGCCAAGTCAAATAGCCTGAGGAGATCTGCTAAGACTAAGGCAAATGAAATACAAGATTTAGTTGAAGAAATATCAAGTTTGAAGAGAAAAGACTAGTTAAGTGTCAGCTGGTCCCATGGGAACACAATTAAGGTGATGCTTGGAGGCACAAGTAAATGCTGTTTAGGTGAAATTGTTGGTACTTATGGGCATTTCACAGGCCTTGCAAGGGTGGTATGTCGATATTAGTGTCCTTGAATGTGGCTTTATATGTCTTTGAAAGTCCTTGAAAAGTCCTTGCATTTTGTCTTGCAGAAAGGGTACGAACCCTGAGTAATGCACATGGTCTTTTCCATCAAACTTCTTGGCCCACGCATGCACTAGACATGCGTGCGTGTCCGTTTTTACCGCCAAACAAGGCATCATATTTTGCTCTGTGACATCAAATGCAAAAGATCCATTGCAAAATTTAAATTGGCCCCTGCTTCGTGATTGGTTGGATTGCGTTGATTCTAGGCAGCCAATCACAACACGCCCCTTCGCCTATGTGATTTAGTGTGTGAAAATACTCGGTCTCGAGACAAATTTTCCCATTGAGTTTGTGTTACGACGATCGCGCTTGTAATGCCAGCTAGCGAAGCCGGGCGAGCCCCGTGCTAAATTCACCTGGAAACGGCATCACAAATCTCTACGTACGTGGATTTTTCGGGGATCGGACTTACGTGCATTTCAGTTGCAGATTCTTTTTAAACAAGACGGAAGTTTTGGACGAGAACTGCTTAAAATATACGGGGATATTTATATCGGAAAGGAACCATAAGATACGTTATACGGGTGCCCTGAACTGCTAAGATTATCATGATTGCTTTTAATACATGGGGTTCGTTAAAGCGGGAGAGTAGCTACAGTACATTAACGGAACTACAACCCAGTACAGTAACAGAATGCAATGTTCTGACATGATTGGGGGAAACAAGACAGAGCATGATGTTGGCCAGAGAACTAAATTATCAAAGGGCATATGTGACATCGACTGCAAACAATTGTACAGTATTAAGGGGTGATTTGTATCTCCACTTTTGAAGTGAAAATATTTTAATTAATATAATAATTATATAAATAAAAAATAAATATAAATAATTTTAATGATATCCCGTTCTGAAACGAACAGAAATATTCCTAATATTTTCCATCCTGAACTGGTTATGGTAATACGATATGCACGAAGAAAGGGACACGTACAAAGTGACAAACATGTGACTTCCCTCTTTCTAATAATCGGTAATCGGCATCGGGCCGATTGTTAAATTAAATAATGGGTAATCAGGTATTACCGATTATAGCATAATCGGTCGAACACTAAAAGTAAGAAGTAATTTGGATATGAATTCCTGCTTGTGAGGCATGCATAATACTGTCTTGGTGTACAGTGTAGACATTCACAAAAGTCCTAGTGTGTTAGCAATACTCCATTCCTATATCAAAGGTGTTAAATTTTAAAGGTAGGTTAATTTTGCCAAGATTACAGAAGGGTTATGTTGACTGGACACATTGACTGAGATTCCTCAGAATCTTTTTTTTAAGAACAAATTGAAATTTCTTGTAATGTATCTATGATCGAATTGGTAACCCCTCTTAAGAAATGTGGCTTGGCAGTACATCCAGCTATAGTTAATAGTCTGGCAGAGCTCTTAACTCTCCTGCCTTAAGCAGACAATCTTTAAAATCATGCCTTTCTTCTGCCTTTTTGCATTGTCTAGCTATTTTCCTGCTTACAGCCCCATGAAACCTGCTTTCATTCCCAGTCAACATTGACTTGCTGTACACATAATGCATATTCCCGCTTCCCCAAACTTGTAATCCCTATTTCAAATTTTTAAATGTTGGAACTTCGTTTCAGGTCTAGTATCCAAACCTTTGGGAAATCCTCTAACGAATGCAAGAACATGGTTTCCTTGATGTCTTGTAACATTTTTGACTGTCTCATTTGCTGTTTCTAGTGTGTACTTACCAAAATATTTAAAGGGGCAGTCAATTTTTTTACAAGTTTTCTTAGAATTTAATCCTGCACCACAATCATATATTGAGCTAAAATTAACAAAAGGAAATCTGTCATGATGGTCTGTTTAGCCTTGCATCTTTGGAATTTCATTATCGAAAAAAAATGGAAAAATTCCTATCGAACAGTAATTAAACAGAAACACCATTTCTTCTTACTTGAAATACATTTTCATTCTTTTAATTCTGGTAAATAATCAGTTTGAAATGGAAAATGAAAGTGCTGGAACAAAACTGTAATATTCACTGTCAAACTCTGATTGCTTCTTAAAGTCATTCTTAAGAAGAAGTACTTCCTAATTTTTTTCACCAGACTAGCAGACAATGTGTTATACAGTGAGGAGCCACAACTGGTATACTGGTCAGAGAAGGGCAGTCATTGGAGACTGGATGGATTCACTGATATTACATACAGTGAAGGTAGGGATTAAACCTGTTGCTACTTGTTGTTTGGCTGAAAAACCCTCATTTACCATTTCTGTATTTGTAGTTCCTCTCTGCAGAACCACTTCACTGATGCACAGTGAACAGGATTCTGTCAGAAACATATAAAAGGTGAAGTAGATTACCCACCCTCTTCTGGAAAGAAGCCCCCTTTCCCCCTCCAGAAACATGGCTGGAATAGCTTAGTACAAAACTTTTGTGGGTAATTACATTTTATGTACAAAAGGCTTGAAGAGGAAACTTTTTACTTATAGACCCTTTATTTACAATCACTTAAATTTTTTACATATACACCCTCTTGAATTGAAATTAATGGAAATAAGGCTGCCTCCACCACAAACAAAAAAAACAAGACAATATACAGTAATCTGTGTAAAACAAGTGCAGCTCTGAATACAGACCTGGACAATAATGATGCTGGCTTCGACAAATCCCCCACCCGACAGCCGGGGCAAGTACCCCCAGCCCATGGACTTCCTGCAGATGGACAGAGCATTCTGCACGGTATGTTGTTGCTAACATACGTGTGAGAAAAAGCGCACCAAGATGGCTTTCTGCTATGATTTTGTGTAAGTCAATTCCCAGATTTTGCACAAAAGTTGAAATATTTTTGAAATATGGCAAGATAAGGTCAAAATCATTTCACATATTGCAGGAATATGATTTACTTTCCCATTCTAGTCAAATGTTTGTTAAAAATATAACAGAGTCTTCGTCAAATCATACAAATTTTAACCTCACGGCGGTGGTCTTGGTGCGCATTTTTTTGTCCCAGTCAGTGGCAACCAGCTACGGATAGGACATACATGTTACATGCTTTATTCATGCTTATAAGACTGTGCCCAGCCTTAAATTTCTGAGTTGTGCAAAATTGCATTTGTAGTTTTAGACGTTAAAAATTATATACACTCAACAGACTTAAATTGGACAAATAGATATTTATGTGGGCAAGTAGATTGAGAAAACAGCTGGCCCCTTGGACAAGTAGGAAAGAAAAAATTTGTCCAAGCCTGGGTGATGTGGACTACAACTCCCCCCTACCTTCCCAAAGGGTTCAAAATTAGCATAAGCCCGCTAGCCCAGGGCTAGTTGAACATTCGTGTGTGCAAGTTCAATGTTAGTCAGCTAAGCCTTTTGGGCAAGTCCAAATCATGCTTATTCTTTAAAATATAATTTCTTTAAAAAAGAAATTATGGCTAAAACCAGTGTTATTATTTTGTCGATATATAACAAACCACTTTTGTGGCTGTACCTGCATATATGAAAGAAATTCAGACTTTTGTTTTCATTTCATCTGTAAGGTAAATGAACTGCTTTTCTACCAAGCCTTATTAACTTACTTTGAAATTTCAAAGTATTTTGTGAAAAGGGGGTTCTTTCTGGCTATGCATTTCGGCCAGTTGTGCACATAGGCCTAACGTTATATAAACACCCACATGTTCCTTGCATCACCAGTCTAGTTACGAGCCTGATACAGTTACTGTGACTCACATTACGGGCTAGCGGAACAAGTGTCTGGGCAAGTGATTTACAAGGGCTGAAAGCCCGACGGAAAAGTGATAAGCCAATGCTAATTTCGAACTCTGCCTTACCAATTTCATAGATCATGTGGGAAGAAATTCACATTGCTAATGAGGTATCATGATAAAATAGCAAAGCTGCATCTCCCTCAGTTAACCTGCAGCCATGCTTTGTTACTCCACACATCACAGTAGCAGACCAGTGTTATAATAATGCTATTTGTAAAGTGTGCAGTAACAAATCATGACAGGGACAGTTGCAGCCTACAATTTTGACATGGTATCTTACCAATGATGAGAAATGTACCCCCTTCCCTTCCCTCCTTTCCATTCCATGTTGGTGCACCTGTTACCAGGAAGTGAAGAAGAGTCAAGAGTGGGACTGCCTAGGAGATAAAACAAGTAATTCAAATAATAAGTCCATGCCAAACACTCCATCTACTTATCCTTCAGTCATAAATATCAGAAGTTGCTGGCCGAAGGCCATTTTGTTCCTGAATCAGTTTATTAGCTGTGATCTCCACCTTACAGTCTCTATATCTCTGTATGTTTTGTATACGGACAACCTGCAGCCTATATTAGGCTATTTGGTATGTTTGATGCTGAACTTAGCCACTGAATTTTTCTCCACATAATATGACAAACTTTCTTTAAGACTAAGTTTCAAAGTTACATGAATAAAATCTAAACTGAAATAAAATGAAATAATTAAAGGTTTTAATCTTGTCAAAGAGTCTCTGATTTCTCTGTCGCAAAAACATGTTTATTCTGACCCATTCCATCATTTTATCATTTTTACTACAGATGAAAAAACCATCTCTTTCAAGACCATTAACTTTGGACCACTGGCATGTATCCAGGATAAGCACATCAATATGCCCTTTCAGTCTTGGGAGCTCCGACCTTTAGGGAGTAA
The DNA here is from genome assembly GCA_037179385.1 of Holothuria scabra. Taxonomy (NCBI): domain Eukaryota; kingdom Metazoa; phylum Echinodermata; class Holothuroidea; order Aspidochirotida; family Holothuriidae; genus Holothuria; species Holothuria scabra. The sequence continues at coordinate 36,908,662 of CM074200.1, forward strand.
CCACACCAAACTGACCATAATCTCTGCCATATTGGAGGTGGAAATTGAAATTAAGGTGAGCTTAAACAATGGTCTAATAAATTAAAGGATGAACAAAAAATATTCCCCGAAAATAATCCCCCAGTAATATGAAAAGCCACATTTTCTTCATAACAAATAATTAAATTTCTAAGTTGGATGAATAAAAACTGAACTGATTGAAATGAAAGGAAATGATTACAAAATTTGATCTTTGTAAATTGGCTGTTATATTAAGTGAGTTTGTCACATGACTCTAAACAGCCAATCATGATACAGGACAGCCTACTACATTACTTCAAGTTGTGGACACTGCTCTTGCCCTCTAAGTGATATATAGAAGTATATGTGTTTAAAGACATAAGTGGCTTAGCCAGTTAAAAGCAGTAGTATGTATTTAATATGTGCAGTACCAGTTTGTGATGTTATTTGGGTGAAGTAACTATCAACTATGATTGGACAAATCTCCACCAAGACCCACCTTCTCCTACACCCCCCTCCCCTTCCCCTCAGACAATTTGCAGCCACAGAAATATCACTGGATAAGTTGTCCAAGGAGTAGTCATTATGAATTCCAACTGTACTATAGGGATCTGAGTTGGATATTATTTTGTAGCCATGGTGATGCCTTAATCAGCTTGGTCAGAACTTCAGAAGCTTCAAAATAATTGTTTTGTTCATGGTAATGTTTGTAATTCAAACTTGATATTAAATGGAACTTTTACTGATTAGTAAACAGCAGCTGTCGAAATTGATCAAATTGCACCCAAGAAAAGACTTGAGTGTGAAACATGAAGGAACGAGGCACTAACATTTATAGAAATGTGAAAGGATTATAACATTATCTAATACAGTAGGGTATCTTGATTGTTGCTGGAGTTTATACTATAAATTGTAATGTAAGATTTCAAAGAATTTCCTGAATTCAGGAAATTGGTACTAATGAGCAGAATTCTCAGGAAATTCATTTTGCAGCACAAAAAGTTTTGGCCAAGGGTGGGGTATAATTTCTGCTGCATGAATATACCTGAAAAAACCAAATAAGGTAACTATTTAACACCTTGTAGACCTTCTGTCTGGAAAACTCTTTAAAGGAGAACCCTCCAATTAGACTGCTGACAATCCTAAACAGGAAGTTTCAGGAAATGGATTACTTACATCTCTGTACTAGGGCTGTTAACATTAGCTACTAATCGCTAAACGATCCCATGTGTAATAAATGTTAAGTGCAAAGCTACCAGAAATTAATCGCAAAACTTGTTTTTGACATTTTGCTAGAGTATAAAAATGGATAGAAAATTTTTTTATCCATTTGTATACTCTGATGATCCCTGGTTTTTAGCTCACACATGTACACAGTACATGTGTGAGGTTATGAAATGGGCCAGATTGTGTCATCTTTTTAACAAAAGCCTACTTCACCTCCATTTGTAGAGATTTGGTTCTGAAATTTTGGTATATGATTGTTTGTCAGTACAGCATCATAAACCAGCATGTTTTTTTTAGCTATTTGTGTAGAGCAGAGTTCATTGTGCCTGCCTAACAGTTAGCTGTTTATTCATTGTGCTGACTGCAGTGTACTTGGTTGTGTGTTCAATTGCAGTCTTGCAAATGCCTTACAAGTAGACTGCCGCTTGATATCTGACCCACCTGACTGATCAATGGTTTCTGCAATCACAGTGCCTTGTGGATAATAGCACCGTATTGTGAAGAGGGCTTCATGTTGGAATCAGTAGCTAGGGATACTGTGGCCAGTGTAGCTTACAAGAAAGGAAATAGGCTTAATGTGGTGGGGACATCTATTCTTTTTCCATTTTTCCTATTTTTGGTCAAGGCAAGTAATTCTGATAACTATTTGGGTTCAAGTGCAGTAGGAGAGTCATTTGAGGATGCATGTTTTTATTTTAACAGTGCAAATTCACACAGTGTTTCTTATGGAGTTATAGGAGAAACTAAATGTTTTTTGCAGTACTTCATAATATGCTTGATACATTCTACATATTTAGAATTTTTCCCAACTTGCTCCTAATTAAGTTTGTATAGCTCAACAGGATTTTCTTAATTTTAAGAACTTTTTGCAGTGCTATTTGTAGATCTGTCAATTAGATTGTTTCCTTCCGATGTAAAAGTTTGCACTTTTTGAAAGAGATTACCTTGTGATTTTGCAGTTGGGTTTTGAGTTCTTTGCTCTTTTTGTACCTGATATTTACCATTGTTAAGGTAAGGAGCTTTTGTGGAAGCAGATGAAGAAGTAATAAAAGTTGGTTTTTTGAGTTGCTATTTTTTACAGACAAGAGACAATGTGTGAGCTACAACAGCATTGCTGTTCTAGTTGTTAAATGGAACATTCTGGGCATATTTGAACCTTGTAGGCTTCAAAGTTTCAGAATAATTTGATTTTACCATGCAAGATAACAACAATTATTACTTCTGCATTACTTTCACATTTACTTATCAATCACTACATACTGAAATAATTTTTTTTTTGTCGTGATAAGGTTATCAGAAGTAATGGCTAAACGCTCGCAAGTTTTTGAGGTTAAAGGTTTAGTTATTTTGCTAAACGTTCACAGCTCTACTCTGTATGTCTAATTTTTGACTAATTCTTTTTTTTTTTCAATTCTTATTTCTTTCTTTAAATCTTTATTTTCTCAGGATGCTCTCTGCTGTTTTCATCTGACGGCTGAGAGTACTACCAAACCAGACTTAGAGAGCATTATGGATAAATGGATGACTCCACAAAATCTCATAAAGGTAGTCTATCGTATTTGAACTCCCTCAGATGTTACAGTATCTTATGTAACAGTACAGAAATATTGATGCAAGATTTGACCACACCCTCATTGGATTTTAAGTATTGGCAATAATATGTTACTTTGTGTACATCTTGTTATGTATGCCTCCATGAGAAACACCTTGACTTATTTTTGGAGTCATAATTCTTTGCATGGTCAAGTGGTTAGAGTATCCATCTTGCAGCTGAGGGGGGGGGGGTGAGGGGTGTCTGGAATTTGACTCCTTTACCGTAGACTTTAAAAATGGGTAAAAATTGTGCTTGGTGGTCAGCGTAAGCAATGGATTAGAGGAAACAAGTCACTGGGCCACAATTGGATAAAAGCAATGGCTGGCCTGATTTAAACTAACGATTTGTCCCTGTCAGAGAGATGCTTTTTACATCTACTGAATTCATTTTGAGCGTAGTTTACTCTAAACAATCTTAAAGATACAGATTGTTCTTCCCATGTGCAGAGTGTGCATTATGTGTATTCCAGTAGTAGCATTGGAACAAGTGCATACTGTTAAGACCACAAAAAAAAAAAAAAAAATTGTAGTATGTACAATTAACCTCATACCCTGTCCTTTCAAGTTTGATATAAATTTATGCATAAATGATGATAGTTACTTGTAACTGTGCCCTTATATGTGAAGAGAATGGAGAAAGCAATCCAGTTTTTGGTTCCTTGCAGTAGCAAAGGAACCTATGTAGTCAGGTTGGCGTGTGTGTGTGTGTGTGTGTGTGTGTGTGTGTGTGTGTGACACTTGCTTCGGTACGCTCTAACTCAACAAGGGAAGGTTGGATGGAACTTTGATTTGGTACATAGATTCGTCATAGGGAGACGGTGTGCCGTATTGTTTTTGGTGGAGGTCAAAGGTCATTTGGGGTCGCCAGAGGTCAAAAACTAAAAACCTTTTCAACACGATATCTCTAGATAGGAAACCTGGATAAAAGTCATACTTGGTGTGTGGATGTGTTATGGTATAAGGATGAAATTGGATATGTTTGGTGAAGGTCAAGGGGTCATCTGGGGTCACCAGGGGTCATACACTGAAAAAAGTTTTAACACAGTATTTTAAGGTACAAAGGACATATATCAAATCAATCTGTGTTTGGTTAAGGTCAAAGGTCATCAAGGTCACTGGAGGTCAACCGCTGGAAATGTTATTTAGAAAATCTTGTAAGCTAGATAAAGATAGCTTCAACAGATTTTTTATCTCACCTGGTTTTGCATGCTTATACACCCAAACACCTAAGAAATATGGCCTTTGCGTTTGTTCAGTAATGATTCCTTCGGGTTGTACACATATTTGGGATCATTCAAAGTTTTAAGAGGGCAATAACGGAAATCTGTAGATTTCACTAAACACCAGTCACTCTGCATTAAACTCGTCTCTCTGCCAGTGGAAGCAATGCATGGATTGTACAGTATGTCTCTTTAATACTGCTGTGCTCTGTGGGGGTAACCTAATCCTCATTCTATTATCACACCCCATTAATCACTTGCTTTCTGCTTAACTGCTGAATAAACACTGTTTTCTGTGTAGAGGTAGCAAACAGGACAAATGGTAGTTTGTTTTAAAGTAATAGCAAGTTTTATTTGAGAGCAGGTAAAAATAAATTGTGAGAGAAATACAAGGGGTGTTTTTCTCTCTCTGACCACATTGTTTATTGATGATAATATCAAATTTGATTACAAGCATAAATACTGTACATATGGAAATGAGGAAATATTTTTGAAGGATCACCAAGCATTATAAAAGTTGAAGGTTAGTAAAGCCACAAAAATTTGATCTTTGATATCATGTAATATAAGTAATAAAATATCCCTTGTGAAGATGTTACAAACATTGAGTATGCGCTTTTGCTTAGCTTAATTTCAGAGACTGGCTGTACATTCTTATAATATCCAGCAAGGAACCACAGTGCCCATTGGGCTCTTGTTTCTTGATAAATGTCCCTCTTGTAGAATAATATCATAGCAATTGCTTGTTGTCAGAATTGCCATGAACTAATGCTTTTCTTTGTGGTCATGTCTAGGTGGATGTATCCATGAGATAATCTTCAAAAGAATATTTATCTGCAAGAAATTCCTCTCCAGTTTTAAGGAGGTTGATTATAACCAACTTTACAACAAAATCTTATAATGTAACAAATCCAACTAACAGGGTTGGACTAATCCCATGTCCAAAAATCTGAATCTGGGGTGGGTAAAAAAATCATCAGTCAGACTTTTGCAATGCTCAATATTGTAGTCTGCGGTAAAAGATAGCCCAGTGAAGTTTCATTTCCAATGGATTGCAATGGGTACCACTGGATGGCAAGCAATGTCAATGAATTTGTCAGAGCCTGACAACTGGACTTAAAGAAAAACATCATCTTGTTTAAAAATGTTCTTTTGGTTAGAGCTAAATTCATCTTTGGTTAGAGTTGAATCCATCTTTTTACAGAAATTCTTTTCTTTCTCAACAGGCTATGAGAGCAGCTGGGGTTAATCTGTTTCCAGAGAGTGACTCTCATAAGTATGTCAGCATCACAGAGAAGGTAATGAAGGCCAGTTTAATTGCAGGGCTCGAAATAACCAACAGCACCAGCACCCATGGTGGTTGGGTCCTTTCTGATGGCTGTGGTGCCCCTCAGTAACTCATCTTTCTCCTCCTCCCCCCCTGCCTATTTTAAGTCCTGTAGTTTCTTAAGTAGCGTGTTATGTCTGATATTTCAATATCATACTTGCCAAACATTCCATTTTTGGTGGAACTGATAAAGATCAGAACATTCTGATCACATTCAGTGTCAAATATGTACCAATTGTAAAAATTATCAACAAAACCGCAAAGACACTGTTTGGAAGAAATGTCAATCTTTGCATACATTTAATTATTCTTAACATTTAGAGAGGGAAATGGACTCATATGATCATTTTCTTCTGCCTCCTCCCCCTTTTAAACAAACTTAGTCAGACAAGGAATTTTAGATTTTCCACTTGAGCTACAAATCTCACTCGTTAGAAAATTAAGGATGGTTGTGAGTGTGCTGTTTTAATTAACTTGAATAGATTTATATGAACTCAAAATCCTCATCTATGTGAGCAAGAAATCACACTCTTCAAAGTGTTTTTTGGTGTGTGATTGCACTCATGTCTCAAAATTCAAGGAGTGTTTAGTTGAAATAAAGTTTGTTGGGAAGGTGAAACATACAGCTAAATATTTGAACACCTTCATACTTATTTGGTATTGTTCAAATTTGTTGGGAAAGCAGTTGACACAATCATACATTTGTCTGGAAGCAAATTGGTACAAATGTATGATGATGGTTTTGCTTAAATGTATGATCGTGTAGACTGGGCTTAAGAATCTTTAAATGTTTAAAACATTTTGCAACATGGATGTAAATATCCCTTTCTGTAAGACTTGTGTGCAGGAAATTAGTCAGAACTGTCCAGTGGTCCCAGGCTAAGATCAGCTACCTGTGGTTTGGTAACATGTATGGTAGTTATGATACTTTGAAACTTACACATAAAATTTCTTTCAGAGATTGTATTGTTGGGTTTTGCAGAGGTGCCAAGTCTACCAAATTTTCAGAGAGGCTCCCTGAAAATTCAACGATTTTTGTCCATTCCAACTAGCAAATATGACAACCTCCCTGATTCAAGAAAGTTTTTCCCTCATCAAGTTGCATGTAATTCTAAAAAGGCTCCCCGATTCCTGTGTGAAACCTCCCTGATTTCTGGATGTAGATGTTGGCATCTCTGGTTTTGCTTCACAGCAAACCTATTGGTTGTCTAATCCTTACCTAGTTAAAAGAAGCATTTGTGAGGAGATGTGCTTGAGAAAACTTCCATTCTTTAAAAGTTGTTCTATTTCTTCTTGCAGAAATGTAAACAAGATCTTTTATTTCCTTTTAATGCAGGATGAAAATGTCGAGGGCGCTGTCTATGAGCAGATGTCTCTCACAGCTTCTAACTTTGCTTATTCCTGGAGTAAATGGAACTGTGAAGCTAGTCAGGATAAGATAGTTATACTGGGGGCTGAAAAATTGGATGGAAATGCCTTGACTGATGTAAGTTTAAATCTTTTTAACTAGCTATGCCTTACCTTTGATGAACCAAGATGTACTTGTAACTTTTGTATGGTCCAGGTAATGCATCAGTTGTACCAGGACTGGAATTAAGCTTGAAAAAAGGCACAGCCAAAGTAAGAAATTTGTGGGTAGGTCTATTTTATGTCACAGGATATTTTAAGGGCCACCAGGACCATCAGAAAGGTTGTGACAGGTCTGGCTGTCGGTGCTGTCAGTTAATTGCATCACTGATTGAACAGACCATCTCCTGCCTCTCTCAGTCGATTTCACCCCTATGCCTTTTTTTCAGTTTGTTCAATGTGAACTTGTGATGTGGTTGACTAGAAGGTTGGAAACTGAAAAGAAGTTGGGAAAAGGAAGAAGAAACTAGATTATGAAGGATAGGATAATGGTGGTGCAAAATGACAATGGGATGTACTTGCATGATGAGTTGTATCTAGTTACACCTTCAACTATGTGTATCTTTAGTGTAAGTTAAGATTTCATCATAAATTTTTTATTTATCCTAGGAGGAATGGTCAATGCTGTTGATGAGGAATGAGCGTTGCTTCAAACTGAAGATGAAAGAATATGATGATGAGTTTTCGGAAGTCTATGCTGATGGTATTCAGGTAAGTAGATGGGATGGTACAATCCTTGACAAAAGACATGAAACAAAACCACTCTTAGTGCCACAAAATGCACTTGTAATCCCACAAACTAAACTTGGAACCCCTTAGCCACCTTTCAGTGTTGTGGTCCATCTTATTATGACCAATTTGTGACCAGTATTGAAAGGAGCAGGAAACGCGACTTGTTTCATTTTTGTCAGGAGTGTAGTTTTATGCTGATAGGAGTACATGAAGGCATTTATTAGTTTAATTTTCACAAGAGTGTAAAAGGCACACTGGTCTCGTCCTTCTAAGAGAGTATATTTGCTCAGTTAATAAAAGCACTGATATTTTGGTAACAACTTATTTAATATTTTGGAAGCAGGGCATAAACCCTTCTTGACAACTCTCCTTCTGTATTTATTTGTGAAGTCTTAATGAAGTAATGTTAATGTTAATGAAATAGAAAGATGATCTGTGAAATAGTTTAGTATAGGCTGATTAATAGGTAAAGATTGCTTAAAGCAAGTTAAGGATAGCTTAAGTTTTAAATTGATTGTACCAAAGCTGTTTGAAAAATTAAGGGGGAAAGGGAAAATAAATCCATACTCAAAAAGTTCTTTTCCTTGATCTTGGACATGCTTATAAATTTAGGAACTTCCATTACTAGCTAGTTTAACATGGTATCTTTTTAGTACTAGCCTGGACTTGACATCCATTGTAGTGGATACAGAGTCCTACTTTTTTAATGCAGCATGTGACCCAACATATATTGTTCCTTTTTTCCCTTTGTCTATTCCTTCTAGTTCCATGCTGACCTTTATCACATGGTTGTTGAGCTTTCATCTGATGCTGGGAGAGAGAGGATGAGTCAAACAGACTTCAAGTTTGTGGATGCTGTCAAGCAGATCTTATCTGCATGTAAAGTCATCACATACTCATAAAAATATGAAAGGACCAGAACTGAATACCTTCAAATGCTTTTGATTTACATATTATATAGTAAGCAGCCTTTCATTCACACTATCAGATTAGGAGTTCAAAACGAAACTAGGAAAAAAGTTTGAAATAGAAAAAGTTACGCTGAAGATTTTGAAAAAGGGTTTACTCTTTTGAAAGTCTTATTTGTACAATCAAAACGAAACTTCCATTCACTACCAGATAGTACACCAGGCTTTTTCAGGTGGAGTACATATCACACTTGCGAGGAAATTTATTAGGATCATAGCCTTGTAGGGTTGCTGTTTCACTGAACTTAAAAAAAAATTTGCCCCTGTTTTTTATGCCCCAAATTTAAGGCCTGGTATGCCACATGTGGCTTAATGGCAAAGGAATGAACATTTTTAGATGAAGAATATTAAAGCCTTGTCACACTATTCCGGTCAAGCCCTGCAACTTGCAGGTGACAATTTTTGCTGCCTGCAGCTCCCTGCAGAAAGCACAGACCTGGGCGTATCTCACCTTAATCTTGACGGTACTTGCCTGCAGGTGTGCACAGAAGTAAAAGTTGCCTGCAAAGTTTCAAACAAGCTCAAAACTTGTTACTGGTAAACTGTGAGAGTTTGCCTGCAGAGGTTCCCCCAGGAGGCCTGTAACCACTGCAAGTCACCAGCAGACAACTCTCTTGAAGGATGTAGGTTGGTCATGGACCATATGGCAATTTGTACAAGCTCGTGCTAGATGCTGGCATAGAGCTTGCATTTTGCAGGCAAGGAATGGTGTTGGTATTGCCAAACTGTGTTCAGAGCCCTAATTATTTAGAAGTGGAGGGGGAAAATAGGGGCATGTTGCAGGCAAGTACTGTTTCCCTGCTGGTAATCTTAGGGCTTGCTACGGGCAAGTTACTGTCATTCTGCAACTACCTCTGCCATATAAATATGCTTACAATCCACATGCGTAAACCTTGCCCGGTGAGGCAACACCAAGGTCAGTAATGTGTTATTGACATGTAGGTAACCTGCAGTGCATGTAAGTGTCCCTTAGCTAACACGTAACTTTCCTGCCTGTCAGGCATGTCACACACAGAACATGAAATCACACAGAGAACATGAAAAAGCAACGCAAGTGTCATGCATCTAACACATAAGTTCCATGCAAAACTCTCCCAAATCTTGACCTGCCCCCAGAAACTTTCCTGAGTGCAACAAAATGCTTGCCTGCAACAAGCCTGTGTAGCCTGCCCCGAATAATGTGACAAAGGGCTTAATGTTTATCTCTCGTAATATCAGCTCATCATTAAATTCCAAAGAAGCAGATTTCTTTTAAATTGTCAGAATTTCTTCAATGAATTCCTGACCTACCAAATGTTATGCATTACTCTTCATGCAGAAGAAGAGTTTGTAGTTATTTGAATATTTTGGCAGTCTTTCAAAACATTTATTTCTATAAGTTTTTTTAAATTTTGATGCATTATTTGTGAAAGTTTATCATAAGAAAGAGTGTTTATTCATTTCCTAAGGTCTAGTGCTGTTCTAACCTTCGCTTTAAAGTATGGTGACCAGATTTTCAAACTCAAAAATCTATTGTCTTGTTTGAAATCCGTCCTACGAAATTCACCTTCAAGTTATCACCTTGAGATAAAGAAACTTATATTTTTACACTATATTATTGCATATAAGAGAAAAGCTATGGAGATTGTATTCTTTGAAGTTAATATCCTATATTTAAATAAACACACCAGTTGGAAAATCACATCTCTTAAGTTTCTTCAATTTCTTTTTTCACATTTGCTTATTTCTATGTTTGTTAATGACCTCGCTTGTTTAACCCTTCAAGAAACAAAACTGTCAGAGAAAATTTAGACCATTTAATCTTGAGTCGGCTCTGCATTATTGGATCCTTGCGTTAGCAAAAGGAACCTATGTAGTCAGGTTGGCGTGTGTGTGTGTGTCTGTGATGCTAGCTTGGGTACACTGTAACTCAACAAGGGAAAGTTGGATTAAAATGAAACTTGATGTATAGAAGTGCCATAGTTTGAAGGTGTGCCCTATCGTTTTTGGTGGAGGTCAAAGGTCATTTGGGGTCACCAGAGGTCAAAAACTAAAAGCCTTCTTAACACGATATTTCAAGGTAGGAAACTTGGATAGATGTCGTACTTGGTGTGTGGATATGTTATGGTGTAAGAATGAAATCTGATGTTTGGTGAATGTGAAGGAGTCATCTCGGTTCACCAGGGGTCAAACACTGAAAAACATTTTAACACAGTATTTTAAGGTAGAAAGGACAGATTTCAAATCAATCTGTGTTTGGTTAAGGTCAAAAGTCATCAAGGTCACTGGAGCTTACCCACTGGAAATGTTATTTAGAAAATCTTGTAAGCTAGATAAAGGTAGGTTCAATAGAGTTTTTATCTCACTTGGTTTTGCATTCTTTCACACCCAAACACCTTAGAAATTTGGCCTTTATGTTCGTTTAGTAGTGATTCCTTCAGGTTGTACACAGATTTTCGATCATTCAAAGTTTTAAGAGGGCAATAACTGAAATCTGTAGATTTCACTGAACACAGGTCACTCTGAATTAAACTGGTCTCTCTGCCAGTGGAAGCAATGCATGGATTATACAGTATGTCTCTTTACTACTGCTGTGCTCTGTGGGGGTAACCTAATCCTCATTCTATTATCACACCCCATTAATCACTTGCTTTCTGCTTAACTGATGAATAAACCCAGTTTTCTGTGTAGAGATAGCAAACAGGACAAATGGTAGATTGTTTTTAGGTAATAGCAAATTTTATTTGAGAGCAGGTAAAAATAACTTATGAGAAAAGTACAAGGGGTGTTTTTCTCTCTCTGACCACATTGTGTATTGTTCATTGGTGATAATATCAAGTTTGATTACAAACATAAATACATATGGAAATGAGGAAATGCTTTTGAAGGATCACCAAGCTTTGTACAAGTTGAATGTAAATAAGTAAGGCCACAAAAATTTAATCATTGATTTCATGTAATATTAGTACCAAAATACCCCTTGTGAAGATGTTGCAAACATTGAGTATGAGCTTTTGCTTAGCTCTATTTTGGAGACTCGCTATGCAGTTCTTATAATATCCAGCAAGGAACCACAGTGCCCATGGGCTCTTGTTTGAAATAGCTGTCAATAAAAGAGCTGAACCAATTGAGAATTTCTGTAAACTACTACAAAAATTGTACTTTGGGGTGAGAGGAAAAGCCCTTAAGTAAACACTTGTGAATAGTGAATATAATGCCACAGTTGAGTCTAAATAATTAACTTATTCCTCTCTCAATCATGATACCACCCACAACCCCCCCCCCCCCCCAAAAAAAAAAAAAACTCCCTAATAAAAAGCTACTGCATACATGTAATCTTTGTTCCATTGACTGTTTTTTGAAACTTAACCTCAAACTGAAGTGGAAAGATGCCATATCTTATTTTCTTCTGGTTTTTTAGTTTGACCCTTCTCCAGGAATTTCTCTGCAGGACAATGCCCTAAAATGACAACTACCCTTTGGATGACTTTCTTCACTAGGAATGTTAGAACAGTCCTGGGAGGGGGGAGGAGCAAGCTGTCTTAAACACATGGTTACTCATGAATTTCCCCTTCAAGTAATTCCTCACCTTAGTTTGATGTGTACAGAGCTCCCAGCATTTCAGAATTTGAAATAGAGATAATCAGTTTGGGGGAGTGGAAATGCCCTTTAAGTGCATTACAAGCCCAACACATTATAATAGATGCGATTCAGGAGCTCCAGGGACAAAGCCCAAGGTGAGAAAGCTCCAGGCTTAAGGACCTGCAGAGCACTGGCAGGCACTTGTTTTTTCAGCTCCATAGCTTCCAAACCCACCGTCCATCAACGGTAACAGGACCGTGTCTAATTGTAGATGCAAACTTCATTACCATAGTCTACCCAACTTTTCCAGGCTCCAATGTTCCTAAGGTTCAATGTTCCTTGTTTTTGTATATGTCAGTGATTTGGAAATGATTGCAAGGTTTGTCTTTCCTGGGGTTTGATGTTCCCAGAAGTGTGGATGTTAATAAGATGGGGAACAGTGATCCCTGGGAACCATGACATTGCACCATTCATGTGTGCTGACATGCTTCATGCTATTGTTTTTAATTCATGTGGTCTGACATGCTTCATGCTATTGTTTTTAAGTATCTGTACTCTTCAAGTCATAAACCTGAAGTCAAGACTGACACCTTGAAGTCAAGACTGACACCTGAGATGTCTGATCATTGTGTTGCATAACCACTTGTACAATTACTATGGCATACTATGGCATACCAACTATATGGGTGGCACTGGCTACTCTGCAAGACTTCCAACAGGACCAAATGTTGTCTTCTTGTGAATATTCACTATCATTCAGCCAATCTCAGACCAGATATTTCTTTGAATATCCAAAAGGATTTGTTCAGCATTTACTTTGGCAGGCATTGGGGAAATGACTGAACAAAGCATATGTCCTTCAGTCTGCTATGCAGGCAAGGATTTAAGCCCAAAGAAGCTCCTGGCTTTTATGGGTAATTTAGAGGTCTCATGGGGATAAATTTAATGAAAGCAACATACTTAAATACTTGCATTCAATGCAATATACAGTGGACCAGTATGACACACTCATATGTAATGAGAGGGAGATTTGAGAGCTCTGTGTTTAGTTCCTCTTGTAGGTTGCTTTCACCACTGTCACAAGCCCTATCATCGTCCTCCAGCTGTTCTTTCTTTTATCGTGTATTATCCTTTATTTTCAAAACTACAGCTACTGAGCAACTCAGGATAACAAAAGGCTTTGCTAACCAAACTTTTGCAAGCAAACCATCAACACTTAAGTTTTCAAAGATCTTTTTTGGAAGAGTTAAAGGGACAATAAGTTTGACAGAGAATATATAAAAATTTGTTCCAGCACCTTGTTTTGCCTTCTGAACTGTTTGTTTACCAGGAGATAGAAACATTGTGGTCTTTCAAGTTGAAAGAAATATAATTTTGTAATTACTGTTGCTTAAAAATTTTGGAATATTTGTAGGGTAAAAATTGTCACACATGACATATGCAAAGGACTAGGCAGCCTCCACAAAACTGCAACCAGTCACAACGTTACTCGGCGATTACAGATGATTTAATTTGTTTTGGGTCAATATGTAGTCTCGGTCAAGACCCTAATACTAGTTAATAATACAACATTTGCTATTCTTTTTGAGTATACCCTCTATTACCGTCAGAAATTTTCAGCTCTCCCTTCAAAATAGTGAAGTTTAAAGTCCACCCTCTATTTTGAATTTTGGTGGGAAATAATGTCATAATGACTTAACCAAGACTAGTCAATATACAAATGTGTTTCATAATTAGCTGTGAAAAAAAGTTGCAAAAACAAACTATTTTAAATCATTCTGATTTCACAGTGCCTGTTTTTTTTTTATTTTCCATTCAGCTGTTCTTTCTCCAAACTGTATTTTGTGAGGTATACCTGATTTTGATAGTTTCAAGTTGCCCAAACCGTGATGAAAGATCCTAGTTGAACGAACTTTAACTCTTTGGGAAGAGGAAATTGGGTCTCTCAAGTTAACATACTGCAGTATATGGCATATGTGATCAGTGATATTGATAAGGAGTGTAGGGCACTGCCTAAGGGCAAAACAACAAGATTTACAACAGGGAACTTGGATTTCATTTTGGTCCAAAAATATGCTTTGTTGTTGTCACTTTCCTCAGGTTCTTTGATATTGAAAGAATTTTATGATGGAATGGGACCCTGCAAGGACTTCCAAAATTGTTTAAAGAGATTTTAACAAAACCGTGAGGCATTTACGATCATAAATTTAAGAACAATATAAGCATTTAGATTCCCTACATTTACGGTCCTTTCTCTCCCCCCCAAACTGACTCTATTAATCATTTTTCTTACAAAATTCAGGAATATGGTATTTTCTTTGAGCCAATTTTGGTAACATTTCCTGATTGATTTATTTTTCTTGTACTTATGCCAAAAGTCTTGCTTCCTCATAGAGCAAATGGAAAAAAAAAAAATTAAAATCATTTAAGTTGTGAGTTCTACACAAATGCATAAAAGACAAAAAGACATCATTTTCTCATGGGTTAATCCATGTATTAATGATAAATCTCACTGAAATTACACTTCACCGAAACCAATCTCTCACTTAAGCCTGTTCACTCAAACATCCTTTATGCAACCAATGCAGATGCTGTAGAGGACTCACTGAAAGAAAAAAAGAAAATAGAAGATATTGCAGATGGAATTTTACATGATATTACTTATTGCTTCGATATTATCCAATATTACTGCAATGGTATTCCAGAATTAACACAGTCCCAAGAGTTTTCTTATTTGACTAGAATCATGGCAGATATGTTTCTTTGTTATTGTGTGAATTGTACATTGTTACTTGGGTGCATGCCTTGAATTTTGAGGGGTGTGAGTGTGATTGCACACCATCACTCACCCAAAATCACTGTGAGGAGTGTGATTTTTTTGCACACCTAAATAAACATTTAAAGTCAACATAAATGACTTAAAATTGTTGTTAAAACAACACCTACCACACTCCTCAATCTTGGGGGGGGGGGTTGTAACACACCTGGGGAATCTAAAATTCAAGGCCCGAGGGTGAGAATGAGACAGAAGAGAATATGTGCTTTCCTGTCTTGATGTCACAACTGGTAAGCCACACCCACTGCATGGCAAAACTCAACAGTGACACCTGAGTTGTCAGCTTCTTCTCGGCTAGCTACACAAAATTATCGTACTTCACTAGTTTTGGCCTGCGACAACAAGCAGGGCCTGTGACATCAGAAAGAGTGTGGTTTTTGAATCACACTCCTCACACTTTAATGAATGTCCTAACTTCATTGCAGATAAAACAAGTGCCACTTTTCTATTTTTAAGTTAAGTCACAAAAACATCAGAAATAACTTTCTGTAAGTCGGTCCTCATTCACTTTTAGGGGAGGATTTTAACATTATTCTCAATTATTTAAACTTTGACCATTGGTAGCAATTTAAAATTTAGGGAAATTTTGACAGTATCCTTAAGCCTCTTTGTTACTTGTTTTATACTATCTCATAAGATTGACTGGCCACTGAAAGTTACTCTACCAACAGCAATTTCTTTTCTGAACTTTTCTAATAAACATTAAGTTTAAGTGAAATGTTTCATAAGTAATCCAAATTTCTTTTCTGAACTTTCCTAATAAACTTAAGTTTAAGTAAATCGAATTCGATATACAGTGGCATAACCAGCAGGGGGAGGGGGATGGCCCCCCAGTGAAATGCCTTGCCCCCCCCCCCCCCAAAAAAAAATGAAATTCATGGGTAGAGAAAAAAAATAAGAAAATGGGCAGGTGGTGGGCATTATCTGATACTACCTATGCAGTCCCTTGTTTCAATTTCGATTTTTTTTATACGTTCTTCTCTTGTCTTGCATGAATTAGACAGGTAGGATCTTTGTGCTGTGGGGTAGGATTAAAGACTGCCGGTACGTTGAAGTACTGCTATGTTAGGTTCCAAGAGGGGAGAAACTTAGTGCAAAGTCTCAAAAGTGTTGAATCAAATGTACAGCCTCAAAAGGCCCAGTTAATACTGCCAATTTTGTCCGAAGGCAGAACTTGTATTCTCTTAATGGCAGTCAATTTTCACCTTAAACTTAAATTATTATAGTAGTCTAAAGAAATGCTAAACTGGCACAGCTCTTTGATTAACAACAAATTGAAAACAAGCAGGGCACTGTAGCTCATGTTACTCAGCATGTACTGTAATGAGAGTGTTTTGATTACACATTGGGGTCTTGTTTGCCAACCCTGAGACAATAAGTGAGATTGTATTTGAAAGAGGATGATTTTAAGACATTTGTGGAAGGGGCTTAAGTAGAAGAGTTAGGGGTACTGGAACTGTTTGGAGTGAGTGAATGAGACCTTTTAAATAATTTTTGATCCTCACTAAGGTCTTCTTTAGTCATACTGACAGTAAGAGGAGCTGGAAAGCACTGCATACTTGGTTGAAGTAAATTTCTGACCAGGCCATACAACACCAAATGATATGGCTTTGCAAGAACACTTGAATTATGTGGCAAGACCTGTTACTTCAAATCTGTTCATCACACAAAGGACAAGTTACATCATGTACCTATTTCATAGCTGGGTAGTAAAATGACAATTTAAAGATATTTTTCCTACAGTCCGTACATGAAAATGAACAAGATAGGAGTCAAAACAATCCTTGTATCATCACTACATATTTATCTTAGTCCATCACTTTTCAAACCCATCAATGAATGAGTTGGACAATGGCTACTATGACTTACTATTTCCAGTTTGGAGGAAGAACACGCTTGGTCTTGTAGTAGCGAGCCAGACGGTGGATTCGGCTCTCAATCAGAATGAGTCGGAACTTTGCATCTTTGTCCTGATTGAAGAGAAAGAAAGTAACATTTTTGAGCAGAATAATATTATTATAGAATTTGGACCATTATTAATTGTAAATTTTATGAAGTTTAATAAAATTACATATTACCAGAGACATTGTTCAATATGACAACAAAAAGGCTTAAAATAGTTGAATTCAATGCAATGTTTTGTTTCATAGCTTTAAAGCGAACTGAATCACAATTGATCTAACCAATGTTTTGAACTCTTACTTCGAGCCAGGGCTGCAGATGACAATAAATTTGAAGTTTTCTGCCAAATACCACTTACTAGAAAGCCAAGCTTCTTACTGGTACCTCACCTGGCAGTTTTACATTACTAGGTAGCTACTTAAAGGGCCTGTCCCCTTACCCTAAACTACAATTTTTGTAATAGTCCACAGAAATTCTCTATTGGCTCAGCTCTTTGAATTACAGTTCAAAGAATGCAGGGTATCAAAGCTAATATAACACAACATGAACTGTACTGCAGTACAAAGTGTTTTGATTATACACATTGGGCTTCTCTACACTCTCCCTGAAGCAATAAACTAAGATTGTGTCTGGATGAGAATAATTTCAGCCAATTGAGAGAAATTCTTAAGTAAAAAGGTTAGGAGAATTGGTACTGATTGGGGTGAGAGAATTGGGCATTTGAGCCATGTCTTGCCACTGCATCAAAAGATTCACTTCTCCAACTTAAATTATGCTTAAAACATTTTAACATTTTTCTGAGGTTGAAAATGAATGTCCAAAAATTACCCTACTATAACTGAACTGACCTTACGATTCCTTTCCAAGTGCTTCCTCACTGATACAGCCTTCTTGATCAAACAGTATAAGTCCTCTGGAAGTGAGGGTGCTAGACCCTTGGACTTCAAGATCCTCAGAATCTTGTTACCAGTTACAAAACGCACCTGGGCCACACCATGAGAATCACGAAGAATGACACCAATCTGAGATGGGGTCAGACCTTTCTTGGAGAGCTTATAGATCTGTTCCTTCACATCTTCAGCAGATAATTTCAACCAGTTGGGAACACTTCTTCTGTATGGGAGTGCTGATTGGGACAAACCCTTTCTGTGGGATTAAGCAAAATATTTGGGGGTCAAAATGACAAGTTTGACAACTCACACAAATGGGTTGAGAGGGTACTGAACAGATTTTGCTTAAACTGTCAGCACACAAGCACTCTTGGGTCATTATGAAATCAACCTTACATTTCTTAAGCATGCAGATTATGGCACACAAAGCAATCATTTATAATCATGGTCACTTGATCCAATTTTGATACCACTGTCTCCACTTGCAACATTTTACGATGGAGTCTTCTGCCATTGTACTTGATGTTCAGCATGAGCAATGGAGTAGAGAAAACAAACCAGTAAGCCACAATTTGGAAAAAGGTCGTGGTTTGCTCCACATAAACCTATTGGTTGGAAACTGGCCTGTAAAAATCCATCTAACTAACTACAGTGTTTTCTCTAACACTTAGCACTTTTGTCAAGACAACTAATCCCAAAAGATAGAAAAGGGGATTTTTTTTACATGTCTTTGGCAGCTCAGACTGGTATTGTTTGGTAAGTCCACTACCATTACTTGCAAGAGAGCATGTTTTGGCAAGAAAGGTACCCTGAAAAGACGGTCAAACATTTATCACAACGAGCCTGGACATAAGATGACAAGCTACAGTTGTAACGGCAGTCATTTCATTTCATTCCATTCATTTGATTCTTCCACAACTTGGCAAAATTTGTTAATGCACATGTAAATTTATTGAATAACTTGGAGGCTTGTCTGAGTCTACAGACTACTTAGTAATATTACTGAAACACAATAGCAAGTTCCTTAAATAGCAACTGCAAGTTGGGAAGAGGAATGGTGGAAAAGCTCTTCAGAGCTTAACTAGGCAGTGAGTCCCTGGTTGAAAACAATAGTTGCACTGATATTCACCCTACACAGTGGCGTAGCTACAATCCTCGACAGAAATGATGGGAAAAAATATGCAAAACTAGAGCACCATCGGTGCTGATGGCTCAAACCTGTTGAATTAGTGCACAGTGATGACTTCCAGTGCCAAGAAAATCACTCCCCATGCAATGGGTACAGGGACTGTACTTGTCATACATGTACCCACAATTTAGAATGTTTTAACTTCTCTCAGGTAAAATGACAAGGAAATTAATACCTTTTAGAATGATTACATTTCTCTTAGGTGTAGCCTTAAAGTGAGAAGCTCCTGTTGCCTTGCTTTCTATTTTCACAGAAATCAGAAAGTCTAGTTAGCAAGGAAGAAAGCAAGTTTAATGAGCTATGATAACACAATTAGTAAGCAAGAGCTTTCTCTCTGAGCACAAGAAAAAAAAATGACCCTCTTCATCCTTACCTCAAGCAAGTCTAGTTTAGAAACAGTGTAAGGTGACTCTACCCTTAATTCATCCTCCTAAAGTTGAGTATGTCTACAGAGCCCTTGCATGCACTCACAATGAACCTACTGTTCTCATCAAACAAGGTCTGTTTAAACTAACCTAATCAACCTCACATGATTGACAATCTTGCACCCAGACAGTTTTAAAGGGAGTTTAGTTCAATGGGAAACACTGAATTTGTGAGACTGGTAGAAATAGAGGGGTGGCACAAAATTGGTCAAAAAGGTGTCAATTTTTTTTTATCCAAAAACAGACAAAAAATTTGTAGTCAGCACATGCCAGCCACGCATCTGAACAATTATGAGGACAAGTTTGCAATGCATCTTGGAGAAAATAGCATTTCTAAATATTTACACCTATGACCTCAAATGACCTTGGATAAACAAGGAAAGTACAAGATTCAACAACCGCTACCTGAGGAATATTATGGCCAACTTTCAAGGACATCAGACACTATTTGTGGGAGGAGATACACTTTATAAAATATTCACAAAACAGCCACTAATGACCCCTAGATGACCTTTGACCTCAACTTTTTGAACACAACACGTAGCCCTATGTCCAATGACCGATGTATCCAAGTTTCGTGACGATTCGCCAACAAATGTGCCTCTGAGAGCATTAAAGGCAAGTGTTAACAGACATGATGGATAGACGGATTGACAGATTGATGGTGGCAGATCACAATAGCTAAAACAGCTCTTTGAGCTGGTTTGAGCTAAAATGCACCTATAATTACCATACTTGTCATGAATGATCTTTAAGACCACATGTTGGCTTGTCAATCGACTTTTTTTTTTCAAACTGGGGGAATAAGTTGGTTAAGGTTTGAATTAAAAATTGACTCTATCACGGAGAGAGACTATGTTACACAATCTAGAAATGCCTGTAACTGTAGTGTAAATCATGTGCACATCACTTCAGAGGCACATCAGTTCAGAGGAGAGCTACTCACCTTACACCTGAGGTGAAAAATTTACCTTATCATGCTAGGCTTAAACATCTTGGGCTTACCACAGTGGAGCTGAGAAGGATTAGGGGGGGGGGGGGGGGCATGCTCCAGGTTTACAAGTTTCTTTCTGAAAGGAATCCCCTTCTGTCTTGTAGTTATTTAAGGGTTCAAAGTTATTCTCACGTTTGTGGTCATTGTAAAAAGCTGGAAAAGCCTTTTGCAAGGCTTGACATTAGGAAGTTTAGTTTCTTCCATAGAGTTGTCAACGAGTGGAATTGTCTGCCAGATTGGGTAGTTAGCTCCCTGTCAGTACATTGCTTTAAGGTTAAAGTTGACAAGTTCTTCCATGACTGTGGTATAATCTGATTGTTTGGGGCTGTTGTCTAGGTTTGGTGGTTTGACTTTTGATTAGGGTTTGGACTTCAGGGCATCTTATGGGGCCTTGGTCCTCTTAAGTTGCCCTACAACCTGTTATTTTATGTTATATCATGTAGTCAGGGTAACCCTTCCATCGAGGTGACCCTGCCTTATGATACCCATTGAGGTGTATGAACAAGGCAGGATCACTCAACGGGTGGGTTACACTGACCACAGTAACTGATGTTCCACATTTGAGACGTTCTGCTTTAAAGTTTCCACTCTACAAAATGCCCTTATTTCCTGAAATTTTGAATAAATTTATTAAATTTAGTGATACAGTACAAAATTCTGGAAAGTATTTTAAAACAACTTTGTTAATATACCCGACAAAATTTACATCTTTCTTTTCCAGTTTTGGGAATTAAACGGATTTACTGACAATTATTGGAGGAATTACACGAGTAACTTGTCCACTGATGTGGAGTTAGTTAGAGTTTTAGGCCCAGTTTCCAACCTATTGGTTCAATTCGAGCCAGCCATGGCCTTTTTTCCAGTTGTGGCTCACTGGCTTGTTTTCCCTACTCCATTGCTTATGCCAAGCATCACAAACAACAGCAGTAAGTTCCTTTTTTAGTGTCTTTGGTATGACTCCACCTGGGAAGCAAACCCCGGCCTTCTGTGTGAGAGGCAGATGCTCTTACCTTTAGAACATGTGGTTCAACTGATGTGGAAGTATGTGTGGCGCCATAATTTCTCATAACAGCAAAACGGCTGCTGCTCAAACACCATTTCCGCTGAGTGTTCTATAATTGTATGTATGCATATTTTTTTAAGCTATAAATAAACATAAAACTAATTCCAATTGTTTACGGATAGCGATGGTAAAATTAGCTGACAAATGAGCTATTTATGCAGTGATGAATTTTCCTCCTAAGTCCTGATATTGCAACGGCTGGGTTTGTAGCTCGCACTGTGGCCAAGGACTCTAGTGTGGAGGAGAACGAAGTGGACATAGCATAGAGTCCTGTTCAAGGACTTGAGATGTGGTTATTCTTTGACCGCATAGAATTAATTTCTCGATCATACGATGCTATGTGTTATCTTATGGAAAAGTAAATTATATCAATGCAGGTTGGCTACTATACATACACAATGGAAAAACATATGCTGATGATCAATAACCATCCTTTGAAGATTGAGTAAAAAGTCGAAAGAAAGCATGTTACTTTAGAACGTTAGTTCTGCAAAAGTAATGTTAAAGGGGATTTCCAAAACTCAGATGTGAAATTTAAGACTGAATGATGCCATATGGTGATCAAATGATTGTCTCCTGTTTATATTTTAATGTTAAAACTGCAATGCAGTTATAAAAGGTTATGATGTTTGTTATATTTCATTTCATTGCAGTTCTGTTTCCTGCAGTACATTTGAAAGGATGTTTGAAAGGAGTTTTCAAATCATACAGGGATATAGCTCACTGCTTAGCTTTCTTATCAAGACCCCAAACAAGGAGAGCAATTAAATTAGCCTAGCCTGCCTAGGCCTAGGCTAGCCCTCCTCCCAGTTGACTGAGCTCCTGTAATTTTCAAAAGGCATTCATGTTATGCTGTCACATTCAGTGACTAGACACATTGGATGCAACTTCCAAATTGTTTTGGATGCCCTTCGTTTGTTTGGGAGTAACTATAGAATACCCAGCCACCGGCGAAAAACACCTTGAAAACATGGAAGCATGGTCACATGGTTTTGACAATTGAATGCTATTTTGAGAACGACTCAACATAAGTCTTATAGTTTCCCAGTATGTAAATTTGCCATTATTTTGCACCACAAAATAATGACCCATATTAAGGTGAATATTTGTGAACAATTTGCTATGTCCACTGAGCCTCCACTTTTGAGTGGAGGCGCAGTCGCAGTTGCAGTGACCGTTTCTAAATTTGTCATTATTTCGCAGCAAAAAATAATGACCCATATATTAGGGTTGTCGCACTAAAAATACGACTACACGAAAAATATCAAACTTGAAGAATTTGACTGATTTACATTGTTAGGTACCTTTTTCTAAGCAACCATGCCAAATTTTATCAAAATCCGACCAGTACTTTTCAAAATATAGCCGATCTTATGTCTCCATAGTTCTTACGATTTCTCCAAATTGCTGTATGCTTCAGTGTTACGATCTGCCTGCAAAAGTTGGTCAAAAACAACATCGTAATTGCTCACTCAGACGCTTTGATTATTCATCACTGTGTTACGTACACCAGATGTGCCGGCGTGAATATGCAAAGTTACTGGGCAAGACACTCAGTGATCACGCGTCCATGTCATGATAGCTTGCGTTCTGTGTACGTAACATGCATTAACAAGTCGCACATAGCCTGCTTACTCACAGTCTATGCTATAGCAATCCGTACAAGTGCTTACGCACACGTACACAAGTACGTAATTTACTAACCGTACTTCGGTATTCCACGTACAGGTATATACAATGCAGTACTGTATGTAAGCATATTGGCGGGAAATCCCTTGTTGCTAAGTTGAACAATGGGTTCATACATAAACGTATCAATGTCAGCCCAGTACAAAAGATGTAGGCGGGGATCAATGGGCTGTTTCATTTAAATCGAGCGTGCATCGGGGCTGAGCAAAAATTCATTTTTTTTTCTTCGGAAATGGAAAGATCATAAAAAACGCTACAAAATGATACCTGGAAGCAATTGCGGATTTTTCTGGAACCCATTGTAACCATGTCACCAATGTTTTAAGCCAAAAAATGGTAAAGAAATATTATTTTTGGCGATCGCTTCCCTCCATTAAAATGTAGAGTTCCTTTTCTTCTTTCTAATGATATATGGGTTGTAGGGGTCAAAGGTTCAGCCCCAATGCACGATCAAGTCAAAGATGGCTGTGTGTGGCATTTTACGTGTGACCAAAACACACTTTTGACTGTCACAGTTGCAACGATGCTTCAAAGGGATCGTTAGAAACTGTAACATATTTTTTCTTCTTTTTGTTTTTAAGCTTATTTGGTGAAATATTATAGTAGAAATATGTGTTTAGTGTACTAATTTTACAGTGCAGGCAAAATTTTGACAATTTTGAGTGTCGTAAATTCAGTTTTTAAACACACGGTTTTAGCGACTTCGTGTTTGGGTGTGAGTAGTTCCGCGAGAATTTGAGAAAAATTCTGTGTGCGTGCGACAAGCCTACATATATATTTGTGTAATTTGTGTGAACAATTTGCTATGCCCACTGAGCCTCCACTTTTGAGTGGAGGCCCAGTCGCAGTGACTGTTTCTTAATTTGTCATTATTTTGCAGCACAAAATAATAAGGCATATTTGTGTGAAAATTTGTGAAGAATTCACTTACTTCACTAAGCCTCCACTTTTGAGTGGAGGTGCAGTCACAGTGGCAGTGACCGTTTCTAAATTTGTGTATTTTGCACTTCTTTTATCTTCACTGTGACTGCGCCTGCGGAGGCGAAGTGAGGTATCTTATTGGGTGGGGGGGGGGGGGGGTAGTCTACAGTTGTACCGTTTGTTTTGTTTTGACATAGATAGTAGCCGGGTTGTGCATGTGTGTTGTACTTCGTAGTGTAGGCTTTGAAGTTATAGGCTAGGCCTGTACTGTAGGCTGTACATAACGCCAAACTCAGGCGAGCATCACAACTCACATTGTGATAGGCTAGAACGGTATATCATGTGGTTTGTGATATGTGATGGGCAATTCAACTGTTCCCTTGTAACGATTATTTCAACAATGAAAATACATAAATACTCCTTAAAATGGTTAAATATGGATTCCCCTTGGCAAAGATACTACATTGATGAGAAACGAAGGGTGTTTTGTTGTACATAAGTAAATATTACGAACCCAGGAGCGTGCATACGACCCATGATGGATTTTGTACGAAGTAAAGAGAGTTTCCTAATACAGAGGGCGCTAGACGTGAAAGATATTTTAGTTTCAAACACTGCAACTTGCTATCGTAATTTTTTATTGCTATGTGCATTGGGCAAATGAAGTTCCTTGCGCCTATTAGCTGCAAGGATCCAAAGCGACAAGGCACTAAAAAGGGGGTATATGGCAATGAAATACATAGTAGGCCTATAGCCTGTTTTTCATAACATAACATAACAGGTTACAGGGCAAAGGAGGGCTGTAAAGGCCCCATAAGATGTCCTGTAATCCAAAAAAAAAAAATAAAAAAAACCAAAACTGGTGTAAGGATGACAAAAAAGATTCAAAATCTGTCATAATGAAACATCGGCGGCTGATCCGGGGGTTGAATTGATCCCACCCAACGGGAAACAGAAGGGACGGACATTAACCACTCCCTCCCCCATCCCTTCCCACTAGCTGTGTGTGGGGTGCGACTCCAACATGCGGAGCAACTTCATGCAACTTAGAATTAGCCTTCAATAATAGGGGGTTGCCATTTTCGTCACCTGGCGATTTACTGAGTCAATTTTCTTGTTGACTACAGTCTACACGCAGCGCCAACTGATATAATCCTATCCGTTAGATACTCCTGCTGGCACTAAGAGTTCCCCTTCCCCACCAGTAGGCTATTTTTACGTAAGGCCGCATCTGTTCATATGTAACATAACGCCTCAGTCATGGAAAAACTTGTCACTGTTTAGATGTGGACTGTGCCTTTTTTTCAGTTTACAACTACTAAAGCTAAACGAATTTCAGTCTTATCTTTGGTAATTCACCTTGACACTATAGGTTTTACCCCATCCGTCCTGAGGAAAAATATGTGGCCCCGCCACCTTTTATCATGCAGTGTAATGTTGTGTTACCTGAATGTACACAAGAACGGAAACTGGCGTCGAGGCCACAGTATACGGAGGCCTATACTACATTGGCGTTATGTGGTCCCGTAAAAAATTGAAAAGATCAAGTTACGAATACGAAATAAATGGTGAATGGTGGAACTGATATCTTAAGCAAGTTGGCGACGGTAATAAACAGGCGTGGGTATGGCAATCCTTGATTGTTGAACAAACCAAATTTCCTGCACCAAAGAAAATTACGCTAACGTTTAATACTTGGCTAGGCCCCTAACTTAGGCCTAGCCTAGGCCTAGACTATACCGTTTTCTTCTTCTTCTTCTTCAAAAAAAAAAAGGTGACACATCCAAAGGACATTCTTTCACCACGCATGCATCGAGAGGCTAAATATGCCCAGTAATATAGGTAACAGGGTCCTTATGGACAGAGGCAACCCTCATTACATTCAGGGGGAGACGATTCCAATCCTTAATGGTTCGAGGCCGGAAGCTAAATTTATAACAGTTAGTACTGGTAAGTGGGAGACAGACATGAAGGTCATGCATTAAACAAGTTCTACGAGTAGGCCGCTGGAGACAATCAACAGGTAATTGAGCCTGGCCAAACACACCTTTGGAAAAAAGGATCAATCTACTTTTCCTCCTGCTATCAGTTAAGGGTAGATTGTTAAGTTCCTTAAGGAGCCTGGTCATTGATCCAGGCTTCCTAGAATAGTCAGAGGCAATGAATCTAGCAGACCGTTTTTGTATACTCTCAAGCTTGTCACCCAGGTAAACCTGGTGGGGGTCCCAAACAGTACTGGCGTACTCCAGCACAGGCCAAAGAATTCCTTTATAAGCCATTAACTTGACATCACCAGGGCAGGAAGATAGGTTTCTATACAAAATACCAAGAATCTTATTTCCCTTGTTATAGATATTTTGGATATGCTTTTCCCAGGTCAGATCTTTAGTGGTGGTAATTCCGAGATAATTAATATTATCTACCCTCGGGAGCTCAATCCTATTTAGAACATACCTAAAAAGTATGGGACTTTTTTTCCGAGCAAAAGTAATAACGCTGCTTTTAGTGGGCTGAAATCTCATGCCCCAAGTGGAAGCCCACAGCCCCAACTGCATGATATCATTCTGAAGTTTATGACAATCCTCATCGGACTCAATAATATGGTAACAGACACAATCATCTGCAAAAAGACGAACCTTGGAAGAAACACCATCGACAATATCATTGATATGAACCAAGAAGAGAATCGGTCCTAGGACAGACCCCTGGGGAACTCCAGACAGAACTTGCATCGGGGGAGACCGGGTTCCATTGACAACAACAGATTGTTTACGATCACCAAGAAAGTCATCAACCCAACGAAGAATCTGATTTGAAACACAAAGTGTATACAGCTTGGTCTTAAGCAGTTCATGAGGAACAGTATCAAAGGCTCTCTCAAACTCCAAGATAAACACATCGATTTGTTTATGGGCATCAAGGGAGGAAGCCCACTCCTCAATTATCGACACAAGTTGTGTTTCACAACTATGAGACTTACGAAAGGCGTGCTGGGTGGGAGAGAGTAAGTTATGTGTTTCAAAATGGTTCATAAGGTTTGAGGCAATAATATGTTCTAACAATTTACAGCAGACACATGCAAGAGAAACAGGCCTGTAATTACAAGGTAGGGAACTGTCACCTTTTTTGAAAATAGGGCAAATATTTGCAGTCTTCCAATCCTCTGGAATGCATCCTTTTGTAAGGGATTGCTGAAAGAGATGGTGTAGAACAGGTAAAAAATCAGTGGCAATCTCTCTCAGGACCCAAGGATGGATGCCATCTGGTCCCATGGCCTTGTTGATTTTAAGACCATGTAAAAGCTTTTCAACGCCAAAGGTGGATATAGTTATATCATTCATTCTCTTACATGTGGGCCTGATGAGGGGAACAGTATGAAACACTGTTTTAGTGAAGACACTACAGAACTGGTTATTGAGAGCACAAACTTTATCCAAGACAGTGACAGCTAGCTTATCATCAGTCTTAAGAGGGGGGAGATTATGCCTATCTTTCTTCTGACCATTAATATATCTCCAGAAGGGTTTGGCATCAGCTTTGATATCGCCGATCATTCCATTAATGTACTTTTTATGGGAGGTGTGAATCTCTCTTTTGATTTTAGTTAGCAGATGAGCCCATCTCTCATAAATACCAGCTTTCTGGGTTTTTTTAAAAAGTGCATGCAATCTGTTCCTACGCCTAACTAACCTGCGAATATTGTCTGTTATCCATGGAAGAGATTTTCAGTAGCAAAGCACCTGCCTAACTGTTTACGATTATTTAGCCTAGCCCAGGCCTAGGGCCAAGGCTACCAAAGCCAAACACTGATTGCTGAAGCCAAACATAATAGGGGCGATAGCTCATGACAGCCCTAAGCTTTTCGGCTAGTTATATAGCCTTACCTGTTCAAAGAAGGCTTGGGGTAATTGTTATCAGTAACCGTTATTGATTGCAATCGATTAGGCTACACATTTTTGAAGTAGGCTAGTTGTAATCGCAATCGATTACTTTTGTGAAAATCGCAAAGAAATTGCAATCATAAAAGATTATAATGGCAAAGTAATTGCAATCGTGGTTTCATTTCTGATTATATTGAAGTTGAATTGAACAAAAAAGGAAAGTTACTTAACAATTTTTTCAGTGCTTGGTTCTTCTGTAGGAATGACAAAATTTAATTGTCCCTCTGTCTTGGATGTTCCCAGCTTAAAATGAAAGAGAAATGCATGGGTTCAATAATCTCTACTTTGGGAGGATTTGGTTCTGTCCGGGCTTATCTAGAGCAATATCCATGGCCTTTTTCCAGTTGTGGGCACAGGATTGTTTTGCCTACTACATTGTTTATGTGGAAAGAAAAAAATGTTATCATGATTGCAATCATGATTACATTGCAATGTAATCGAAATCGTAATCAATAACTTTCAATGTTAGCTGTAATCGTAATCATGATTCCAATCATAAAATGTGAAGTAATGGCAATCATAATCGATTACATTGAGATGTAATCCCGCCAAGCCTGTTAAGGTCACAACAGGATTTTTTATGTTAGAGGGGTACTTACGTATTTTGAGCATTTTGGTGGAATTTGCATTGAAATCTGTGTGTGGTTCCCAAGATATGAGCACATAGTTTTCACATTTTCAAAAAAAGTGAACTTGAAGCAAGCACATATGACATCACATCCCCACATTAATGGGCAGTCTTTGTTTTTCTTTAAAATTTATTCTGGATTTTCTCCTCAACTATCCCACATTATTAAAATGTGATTGCATAAGTGGCATGAGGTTGTACTCCTATTTACTTCAATGTCAACACAACAGTCTGATTAAATCAAGGGAAACAAAACATTCCTTGTCAATCTGAGGAAGTGATATAAGCTCTGCTGCCCTCAAACTCACTTTTGAACACAAATCTATTGACTTAATTTACTGATATCTCAAGAAATACATGTCTGATTTGAATGGAACTTTCACCCTGCTCTGTAGATTTTGCTCCTCTTTCACATATGAAATTAAATTTTTGTGAAAACTTCCCCTTTAAGGATCGGAATAGTCTCCCATCTGATCTCGTGGATAGTACCCACAGTCATAAAGACCTGGTAAATCTTAGTTTTTACCAGTTTCTTAGGGCTTTACCTAGGGGGACACCTCTGACGCATGCGTGGTGAGAGAATGTCCGATTGTGCGGATGTGTCACCATTTCCAAAAGAAGAAGAAGAAGAAGCAGGCCGTCCACTTCCAAAAGAAGAAGAAGCAGGCTGTCCACTATTGTGGTCAAAGACCCAATCCTCTCACCCCAAACAGTACCAATTCTCCCAACCTTCTTACTTAAGCCCCTCCCACAATGATCTGAAATACGCCCTACCAGACACAATCTCAATTTATTGCTTCAGGGTGAGTATAGAAAGCTCAACATATATATAATCAAAACACTCTCACAACAGTTTGTGCTGTGTAATAAAAGCTTTGGTACTCTGCATTGTTTGAATTATCAGTCAATCAAAAAGCTGAGCCAATTGAAAGTTTCTGTTACCCTATACTAGAAGTGTAGTTTGGGGTGAGTAGAGGTGAGTAGAGGATTGGCCCTTTAATGGTACTCAGTCCCCTCTAGATGATGTTGTCTGGTGTTCCTCAGGGGTCCGTTCTGGGACCTATTCTTTTTCTTGCCTACATAAATGATATTGTTAAGGCTGCCACTTCTAGTGTTAGGCTTTTTGCCAATGACTGTGTTTGTTACCAGGTAGTGGAAAATACTAATGATTGTTGATTGCTTCAGGATGAAATTTAAAACCTTGGTCTTTGGGCTAAAACCTGGGGCATGCATTTTCAGCCCTCCAAATGTAACATCACTACTCTCATGAGGAAGAGGAACTCTATTCTTTTCCATTATGCCTTGACTGGTAAGAAGTTAATTAAGGTAGATTCGATCAAGTACTTAGAGGTTTGTATCACAAAGAATCTTAACTGGGATTAGCACATGCAGGCTGTTTGCAATAAGGGTAACAGAATTCTTGGTATACTCTGAAGGAATCTGTCCTTCCGTTCTCATAATGTTAAGTTAGCAGCTTACAAAGGTCTTCTCCCCCCTGTATTAGAGTATGGTAGCAGTGTTTGAGATGCACACCAGATTCATTGAAAGGATAAGCTAGAAAGCATTCATAGGAGATTGGTTTGTTTATCAGTGGCAATTGACCTCCCTACGCTAACAGAGCGTCGCAGGCAAAATAGGCTGATTCTGTTTATTAAAGGCTTCTTTGGTAAGGCTCATATTCCAATGGACAGACTTAGGCACCCTATCTATAGAACTCACGGAATGCATGACCTCTGTTTGTGTCATGGGTACTCTAGAACTAACCGCTACAAATTTAGCACCCTACCAAATACTGTTTTAAAAGGATTGGAATAGTCTCCCAGGTGATCCCATCGAAAGTACCCACGGTCATAAAGATCCTGTAAATCTTATTACTAGTTTTGTTAGAGCTTAGGGTGCCACCTCCAACACATGCATGGTGAGAGAATGTCGGATTGTGCGGATGATTGTGTCACCATTTCCGAAAGAAGAAGAAGACAGCCTTATGCTCATCCAAGTAAGGCCTAGCCTAGTCAAAGTCCTAACAGTAGGCCCTAGTATGCTCTGTCCATGTATAAGAAGTATGTGGTTAACACAGAACAAGGGATACATGTAGGAACACTTTTTCATGACAATGTTATTATAAAATATTTTGCACACCAAATGAGGATGATTGCAACTTCTGTAATACAGTAACAGCTGCATGTGGTGCATGGTTCTTGATAGTGTTAAAGATATCTTTGTCCATGTTTACATCAATTGACAAGTATCTCATCCCACCATAACCTGAGATATTTGAATGCAGTGTAGTATCTGTTCTTACACTGCACATTGCCCACAGATATGAAGGTATTGTTACCCACTTTGATACTGGGATGAATACTGTATATTCTGTTGCTCCATTGCACATAAACATGTCTGTCACAAGTTTGTGGGGTCTAAAATGAACAAATTGTAATCTTTGCTACAAATCTCTTTAGACTAGTACCGGTATTTTTCTGCAGTTAGTTCACCAAGGAATGATTTTTATCTCAACACATAACATGTATTGAGATATTGTCACACAAGCCAGTGGATGAAATTTCTTTAGAGCAAGGGAATGTGACTTGATCAGTAGTCAATGTCTTTGAGAATTTTAGAGCATGTTCTTTGGCTGGGAGGGGATGCAGAAGGCTTGGCACTTTCACATTAAAAAAATGATGGTTGTGAAGTTATTTTTGCAAATTTTATGGTTAAACTCTTCAGTTTTCATAGAAGCTTTAATTTTCTTTTCTCACAGCACTTTGGTTGCTAGGCACAGATACCTACTGACTTAAAATGTTTACATTTTGTAGTCAAACTTTCAGATGTCAGAGGCTTGGTGTCACACCTCTGCTAAATCAAGCATGAAATAAAGTAAGATAATCTTGCTTAGTCTGACCATAAACAAAGGTCAGACTAAGCAAAGGGCAGACTAAAAACAAGCAAGCAGATATTTCCCAAGAAGTTACCTTGAAAGGAATAAGCTCCTAGAGTAAGGGATACAAGCAACAGAAAAGTTTGGTAGTCTTTGTTTTGTGTCTTGGCTCTACAAGCTTATTTTAATGCAATGTATGGAGGAACATTGTAGTGCACAAATGTGTCTAGGAGGCATGAGCAAAGTGTCTCTAAGTTGTGATGAAAAAATTAACCCCTCAAGAGTTGATGAAGTGCATGTATTTGAGGATCTGTAACATACTGTATTGTACATGTATTTATTTGTATTATTGTACTGTATTGTACACTTGTCATACAGTGTAACAATGCAAACACTCAAGATATCAGCAGAGAAATAGCTCTCACTCCTTCAGAAGCTGTGAAATACCAAGATATTTGAATGAGACTGAAAGTAGCATTAGAAGGAGTGATTTGACAGAAAATAGTGTGGAATGCAGGAGGAAAACAGCTGCTGGACTGTTGGATTTATTAGAAGATGTCACTGATCTGCATGTCTGGTTAATTATTTCTGCTTTACTAAGTTTCAATATAGTGCACAATATTGTGAACCTCACTTAGTGTTACAGTATTATTGTAAAAATTGTTCTCTATGAATTTGATCATTTTTGAGCATGGAATGCATCAGGATATTACCAAAAGATGGATAATCTTTTAAATGCAAAGCCCCAAAAAGAGGACTGCATTTACATCAAATATCAGCAGCAACAAAATGGAAACTTTGTCTCCTTAACATTCACAAAGTTTTGAGATTCTGCAGCATTGCTGCTCTAGTTTTAAGTCTGTGCTCATTTATCACAAACTTTATTCACAACCCCATGAT
Source organism: Holothuria scabra (assembly GCA_037179385.1). Lineage (NCBI taxonomy): Eukaryota > Metazoa > Echinodermata > Holothuroidea > Aspidochirotida > Holothuriidae > Holothuria > Holothuria scabra. The sequence continues at coordinate 36,940,950 of CM074200.1, forward strand.
ACTGTAGATGAGGAAAGTTTGAGCACCATTACTTTGTCTAATGTATTGATTTACATTCACTGGTCACTTGATATTAACAAGCAATTTAATTTAATGGCTTTATTTTTGTCCAGAAGTTATACATTTCTGTACTTGAAAGATAGGCTGACCTTCAGTAGTTCTTTTAGATGGTTCTAGGTCATAGCTTATAGATCAGTATATTTATACTGGCAATTTTTTCCCAGCAACAAAAGTGCCCTGATAGGAGAAAGTTGCCTGAAGCTAGTGAAACCCACAACATCAATCAGAACTTACCTTCAAACTGGAGAGATGCCCTTGTATCGGTACAGTAAATAGTCAATGTGATAAAGTAGACCACTTAAGCATGAAAATTGGTCTGAACTAAAATTGGTGTCCTACCTTTCTGTGTTTTATATATATGGTGTTGGCCAGACTATATACTAGTACTGAGGGCCTGTGCTTTTACTAGGTCTAGACTATAGGTCTACCCCAAGGGTGCATTCCTACAATTGTATATAGCAATCTAGGTACAGTACAGTATACATATACCTGACGCATACATGGTCATCATTCGTTGGCAATGTATGTACAAGTATATGGTACACACACAGTAAGTAACAATCTGTATTCTATTGTACACACTTAAGTACGGTATGTACGTAATACATACACATCCTGTCATTGGCAATCCGAAGTACTTTACAAATTATCATACAACAGGAATTAAAAGGCATGCCAGGAGTACAGCTTGCCCACTCATATGCTGAGAAGGAGTCGGTGCTTACACCAAAGATCTTTGTGTTCGAGTGCATGAAATGCAGACTGGGTATACCTCACTGTGGTCCATCATCCATGTTTCATTCTTGAATTCTTGTCTGTGAAAATCATGTGGTTTGCTCCATTTAGCCTATCTCAATCTCTAAGCTGTTGTTATGTTATGTTGTCTTTACTCAAACTGTTAAAATCAGTGGGATGATCTGTGGTAATTTTAACCATTGAAATTCACTGGTAAAAAATATAGAATGCAGAGCTATTCATGATCACCTCTTAGCAATGGCATCCAGATGCACTCATGTTATGTGACACTGCAAAATATTGACCCCCGTATCCGAGCATTCGCGATACCTGCATCCACTCTAGAATTCCTTATGGTCTTTAAGGCATATATAACAATGACTTGTTCTTAAATTAAACTTATGTGTTGTAATGTTATACCCATTTTATGATCTTCCACTTAAAGAAAATCAGTTTGTGCCTTTGTAGACTTTGCAATCTTAATTTTTGAACCATTTACATCATCCACTGAGCATCCTTGCATCTTGATGCGAAAAAGCAACCTTTGGCCCTGTTTTCTATAGTTACTCCTTAATTTTCTTCAAACAGCAAATTTTGGACCTGAAACACTTTTAATATACCATAAATATTCCTTTTCCTAGTCTGACAGAAGCATCCAAACACTTTTGATCCCTGAAATCTTCTTGGAAGTGTCAAAACTTCAGAATGAAATCAACAACATTTTCGTGCGGTAGAATTTACATATTTTACTATGCGACTATGGAACTTTGTTTGCAGCAGTATGGTACAGTATCTAGTGTACAACTATTGCATCAGTGTAGACAACTTGCCCTACGAATTTTTTCATTGGTAGGGCTAAACGTAACAGCTATCCTGTTGGCCCTAAGCCAGTGGTTTTTGTGTCAGGGATAGTTGAAATGCAGTACAACTGGTCCATTGGGCCAGCAAAATTTTGGTCATCAAAAAGTTAAAATAATCACTGAAATTGCCGAGCAAAATTAACTCTGTGGAAATAATTGTGCCTTGTTATGTGTATTTTCACACAACAACGACCACAAAATCACAATAGTAAGAAATAAAGACTGTGAAGGGAGCCATTTTGCAACCATCCATACGTACAGTAGCCCTTTATTAAGGACTACGGTGCACTGAGCAGTAGCACTCAATTAGCTGCAGAGGACACCAAACAAGTGTTGTGTGTGGAATGTATGCATCATGTTCACATTAGTGTCACCCCAATGTCCCCAAGTCAGTTTTCTCAAACAATATATCTTTAACCCTCTTTTCCTTTTTGGTTCATTTGGATTAGTTTAAAAGGTTTTGACCATCTGGAGTGAAGTGTTTCGTAATGTTCCATAAGATAAAATGGCAACAAATTCCTTTTTTGGTCAGTAAAGATTAGATGTCTTATCTTATGTCTTGTATCTTACTTGAATCCACAGTTACAGTATCAGAGATAAGGAATTTTATACAGTACATCACAATGGGTTCACCACAACAAAGAGACCTACCAGAAGGGAGGAAAAGGAAGTAAAAAAAACCTATTTAAGCAATTTCCTCCTAGTAATATAACCCACATATTATAAATAATGTAACAACATGGTTCTATGTAAGTAGAAAATTACACAGAAGATAATTGTGCAAGTTCAAAATATTAGGAGCAGTAAGCAGTAGAAAGTAAACTTTATTTGTATTTAGAAGATCTGAGGGTTTTGGCATTTTGGATTCCTTATCAAAGTCAGGCAAGGAATCTATGGGTTGGTGATGTGCGTGTATGTATGTGACCCTTCAGCTTGTAAGCATGGTATATCAGCCTAGGGTAAGTCTGACCAATCTCTGATTTGATGGGTGGGTTGGCTGTAGTGAGTAGATGATCGCTATCGTTTTTTGTAGAGGTCAAAATTCATTTGGGGTCAGGAGAGGTCAAAATGTCAAAACCTTGTTAACACAATATATGGGTGGGTTAATGATATTAAGAAAATTATCCCTATTGATTCTCATGGAGGTCAAAGGTCATTTGGGGTCATGAGAGGTTAAATAGTTGGTCCTTAGAAATTGCTTGTAAATATGTTAGTACAAGAAAAGTAAGAGTATCTTATTGGTCATATTGAGTAGATTATCTTTATCATTTTTTGGTGGAGTTCAAAGGTCATGTGGGCTGTGGGGCCAGCAGAGGTCAAAGTCTGATAAACTTATTTACTCAGTATCTCAAGAAAGGCAACTTGTAGGGTCCTCATACTAAGCATGTAGATGGTGCATATTAATTAAATGATCCCTAAAGTTTTTAATGTCAAAGGTCATGTGGGGTCACTGGTCATTAAAGCCTTCTTTACAGGATATCTGAAGGTAGAAAGCTACAGATTTTGAACTTGGTATCAGGGTTGTTTGATTTGAATCACATTGATTAAAATCACAACCAAATCATGATTTTAATTGAAAAAATGATTTAAATAAAAAAAAATCTGAATTATATCAATTTATTTTAAAACATTGATTGATGTAAATCATGATTTTTTTTTAAAGAAGTAAGAAAAATCAACAGCCCTGCTTAGTATGTTTGTATTATACTTAGGGAGAGAAGCCTATCATGTTTGGTGGAGGTCAAAGGTCTTTGGGTTCAGTAGCAATCAAAGTGTAGAATTCTTGTTTACTCAATATCTGATATTGAAAAGCTTGGATAAATTCTTTATACGTTATGTTAAGATGCATTATGGTGAGGAGCAGAATTCATTTGTTTTTAGTGGAGGTCAAATGTCATTTACGGTCACAAGGGGTCAAAGTCTTAATACTATGTTTACACAACTTCTCATTGTTGTCAGAGGTAATTTGTGGTTATGACAGGTCAAATTGTCAAAACCATGTAAACACAATATCTCAAAATGGTAAATGTGACTACAGTAAGCTGATATTTGGGGTGTGGGTTAGCCAAATTGAGTTGATCATCCTTGATTTTGGTGGCTGTCAAAGCTCATTTGAGGTCACCAGTAATCAAATGGTACAAATGCTTCTGTTTTTGGTCTTCAGTTTCCTGTCTTTGGTCTTGTTTTACATACTCCCAAACTCAATCCCTGAGTAGTATAATACTATGGACTCCCTTCCCCTTTAGCCATCTTTCTAGTCATGTGGCAAACAGGAAGATTAAAGTCCTGGGGGCTGTTCCACAAAGAGTTACGCACAATCTTAAGTTTGATTCACCATACTTAAGCCAACAGTAAATCATACTTAAGATCTTTCGTAACTCTTTGTGGAACGGGCCCCTGGTTTATAGACTAGGCTTGGGTGGACAACAGGCAGCGCAATGCGTGAAAATGTTCAAGGAATCTGGGGGCATGGCTCCTAGTGGGCTGTCAGTGGGAGAAGCCCCTGGTCAGCAGTTAAAGTGTGGGGTCAGGCATTGGAAGCAACCATCAAAAGTTTAAGGATTTCAAGCCACATGACTGCAATTCTTATGCAAATTTCTCTCAACTAAATGTTAGATTCCTTTTGACTCACTGTTGAAAATCATTGAAGCAAAGTTTAAGCTAGAGGAGTGCAATGAATTTTCATTACCTACCACAGTAAACACTTCCCAGGCTGAGTCATACTATCACTCTAAAAAAGGAACCTACTACCATTGTGTGGGATGCTCCGCAGAAGCAATGAAGTAGGGAAAACAAGCCAGTGAGCCACAACTGGAAAAAAGGTTGTTGCCGGCTCGACTTGAACCAATAGTTTGGAAACTGGGCTGTAAAACTCTAACTAACTAGTATCTACCACAGTTAAACAAGTGGGAGTAGACTATGCTCACTGGTATAATTTAATACACATACAATTTCTTAAAACTTACGCAATGAAACCTTCTGCCATTGTGTTTGGTGCTTTTATACCAGCATAAGCAATTAGGCAAGGGAGAAATGCCAATGAGTAACAACTGGAAAGAAGGTGATGGCTAGAAACTGAGCCATAAAACTCTGTCTCATGTACAGTAATTTACTGACTTACACTGAGGCTGCAGCTAGACATTAGGCAGGGGTCATATGCCAGGTGCATGGGTTACGTCCATGCACGAGGTATTTTCATGAAAGGAGATTTTTCACTGCAGTTTGTGATGTTTTGGGGATAAATGAGTGCACAGTAGGTATAAATTAACAGTGCTGTAATAGCAAATAATAAATGACAAAAGTATGTGACAGAAATATCAACTTTGACAGTGTCAGAACGTGCACTCTCAAAGAGTTTTTAATGGGTGGAATAGTCTGTCTGCATGGGTCACTAGATTGTCAACTCAACTTCAGGAGACTGCTTAAAACATTGGTTGACATGACAAGCTTTTCTTAAAGGGCAAGAGCAGTCATCCCAAATTGAAGAAGTGTAGTAGACTGTCTAGTTTCATGATTGGCTGGTGGGAGTCATGTGACAATGTTTTTTCTCTTCAGATATGAAATTTACCAGAAAAAACTGTTTGGTTTACCTTGAATATGCAATAGTAAAGTCATAAAATGTAATTACAGATACTTTGATGGGAAATGAGATGAAAATTATGATATTTAGTTTTTTCTTCAAAATAAGTTTGGGGGACTGCTCTTTACCTTTAAATGTGCACCTGAGGCTTTGTTGTTCATTTTAGAGCATTTTGTGCATTTTGAACATTTAGCTTCTTAACTGGCTGTCACTAAAGTTAACAGCATGTAGGTTTTCATGTCTAAAATAATATGGGATATAAAATTAAAGATATGAAAACTTGAACCTAAATTTTTCAGTGCAGTGAATTTCATGTGGTGCAAACAAACATGGATGAAAATTTATCAGGAGGTGCTTAGTAAAATGTAAGTTAAGACCTAACATATTTAGATTGTATGAAACCCAGTCAGATAACACACAGAGTATTCCTGTCATTCATTTTAAAGGCACCCTTACATTCAGAAAGTTGTTTAGAATTGTGTCAAGTGGCCCTGAACGGTTTGCAGTGACCTACTTTGAAAATTTTCAAGAACGGTGAAGGACTTTCCATTTTACCTTAGGATTGGTGTAAATGAGCAGACAGCTATTATTTGATTTGTACTTTCGAAGTCCAACCTTTAAGATTCAAGATCCACTTTTCAAGTGGCCAAGTCAAGCCAACCACTCAAGATCTACCAGTTCAGTGTCAAAATGCACTATAAATGGCACATGGCTTCAGGTTTGAAAATTATTATAATGAATCAAAACATTTAGTGACAACTATTTAATTCCTACATGTCTCTTGGTAGACTACAGATCAGTTCAAGGTCTACCAAGAAACTGATGAACTCCCAATGAATCTTGTACTAATACTAGAAACAACTAACAACAGCTCCCCAAAGTTTTATCACAGAGTACCATCTTAATGATTTCCAAGGGCATTGGTGTGCAAGTTTGCAAACAATAGAGATGTGTGTAGTAAATCAATATTTGTGCAAGGTGCAGGCTTTGAATTCTGAGGTGAGCAAGACTGCAAGTGCTACATGTATCACACGTCATCACTCACCTCAATTTAACTGTGAGAAGTGTGATATTTTGCACACCTAGGTAGCAACAGGGAATACAGTTAAATGTATTAAAGTTTAATAAAATAACACACCTAAACTCTCCTTTATTTCCAGAGGAGGGTCATTTGCAGCACATAGAAAATCTAAAATTCAAGGCCTGCAAAGTGTTCTAATTGTCATGCAGTACTACCTGTGGCACAATTTAACAGTTTGATGCAGGTTAGTGAGATATTTTTATTCTGCTTTTCTCTTTGTAGATATATTGACTGAGAAACGGTAAACATAGGTGAAGAAGATGGATTCCTCATATACAGATGGAGATGAGGATGATGAGCTTGTGCCTCCTCTGGCAGCAAGACTTGCAAAGAAGATGAAACAGAGAAATTCCTCCAAGACACTTCCAGAGGACGAACAGGTACCATTTGAAGGAACAAAAATTGAAAAAAAGAGGGATTTAAAGTTGTCTCCAGAGGAAAGTTTGACTGAGCCACAAAAGAAAAAAGTTAAGCAGGATAGTGACTTTATAGTGAGGGGAATGGCAGAAAGTTTGGATGACCCCGAAAGTGAATCACACAGTGGGCCTGGGGTTTTATCAGGGGCTGGAAATTTGTGTGGTTCTCCTGTACATCAGAAACATTTGCACTGTGAGTTAAAAGAGAATGATAATAAGAATGGCAAAAGTTTGGGAAAGAGGGCGCCAGCCTCTTATGTTGAGAATCAACACAAGCAGTCATCATCTGAGAAAAGTTTGACTAACATAGTAAAAGATGGACCACAAAGTATGAGCATTGCTTTACAATTAAATGAAAGAGAACCACCATTGTCCAACATTAATGTCAGTACTACAGATAAGAGTCGGACAGAAGCTGATAGTTCATCAGACAAGAAATTAAAGAAAGAATTCAAATTGACAAATGGTATCAAGCACAAAGGAGGAGAAAAGGATGAAACAGAGAAAATAGCCAAAAATTCAGAAGATTCAACATTTTCGGTTAGGAACCTTTATATCAGATCAACTGAAACCAAAGTGAGATGTGTTAATGAGGATCATACTAGAGCTAAGGAGAGACATGAGCTTGATAGTACTTGGAATGAGAGCGGCACAGAGGATACAAGTTTATCACCTCCTTTCCGACCCAGCAAAGGTAAACAGTTAGTCACTAAAAATGGAAAGGTTAAATCCAAAGGGAAAGGCACCCATGAGAGGGACAGTCATTCTTCAAGAGATGAAAGAAGCTGTGATGAGGCAAAAAGAAGGAAGGATGTTAATGGTGATGTCATCAATGATTCTGGTTCCCATGGTGACCAATCAGATGGGGATATTTCAGGCTCACCAGTTTTCAATAGAAGCAAACATTTAAAAGACCCTCTTCATGGAAGGAGAGCCAATGCCAGAAATATTAATGAAAGACCTTCTAGTGAATCTGAAATACGGGAAAGACATTCAAGACATCGTTCCGGTGAAAAGTTAAATTTAGAAAGAAAATACCCACGTAACCCAACATCTCCAAAATCTTCCAAGAGCAGACAAATTCATGCTGATTCTTCTTCAAGTCATGGGCATCATAACAAATTGTCACCTAATCATTCCAGAGATGTAGGCAACTCATCACATGGGTCACATCATAGGTATGGAGGGGTTTATGTAAGGGATAAGGAGAGTCTCAGTTGCCACCAAGCAAATAAAGATGGTGAAAGGGTGCAGGATACTGAACATGAACATAACACATTAAATTTTTCCCCATCATCCAGCAGAAATGATAAGAAACCCACTTCCTCTCCAAGATACAATAAGTTTTTACAAAATCAGAAAAGTCCTAAGTCCAGAAATGATAATCCATCCAGGAGCTCAAAAGGGGGGCATGACTCATCGATGTCACCATCAAAACACTACAAAGTGGATAAACATCACAAAAGACATGGTAGTAGAGAACGTAATTTATCTTCAACAGAAGGAGTTATTTCAAGTGTGAGGTCACCCAGAATATGGATTAATACCCAATTTAAAAAATCTCACAGAAGTAGGGGTGAAAGAGACAAAAGACCTCACTCTGAAGTGTCTGAGACTTCTTTTACAAGTAGCAGTCACAGAAGAGGCAGCAGGAAGCATTCACTTCGAAGCAGAGATGACAAGTCAGAAAATTTTTCTCAGGGAGTAAGATCTTCTTGCCGATATGCTAGTGGTACCTCAGAGGTATCTGTAGTTCAGGATAGAACAACAACATCTCAGAATGATTCCAGAGGATATGACATGGGTGGGATTGATACACCAAAAGACAATTTGGATGAAATTTATGTCCATGACATCACATCCCCAGACATTTTTTCTGATGAAGATGGCTTTATTGAGGAAGTAGATGTGATTACAAGTGGTATTGGTCCGAGAAGGAGGGGTTCTAGTCATGGTACCCATCAGAGTGTAACAGAGGTTGTAGATGATGATGATTCAGTGATTCTTCTTGATGATGAGATGGGTAGGAACAGTACTCCACCAGATAGAAGAGGAAGGGAGAGTGGTCTTTCAGTAGATGAAGGTAAGTCACTGATGGTGCAACTAGAGGTGGGGTTAGGGATACCTGGAATATAGTGCTGTGTGCAGCCAGGAATTAAGGAATTAAGTGAACGGTGCTTCATTGAGAATGCTGTGTGTATCAGAGTTTGTCATACAAACAGTGAGCCGGCAGACAGTTGATTTTATTTTATGCAAAATAACCAACAATCTTTTTTTTAGTGTATTTTTTTAAGTTAAAGGAGGATTCAGTGATAAAGAGAGCAAATTTGTTTTGACCATTTTGCAAATGAGAGACATCTATCTACAATTTATCAACAACTTCTGCAGTATGTACTCTAGTAATTACTGTTACAAATTTTTCTAACGAGTTATTGAATAGCTGCAAATACTTAATTTATGAGAAATCAGTTAAACTTCATCCAATGATTTTGAGCTTTAGCACTCAGTTGCCAATTATAATTTTAAGGCTGCGATACTGGTTTATGTTATTTGTAATGATAGTTGTTGAACAGTTTCAACTAAAGCCTTTATTTTCCTCTTTGTCTTAGGTGGGAGCATCACACCTGGCACAGCAGCGGCTATAAATCAGCTTGAAGCAGATGAAGCCATGGCTCGACGCTTGCAGCTAGAATTTGACAGGGAAGAAGCATACGTAAGGACACCACCGCAGGTAAAGTGAAACAGATGAACTTGGTAGATGACTGTATGCCAAATAGTTGCAAGATATCACTGCATAATTCTGCATATCTTTGTTTAATTACTAGCTCAACCCAGGAAATGTTGGTAGATAGAACTTATGTGGTAGTGTGGGGTAAAATGTCTGTCTCTCTCTTCAAAAGGTTTCAGTGTTTTCAAATCACTTCGGATGTGGATGTAATGTGTACAAGAGGATGATTATAGTCATGGCAAAGGATGTTAAGATTTTGGAGAAGAGTGATTGAGGAATTAGTTCAGTTTTGATATTTTAAAAAAGTGCTTCAGCTGGTGTTCCCTTTACATTTAGTTATCAACATTTCAGTCGTTTCATGTGTAGTGCTGCTATAGCTATGTGTAAAATATCTTTAGGGAGTGTGTTTGTGTGCTGAGGTGAATGTGTTCATTTGAGCTGGAGCCTTGAAGGCTGCTGTGGCAGAGTTTCCTTAGCATGGAAGTAATACTGTATCTGGGACTTACATGCTGAAAGCAAACTGCTGCTACAGCAAAGCAGTATCTGTAACACAGCTTTTTGCACACCCATGGGTCCTTTTTTTATCCATGAAATTCCTATGTTTGGCTCATCATCTCTTGTTTTCATGGTGTAATTGAAGCTAAAGTCTTGAAGAATGTTGAAGGTTTTCTTTTCTCCCTCAAAGCCTAGTGTCAATTGAGGAATCAATTGCTTAGAAAAATATGTGTTAAAAGAGAAAGTGCAGTCACCCCAGCTTGGGTTGGTTTAGTAGAATATCCTATTTTATGATTGTTTTCCTCAATTGTGAAATCAAATTTGATTGGAGTAACTGCTTGGTTTACATGTAAATCCCAAAATATTGTGACGGATACTAAGTTCGTTAAGAAGTAAGAAGGAAAATGTGAGATTTAGCTGTTACTTCAAAATAGGTTTGAGTTAACTGTTCTTGTCCTTTACCGAGCAATAATACCTACATTTAAAGTGCAACACTGTTCAACTGCTAGGTGTAAAGTGTCACATAATTAGCACTAAGATATGAATACTACGATTGTATTCAAAATAAAAACTGAACAGATCATTACATTTAGAAGTGTTGAGCTCCTGCAGCAGTTGCTGCTCTAGTTTAAAATTTGAACACACATTTTCCAAGGCTGTGGGTTATTTAGGATGTTAACAACTAACCCCTTTAAATTACCTGCATCAGTCAAAGAACATATTAGCAAATCCTCCAGGCTATGTAATGATGTCTTTTGGACTCTTTGTCCCAAATTTAGTTGTGAAAATTTTGGTTAATAATGTTATCTATAAGCATTTATATTGGTAATGTAAACCAGGGTACAATTTTCTGGTGGACTGTTTTGAGAAAAAATGCCCCTTGAAAAACTTTTATGAGGACCTTCAACAGTTTTCATTATGTTTTTGCATGGGTAGTTTAAGGAATGAGATGTTGACCTTTTGCATCAATTTCTATTTTTCCTCTTTCAACATTTTTAGGCAGGAGTGGGGGTGGGGGCATACAGTCCATTGACAGAATTGTCAGTCACCTGCATGTATTTTGAAATTTATTTATCATTTTTTTATGTGATACAGCCTGAAGAGTTAGGGATGGCTGAAAGCTTTCATTTAGGAGAAGGACAGTTTACTAGGAGAGTAGTTCATTCCTACATTCCAGAGCTGTACTCCAGTGTAATGACATTTGATATGGGACAAGGGATGATGCCGTGGGTACATTCTACAGTAGAGGTAAGGGTCAAAGGTTAATGAGTTGTGTAATATCTTTGTTGGTTGTGATTATTGAAAACTAAACATGTCATCAAAAAGTTTTGAAATCTTATTAAAGTGTGCAAAAGTCATGAAATTCATAAAAACTGAGTGAAGTCATGAAAAAGTACTGCAAATGTTCACAACATGGCTTACTTTACACTCAATGGTAATATTCAAATGTTAAATCATGCCTCATTCCAAATCTGCTATTCTCTTCATCTTTATTTTTATGTAAAATGTCAAGAGAAATGTCATGGAAGTTTTCCATTTGGTCCTGGAAAGTCATGGAAAAGTCATGAGAAAGTGCAGGAATTCAGGTACAAGAAAAGAAAATCACACATTTGTGAGAGAGACTTGTCCCCAAAAATGAAAAGAAAAAAAATTCAGTTTTTCCCATACCTCATGAGTATTTACCACCAGAAGCTTCCAGAACTTGCAAAAAAGAGCACAGTAGGAAAATGTGTTGTAGCACATGAACAGCTGTCCTTTTTAGGATGGGAAACCCATTTTGAAAATAGTTTGTACTGGTCTTGATTTTCCAAATTTTGCATCCTTTAAACATTCAGTGGGATGGAGACATATATATTTTTAAACTGTTTAATTATAGGGAATGGTATAAGCTTTGGGCAGTGTTTATTGTAAGAAATAGTTAAAGAAAAACCTACTTATACTATATAATCCAGCATTTACAGCTTGCCTGTGTCTTGAATCAAAACTTGATTGGGATTTACTTTTCAATAAGGTTTTATATTTAGAACTGCTGGTGCAGTATTTAAAGGCCCACTTCTCTCACCCCAAACAGTACCAATTCTCCTAACCTTCTTACTTAAGCCCCTCATACAATTGTCTGTAATTCCTCCTCATCCAGACACATTCCAGGTTTATTGCTTCAGGGTGAGTATAAAAAACTCAATGTGTATAATCAAAACACTCTCAGTGCAGTTCATGCTGTGTAATGCACTCTTCGGTAATCTGCAATGTTTGAATGAGCTGTCAGTCAAAGAGCTGAGCCAATTGAGAATTTTGGTACTCCCATACAAGAATTGTAGTTTGAGGTGAGAGGGATGGTCCTTTAAGTTTCCTGTAAATCAGTAGTTATTAGCTTTGATTTTTACTCTTTTTTTTTTTTTTTTTTTATGTTGTGACTTATTATCAATTGCTACTTTTTGTATTATTTCTGGTTCTCACATAGACAAGCTCCAGAAGTAGGAACCATAGGGGACGTGGCCATGGTAGGGGGCGAAGACCACATGTTCATATTGAACACCTTTATCACCAGGCAGAGGATGACTATGAGGTAAGGATTGCCATCTTTTTCCACAAAGGTTAGTTAGTCAGTTAGATTGAGTTTTGGGACTTAACCTTTAACAGTTGTTATGGGTCCTTTTGGACCCAGACGGAGAGCACGACTGTCCCCCAGCTTTACTGTTTCACGCGGAGCTTGAAACTGCGAGTAGCTACCCGAAAATTTAGCCACAACAACCAGAGAGACAATGGTTTAAGGTCACAGGGTCAATAGCCCACAGAAGCCGATGCGGGGCGTGCTACGTCCGCTTTTCCACCCACTCCCGAGGTGCGCAAATATGCCCCAATTGGAGCACAACGGTAAAGGGCTAAGTTTCCAACCAATTGGTTTAAGCCTGGCCAGCCACAGCCTTTTTTCTTGTTGTTCCTTCCACATAGTGTATAGACTGGTAGTTTATTATAGAGGTAAAGCATCTGCCTCTCCCCTGGGACGTCTTGGTTTTATTCTCAGGTCAAGTCATACCAAAGACTTTAAAATAGAACCTACTGCTGTTGTGCATGATGCTCCACACAAGCATTGGAGTAGGAAAACCCTCAGCTGAGGTAAAAAAGCTGGGGTCCTGCTAAATTAAACCAGAAGGTTATAGACGAATCCAATTAACGCTTGTGTTTAGTGACTGTAGGCAGCCATTAGTGGGGTCTTTCAGTCTTTAATCGTCTTCATTTATTGTCTGCATGAATTTCAAATCCTCATGTTCAGTGAAGTTGAGAAAATCAAGATACACTTCAGTGTACAACCATCCATGGAACAGGTAAGGAAGGAAATTAAAAGATTAAAGGTGATGCAGACCATGACAATCTGTCTGGATTCGTCTATAAGTCGAGGTCAAGAGCATTGATCTGGTTAAGTGATGGAAGGGGGAGGGGGGCAAAAATTTTCCAGTAGCAGGACCCTCAGATCCTCTCTGTGACAGGATTTGTCTGTAAACAATCAACCCACATGAACAAGAGCTTCCCCTGCTATACACAACAAAGAAACAAGCATTCACCCTCACATTGACATGCATATACACAAAACATAGGTACTGTAGATTGTGCATTAATGCAGTAATATTGCTTAAAATTGATGTTTACTAGAAGCCCTAAAGTCATATCTGTTCAGAGCAATGTTACATTTTGTTTATTCTGCCTGTTGTGTTTTAAATCTACCCAAAATATTAAAGGGGGGGGGGGGGGGGGCAAAACGGTACGTTTGTCCCCCCTTTATTTTCATTGGTGGGGCAATCGCCTCCCTGCCCTCCAGGATCAATGCCCATGGTCAATGTGTCAAACACCAACAACCAAACCAAACCACTTAGAGTAAAATAATGTGAATGATGTGTCAAAAACAATATAAGCTATGTTATAAGTGTGACTGATGTCAGTTGCCATGTTCAAGAGCTGATCTGGAAAAGACAGGCTCCAGTGTGCAAAGTATGCACTGGGTATCCAGTTCAGAAGAAAAGTTGTGATGACTGCCATATTATTGAGGAGCATAGCTGGAAGCCATTCAAAATACTGTATAAAAGATTTTAACAACAACTGCACACTATAACTCAATTATTTGTTCGTGATATCTGCTTTTAGTCTGTTTCAACATGTTGTCCTTAATATATAAATATTGTGTGCAAGAATAAAGGCATGGGGTGGGGAGTTTGGTAAGCTTATGTGGTTGAAATCAATTGTTGATAAAATGTGAAATAAGGTCATATTAGAAGGGGTATTTCAGATTGAGCATCTGTGTATTTGTTCTCTGTTGTCTGTGTGTATGCATGTCAATGTATTCTGGCTTTACAAATTCTTTCAGGATAAATTTCTATTTCTATCCCCTGGTCAGAGGCTCCTTGAACTGGAGGAACAACTAGGACCAGCTGTTTCACACGGACTGCCACCAGAGATCTTGACTCAGTTGCCAACATTTAAATTTCAGGGAGACTCTAATAAACAGACCAAGGATGATGAGTGTAGCTGTACTATCTGTATGGCAGATTATCAGATTAATGAAGACCTCAGAAGGCTACCATGCTTCCATGCCTATCATCGAGACTGTATTGATCGTTGGTTTCAGGTATGAATTAAGATTTATCTTTTCATAGAAAACTTTCAGTGAAGAGGTGTCTTGGGAGGGCTTTACAGTCACCATCTTGAAAATTGAGGTGGTACATTTTAAGTTTGTGAAACTAGTAGTGCTAGTCCAACTGTAGAATAGTATCAGGTCTGTTTAATGTTGACATAATAGTGTTTCATTTTATGATTTAAAGATCATTGTTTGTTGATATGAATAGCCTTGCTATTGTAAATTGGTGTGTATACTAAACCATAAGAAGGTGTGCAAGTGTATTTTAATTTCACTTCTTGGAAAACTTGAGACTGGCAATCCCAGTCTCCCAGTCCCAGAATGGGTTTGGGTCTTTAGAATATGCCCATGGTATTCCCTGCATGTTGTAATAGGTGACTGAAAGGGAGGCCTCTAGGCTCCAACTGTATTTAAACTTCTTTGTTTGTAGCTGGTTCTGTGTAGCTCATTCATGTTGGTATATTATTAAATTTCATCTGACTAACCCAGTCTCCCAGAGTAAACATAAAGTTACAGGAAGTCACTTAAAATATTATTTAGTACTGTTTCAGGGGGAGAATGAGATGATTGTTTTGCATTCAAGTTGTATTCAAAATATCTCGGCTTCCTGTAGCTAAGAGAATACTCACAGGGAATGTCTATTAGACTCATCTTTAAAAGGGAAAGTCCCCTTTGAACAAAGTTTAAAAATTTGAGGTTTAATATAATTTGAAGAGTTTTTATAAAAGTACATTTTTATAGTTTTCCATAAAAAGTATAAAGACAGCCTTTAATAATAAATTGTAATTAAATGACATCATAATGTCAACAAATCTCTGTTTCATTGTCCCCTCAGAACAGCTCTGCATGTCCAGTGTGTAGAGTAAGGGTAGAACTGGGCTAGAATGTGTTGCCTTCTGTATGGAGTCCCAGAACATGATGCTGTGGAAAGGGAAAACAGGTATGCTAGGAGACAGGATTATATGATATGTCTTGTTTTAGAACAGCCTAACACAGGTAAACAATGATGGAGAGAATATATGTCCAGTTCCTTGCTCTCATGGAACAAGTCTGTCAGCTTCATCTGTTGAGTGGAAGAAGAAATGGGCTAGATCATAATGTCTGCAGTATGTGTCTCAAACCTTGTGTCTATTAAACAGAGAAAATGGGTGGCCTAATAGACTCGCAAATATGCCAATACTTTATGGAAGAAAGTCTTATGGAGGTGGAGAACCCACTTTCAACAACTTAATGATTTGATCTTCTGACATAATGAACCAGTTGTTTTCAGGCATGCCCAAACTAAGAGACGACTGAACTGCTCCCCTATGTTGCTCCACGATCAAAATGCCATTTTGTAAGGCAAAGTTATAAGGTAGAAAGTGTGTATAGAGACTTTTGATTCACTAATTTTGGACTATGAGTGTTGCAATTAATTTGATTTCAATCATGAAACAAAATGCCCCCACCACTACACTTTCATTCACTCTGACTCTGTCCAGTGAGCCACAACTGGAAAGGGGGCTTAAAGGGGCATGGCCAGCTCACTTTCAACTTATTGGTTAGAAACTGAGCCATTAAACTTCATCAAACTTACTAACTGACATTATAAAAGTGCATAAATGCCGGTAGGGGCTGTCATCCCAAGTAAGCATTTATGAATGTATTATTTTTTGCCATTATTATATTAAGCTATTTAAGCTTAGGGGTGGCTATCGTGCATGCCATCAGAGGGAGAGGTTTAGGTTTCCCCTCTCAAAGTGTGGAAATTTTTTGATAAAAACACGTGAATGGTGCAATTTATGACATTTATAGACTAAGTTTGAGGCTTATATATCACTGTATTTGACAACTCAACACCCTATTCTTTCTTGTGGGGTTTCGGCCAAGCTCATATCCCACCAGGAACTGCAGAATGCCCTACCAATGGGACTTGCTACCACGGGTTGAAATTGAAAACTTACATTGACATCACTCATGATTCACTAATGGTATTGTACAAGCATACTGATGGAGATCAACATACTGAAGGATCTCTTGTTTTCATGACATAATTGAAGCTGAAGTCTTGAAGACTGTTGAAGATTTTTACTTTTCTCACTCAAAGACTAGTGTCAATTTAGGAATTAATTGCTTGGAATAATTTGTGTTTAAAGAGAAGTGCAGTCACCCCAACTTGGGTTGGTATAGTAGACTGTCCTATTTCATGATTGGTTTCCTCAATTGTGAAATCAAATTTGCTAGCAGTAACTGCTTGGTTTAAATGTAAATCCCAAAATATTATGACAGACATTTTGATTAGAAAGATAAGAAGAAAATTGTGAGATTTAGCTGTTACTTCAAAATGAGGTTGGGGGGACTGGTCTTGTCCTATACTAAGCATCAATACCTACTTCTAAAGTGCAACACTGTGCAAATGCTACATGCAAAGTGTTACATCATAGTTAGGACAAAGTGAGTTAAAGAATTATTCATAAAGTGTAGACCTTGATTGTGTTCATAGTGAGCAGGTCATTACATTATTAAAAAAAGGTTGAGCATCAGCAGCATTCCTGCTCTAGTTAGTATTTTATCCTTAGTGCTTGCAAAAATGTCCGATGACTTGGAATGAGCCAAACACCAGAATTAAAGGATGAGTTATATATGTATTTGTTTGTATTTGAATAATTTGTTTTCCTATTTTTCAGTTTATTTAGAACTTTTATGACATAAAGAGGTCGGAAACCCCTAATTAATCAAAGGAATACTTTGTTCAAAACTTAGTTTCTACCTTGTATAGATCCACAGCATGTTGTTTAGATGTTTTTAAAAATATCCATATGTGAGTAAACCTGTTTCGTAAGTGGTCTGTTAAAAACACAGTTCAGGACCAGGACTATATTTATGTTTGATTTTATATATTCTACACAATTTGGGGAAATACTAATTTCCCATGTTTGGTTCTCAAGATATTAGCAATGGAAGTTGACACATTTTCTGCAAAAATTGAACTTCAAGGAAGGTAATGTTTTGTTTTCCGTTATTGGTCACCCATTTTCTTTGACCTTGGACTTATTAGGAATCTATCATGCCACCCAGCATATCAGGTTCAAAAATTCCATTGCTTAGGATGCATTTTTTGTTACAAGTACATGACAGTTTTACTGTATGAAATTCCTGAAATTGGCAGGAAGTTTTAGAGAAAAAAACTTTGCTATGAGTTTGATATCTATACCATGACACATGCTTGCTTCATATTCACTTTTCTGTTGTTAAAATGAAAATCTAATTCACATGTTGGTATCTGGTAAACTGAGGAATGAATGAAAATTCACAGAACACGTAGGATATGTTCCTCTTTTACGTTATCAAACATTTATTATTTTATCCTGTCCTGGGGCCCGTTCCACAAAGAGTTACGCACAATCTTAAGTTTGATTCACCATACTTAAGCCAACAGTAAATCAAACTTAAGATCGTGCATAACTCTTTGTGGAACAGGCCCCTGATCTTTCAAACTTTTCAGTTGTGATCCTATGTCATTGTTGAATTGTCAATCTCCTCAACCCACACCATTATGTGACACCCTCACAAATCCCTAGAATAATTACCTGGTGTTGTCATTTGTTTAGGTTGTCGCTTCGTTTGTGCCATTTACCCCATTGCCAGGAGCGGCACTGTGGCTTGGCAATGAGGCTACTGCCCTCACATATTTACAAGAAAATGTGAAGAGAATTGGAAAACAAGTAAAAGAAGAAAAAGAGCACTCAACTCATGCTGTGCTACATCAAAGTACACTGCTCATTGCTAGTTTAGTCAGATCACCTGCAGTAAAGGTCTGACGTGTATGCGGCATTTTTGACTTAAGTACAGATGGGTTATACTATGGAGAATGTATGTAGGTGAATTGTCTTTGAATTCGTCTATATTTTGTATGACATCAAAGTAGTAAGAATATGTGTCACCATGGACATTGCTGTCAACATCTTTCACAAAAGAAGGGCTTTCCATTAGTGTGGTGTTATTTAAGTGAAATGGGAAAGCTGCTTGCTGCTGCCTCAGCCAAGCTGCACAGTTGGAAAAACAGTCCTGGATGCAGCTAGATATTTGCAGAAGGTTACACCCGGGAACGTAAAAACCTTTCTTAACCTAGCCTCAATCAAGCTTCAGCAGCTGCATTCAAAGTACCCTCTAAAATCAGAAGAGTAAACTTAGTCATTCTTTGATGAAGTGAAAAGTGTAAATTCCTTTAGAGTAAGAATTCACTCCAAGAGGAGTGAAACTCGCTCCAAAAAGAGTGAAATTCACTAGAGGAAGAGGGAAAATTCACTCTTTCACGAGTGCCTGCAATGATCACTCTTTTTTTAAGAGTGATCACTGTGGGCACTTCATCAAAAAAAAAAACTTAACTTGTTTTAAGGGAATTTCACTCTTTTTGGAGTGAATATCAATCTTCTTGTAGTGAATTATTACTCTAATGGAGTGAATTCACACTTTTTACTCTATCAAAGAGGGACTAAGTTCACTCTTTTGATTTTAGAGTGATTTTTTTTTACACATAAGAATAACGGACCTACATTACACAATTTTCCCACTGTGCCTGGGGATTGTAGAATAGGCCCATCTTATTTCCTGCCTGTGGTATAAGAGGCAACTAAAGGGAATGACATTGTAGCACTACATATACAGCCAGAGAGTGTAAGGTATGTACTTCGTTACATTATCACGTGGATCTCAAAAGCTGAGAGTAGCTACCAGAAAACACTACACCATAACAAGGAAAAGGTTCATTGCACTGGGTCACGTGGTCAAGAGCCCACGGATGCCGTTTCAGGCCATGTTATATTATCACTTCTCTGACTGCCCTTGGAATGCCAAAAAATTCCCAGATTGAAGGTGGGAACTTTAGGGTTAAAAAGATAAGTTGGATACCAACTGATACCAAGTGACTGTATGGATATCAACTACGATTTGTGTAATCGTCAATGTCCATACTGAAGAAATTTGGATTTCTGAAATTTCTTCTTTTAGAAAGCTTTGATACAGAAAAGAGTATCCTGCAAGGCAACTGTTAAAAAGCACATGCTAAAAGTCTTCAAGAATATTTTTCTATAGAGTTCTTTTTGTTAATGAATATAGGACAATTAGAAATGTTATTTGCATCACAATGAAAAAGTTATTAAACACATAAAAAATCTTTTAAAAAATTCCCTTTTGTGTTATTTGTGTAAATATGATTGTGATGGCCCTGGATTAGATCTTACGATATTGTTCCAATCCACGTGTACAAATCCATGACAAGAGCTCACTCCAGCCATGTATTTATTTTGGCTCACATGTCCGAGAAATTTAAGCGAAGCCCGTCTAGGAAATACATTTCAGCCAGTGGCGTATGCAGGTTTTCTCCCGGCGGGGTGGGGGGATGCAATATGTTGAGTGATCGCCGGCTTGGTTAGGGGTACCCTTTCTTCTTTTGGCCTTTTAAAGGGGCCTAAATGCGAAATGGTGCAAGATTTTAGACTTTAACAGGAACAGTTATAAACTTGAATTGCAGTGGTTGAAGGGGATCAAACCGAAAATTATGTCTTTATAAGCAATCTGATGTCTTGTACGCTACCTTCGAAGTAAATTTGTTTTCAAATTTGCTTACTTTTCGGAGTCAAAGTGGAAGGGCATCAGTGATCGGCAAAGGAGTACCGGAGCATTTCTGTTTTGGATTTTCTTGCCCAGAAAACGTAATTCTGCTTTAGAGAAGTTTATGCAAAGCAAAGCCCGACAATTGCTTGGCGTGGAGCGTACCGAAAATTTCGAAAAATCGGACCCTTAGATGGCTGAAAATAGCATTTTCCACACTTTTACATAGAATCCCAAGCAGTTGCTATTTTCCATCTATTTTTTTTCTTTGCAATAAAATATCTAGGCGGAGCGCCACCAATGTATGGCCTGGATCATCAAATTACCACACAAAATGCACCTCTGTGACTCCCATTGGTCTTGAATCTTTTCGGCTAAAACTATATAGCGGAATTGAAGCCTTGCTGTTTCTCTAGTGTGACACTTGGTTAAGTTCAAGATCCTCTGAATTGATGGAATTGTTCATGTGACTGTCCGAACTTCCGACAAAGAAATGATTTTACCCCTTACATCTTCTGCATGATAAATGACAAACTATTGCTCACCGTACCTGATCACTCTCCGTTCTCCTGCCTTCGTCTCGTATGTCTATGCCGGCCGGGGAAGAAGTCAAAGGGATGGGCATCCACCCCTTTGAAAAGTTTTGAAATAAGAGGTGTCCTTACACGCAGTCTGGTGTCACAGATGTTAAATTCGAAGAAAAATTTGGAATTTGACAAAATTCGCGTATTCTTAGGAATAAAAAACAATAGCATGACTGATGTGGACCGTAGAGAGACAATCCCTCCCCTTTGAATTTTTGAGAAATTGGGCGTCCTTACATGCAATCTGGTGCCACATGTGCTACCTTTTGTGTTATTAAAGAACATATGTTTAGGATAAAAAAATGACATCTGCGAGGGGACATGGCCCGATCCCCCTCCCAACTGCATACGCCGCTGTGTTGAGCATATCTGACAATCTTGTTCAAGACATGATTAGTCATTGAATGCCCAGTCAGGAAAAAATAAACAAAAGGCGTCCTCGCAACTCGCATACTTATTGGGATCATTTACTGTTAGTAGTCTCGAACAATACCTAGTGACTTGTTGAAAAGCCCGAAAATGAGACTAAATTTATCAGCAGTTTCTTCTTAGTTTCTTTACTGTCTCTTTTTTGGGGAGGAGTTTCCCCGAACAGGACCCGAATTATGTCAGGAACCTGTTGTTATGTCGTGCATCAGCTTTTTATGAACTAAATTAAGCTACATGTTACAGGGATTCCAGGAACAACTCCCTTTCAACCGATCAACAATATCTCGAGTCAGCATATTTCTTACAGCTCCCTAATATAACTAATCAATGGTAAATCACGCATTCCCTTTAAAATATCAGTGACATTCTATTCTTTTATGATTTGGCATACTTGGTGATTCAAAGTATGCCTAATGTCGGTGGATTTATAGGGTCACCGTTTGGCAAAGGCGGGTTGGGAACTGTTTGATACCATAGGCTTACTGGTATGTGACATCATTTCAGGGAAGTTAGGTGTGGGTGTTCAATGATTTCGTTTAATCAACGATCAGTCAATGATGTCGCACACTGCAGGACTTTGCGCGACGCACCTCGCTCGACTCTCGAGTCTCGTCGTCAATGGTCAAAAAGTGGGTGTGGCAGGGTGGCGTCAGAAATCTGCATCGGGCCTTGCCTCACACCACCCACCCCAACTCCTCTGCATCGGGTTTTGACCCACCACAGCCAACCCCTTTTCGAGGAAGCTGCCTTCGTCCAAGAATTATTAGAGCAGTCAATTTTTCCCGACTATTGAAGTTGTAACTAAGTTATCCGATTTATTACACCGTTGGATTCTTTATCAATTAACATTTTTAACACTTGAACAAAAGAGAAGAATACTTTTAAATTAAAACCCATGATTGTAACATAGAGAAAGGAACATGTTTTCTATTGGGTGCTCGTTTCGCACCACGGTCTTGGGAGGGAGAGCTTAAAGCGGCTCATTGAGTGGATATCAATAACTGAATGAGAGTGTTAAAGGGTCTCTACCACCTGGTAATGCTGACAGTTAGGATAATGATTCGCGTTTGATATCCAATAGTTACCGAAAAAGTTAAAATTTTTAGTTTTGTAGTGTCCTGACTTGTGACATAATGTCAATGTCACATTTTGTGCATAATTTTGAAAAAGTGTCTGGTCACACATTTTTGAAAATCGAATTGAGCTGTGGAATACTCACTCATAAAAAAGTTATTTGTAAGTAGGATATGGAGGTTGCCTTAGTTGGACCATTAGACTGCAATCTGTGTGCCTTTATCGTTTCATTCCGTGACCCAGTAACGAGGGTGGGGATGAAAAGAGTCTCAAAATTTCCACAAAAAATTAAAAGAATTTTGGTATCTTTTCACAAGATTGACTCTTGCACATTTGATTGTAAGCTAATTATGAAAATATCATCGATGGTTGAATAGTTAACCTCGTCCATTCTATTGGCGGGGTAGTTCACGTTTTCCACTCTCCAGCAATACTGAAAATTCTTTTCCGGTGAAAGAAATGTGACTGACCCTTTTAAAGATAATTTATCTGTTTTAATGCAATAGTAGTCTAAAATTGTGCCTATGTTTTACTTTAGGAGGCATTCAAAGAATAATTAGGTCATTTAAAAAAAATTACAAGTTTATTCGAAGACCCAATATTTTTATACATGGAAACGTAGACCATTTCGGAGAACACTTCTACTTTCAAAATGGCCGCCTCCACAACAGATGAAAATACCGACGAACAAATCAGACCTTCGAAGTTCGATGTTTTATTGTGTTTCCCCTAAAGTAAATGCAGTGAAACTATTTTCAGAGACAACGCGGTCGACGTTCTTTGAATGTGTGGAAAATGGAAAGATTTAGAGGGTGAACATGCTGTAATAGAAAGAAAATTCCCCGGTCAACAAGAGGATTGCGCTAACGTTAAATAACGTTAGGCTAGTAAACGCTAACGTTACACCCATTAATTGTGGATTCTACAGGTAGCGGGCCACTAATTATAAGTCCCATTGACTTACACACTAAATTAGGCTACTTCCGTGCCCCCTAGCTCCCAGTA
This sequence comes from Holothuria scabra, assembly GCA_037179385.1. Lineage (NCBI taxonomy): Eukaryota > Metazoa > Echinodermata > Holothuroidea > Aspidochirotida > Holothuriidae > Holothuria > Holothuria scabra. The sequence continues at coordinate 36,964,219 of CM074200.1, forward strand.
GAAGTTTTCAACCAGGACATGCTACCCCTCTGATCGAAGCCCACAATCTCGGCTTTCATGGCACTTTCAAATTTCCATACCATGACCATTGAAATTTTGAGCTAGAGAGCCTTGAATGATAGGGATGTGTTTCCCGCCATAATAGCTACTCAAAAACGGCATTTCACAGAGCGGAGTAATACAATAAAAAAATGGCACTAAAATTGGTCAGATTGCCTTGAATTTTGCACAGTATGTATTTCAACTCATCGTCTACAAAATCCAAATGCAAAAATGATCATATTTTGTAAGTAACACAGTCAGAAACAACAACCCATAATTTTTTGATGGCGCTTTGTCTGTCAGTAAACATTTTCCCAGACATGAGTATTGGAGTTAGTGGTCCGCTACCTTAAGGCAGTGGCCGAGTCGGATTTTTCCATAAAAAAATTTGCACAGGTAATCCCTAGAGTATCCTCACAAAGAATATAAACCCATCATTTCATTTGACAGTCTTCTCTGGGCAGTAAGTCTTAGCAAATCTATACCCCTGATAGGGCAAAATTTGCCGGCAACCTAAAATACACTTTAATGTACTGGTTAATCCTCTACTGAGTTGCTTACTCATCATTTCTGATCTGTACCAAGACATTATTGTAATCTCAGCATCTCTGCATATGAGGGTACTCTCAACTTCACTTTTTGGTGCTTCTCACACTTTCACAGACTTGTTTCTGTATGCTGATGTACTGTACATGCTTGCACCATCAACTCTGTGGATAAGAAAATAAGTTGGATTTAGCAGCTTAATTTTCACACTCTTACTACATTATCATAAACATCTGCTTGATTTAGCAATAGGCCATGTGCTTTCTTATAAATTCTGAAGAAATTTAGGTTATACATGTGCAACATCTTAATGAATCCAAACAAGCACATGGGAACAGGTGGCATGGAACACCTCGGTACAAAAACAAAAAATTTTAAGCTACAGGACTGTATGGTTGCTACATATGACTACAGTGAAAGGGGTTTCTATGCAGCCATCATGCTTTAAAAAGCCAGCTTAGCTGTCTCTAGGCCTACTTCCTCTTGCATTTAACAAAACAGGGAGCAGGTATCAATGGAGTAGAATTTACTTTATGTGGGTTTAAGAGTCAACAGTTTGCAATATGCCTACCTTGGCAAACTTCCTCCACCCCTAGCATGAAGACATCAGGTATTTCAGTTGTCTGACTGTTGCTCACCCTGCTTCCACTGTGATCTAGTTAGGCTGCCCTGTTTACAGTGGGCCTGTATACCAAGCCCAGTTTAAGGTCTAAAATGGAAGAACAAAATAAAAGAGACATGGCATTAAAAATAACAGAAGTTGGGAGAGTTTCTAAATTTAAGGGTATAGGGTTAACAATTCACTCTGATCTGTGCTGAATTTTACAGGCAAAATACCTTCCCCCCCCCCCCCCACCGCCACCATAGGTCCTACTGTAGTACTAGGCCTAGTAGGCCTAGGCTACTCATATACAGCCAAAGCTACTCGGGCACCAATTTGTAGCTCCCTAATCCTACCTCTTTTGATACAAGCATCTTTTTTATTCTTCAAGTTATCCTGTTTTGCCACAGGTCCTAGCAGAAATTTAAGTTGGTTGCCGGTAATAAAAATTCACTCACTTTTTTAAGTTTATGGCATACCTTCACTGTAACGCAACATTCCTGGACACTTCGCTCAACAGGTGCACACAGTTTAACTGCTTTGGGTCCAGTCATTTCACAACCCAGCATGTGTTTTATATACAGAACCACTGAACAAAGTCCACTGTACAAAAACTGCTTGTGGCTGGCTGTTGCTTAGGTACATACCAAATGCACCGAGGCAAGCTACGGATCCCTCAGGATGACATAAATACTTCACTTTTATTATGCTATGATCTACCCAGAGGATCATGAGCTTGCTAAGTTTTCAATTTTGACGAAATTTTAATGAATTCTGCTTAAATTGTCAACTTTAACAAGAAAACTGATAATTTTGGCCAAAAATGCCACTTTTGGCCCTAAAAATCACTCAAGCATGAAATTGTTCCTCGTCAGCATGTATTTCCATTTTGGTGACCACAAGCAAACATTTAAGACCAATTTTGGGTCTCTAGCTATAAAATTTAAAAATTTCATAACTTGCCTTAAGGTAGCGGGCCACTAATTATAAGTCCCATTGACTTACACACTAAATTAGGCTACTTCCGTGCCCCCTAGCTCCCAGTAGAAGTTTTCAACCAGGACATGCTACCCCTCTGATCGAAGCCCACAATCTCGGCTTTCATGGCACTTTCAAATTTCCATACCATGACCATTGAAATTTTGAGCTAGAGAGCCTTGAATGATAGGGATGTGTTTCCCGCCATAATAGCTACTCAAAAACGGCATTTCACAGAGCGGAGTAATACAATAAAAAAATGGCACTAAAATTGGTCAGGTTGCCTTGAAGTTTGCACAGTATGTATTTCAACTCATTGTCTACAAAATCCAAATGCAAAAATGATCATATTTTGTAAGTAACACAGTCAGAAATAACATTCCATAATTTTTTTATGGCGCTTTGTCTGTCAGTAAACATTTTCCCAGACACGAGTGTTGGAGTTAGTGGTCCGCTACCTTAAGGCAGTGGCCGAGTTGGATTTTTCCATCAAAGATTTGCACAAGTAATCCCTAGAGTATCCTCACAAAGAATATAAACCCATCATTTCATTTGACAGTCTTCTCTGGGCAGTAAGTCTTAGCAAATCTATACCCCTGATAGGGCAAAATTTGCTGGCAACCTAAAATACACTTTAATGTACTGGTTAATCCTCTACTGAGTTGCTTACTCATCATTTCTGATCTGTACCAAGACAGTATTGTAATCTCAGCATCTCTGCTTATGAGGGTACTCTCAACTTCACTTTTTGGTGCTTCTCACACTTTCACAGACTTGTTTCTGTATGCTGATGTACTGTACATGCTTGCACCATCAACTCTGTGGATAAGAAAATAAGTTGGATTTAGCAGCTTAATTTTCACACTCTTACTACATTATCATAAACATCTGCTTGATTTAACAACAGGCCATGTGGTTTCTTATAAATTCTGAAGAAATTTAGGTTATACATGAGCAACATCTTAATGAATCCAAACAAGCACATGGGAACAGGTGGCATGGAACACCTCGGTACAAAAAACAAAAAATTTAAGCTACAGGACTGTATGGTTGCTACATATGACTACAGTGAAAGGGGTTTCTATGCAGCCATCATGCTTTAAAAAGCCAGATTAGGTCTCTGGGCCTACTTCCTCTTGCATTTAACAAAACAGGGAGCAGGTACCAATGGAGTAGAATTTACTTCATGTGGGTTTAAGAGTCAACAGTTTGCAACATATCTACCTTGGCAAAAACTTCCTCCACCCCTTGCATGAAGACATCAGGTATTTCAGTTGTCTGACTGTTGCTCACCCTGCTTCCACTGTGATCTAGTTAGGCTGCCCTGTTTACACTGGGCCTCTATACCAAGCCCTTAAGCCTTTAAGGTCTAAAATGGAAGAACAAAATAAAAGAGACATGACATTAAAATAAAAAAGTTAGGAGACTTTCTAAATTTAAGGGTGTTGGGCTAACAATTCACTCTGATCTGTGCTGAATTTAACAGGCAAAATACCTTCCCTCCCCCCCCACCTCCCAACGCCACCATAGCTCCTACTGTAGTAGGCCTAGGCTACTCATAAGCAGCCAAGGCTACTCAGGCACCAATTTGTAGCTCCCTAATCCTACCTCTTTTGATACAAGCATCTTTTTTATTCTTCAAGTTATCCTGTTTTGCCACAGGTCCTAGCAGAAATTTAAGTTGGTTGCCGGTAATAAAAATTCACTCACTTTTTTAAGTTTATGGCATACCTTCACTGTAACGCAACATTCCTGGACACTTCGCTCAACAGGTGCACACAGTTTAACTGCTTTGGGTCCAGTCATTTCACAACCCAGCATGTGTTTTATATACAGAACCGCTGAACAAAGTCCACTGTACAAAAACTGCTTGTGGCTGGCTGTTGCTTAGGTACATACCAAATGCACTGGGGCAAGCTACGGATCCCTCAGGATGACATAAATACTTCACTTTTATCATGCTATGATCTACCCAGAGGATCATGAGCTTGCTAAGTTTTCTTTTGACGAAATTTTAATGAATTCTGCTTAAATTGTCAACTTTAACAAGAAAACTGATAATTTTGGCCAAAAATGCCACTTTTGGCCCTAAAAATCACTCAAGCATGAAATTGTTCCTCGTCAGCATGTATTTCCATTTTGGTGACCACAACCAAACATTTAAGACCAATTTTGGGTCTCTAGCTATAAAATTTAAAAATTTCATAACTTGCCTTAAGGTAGCGGGCCACTAATTATAAGTCCCATTGACTTACACACTAAATTAGGCTACTTCCGTGCCCCCTAGCTCCCAGTAGAAGTTTTCAACCAGGACATGCTACCCCTCTGATCGAAGCCCACAATCTCGGCTTTCATGGCACTTTCAAATTTCCATACCATGACCATTGAAATTTTGAGCTAGAGAGCCTTGAAAGATAGGGATGTGTTTCCCGCCATAATAGCTACTCAAAAACGGCATTTCACAGAGCGGAGTAATACAATAAAAAAATGGCACTAAAATTGGTCAGGTTGCCTTGAATTTTGCACAGTATGTATTTCAACTCATTGTCTACAAAATCCAAATGCAAAAATGATCATATTTTGTAAGTAACATAGTCAGAAACAACATTCCATAATTTTTTTATGGCGCTTTGTCTGTCAGTAAACATTTTCCCGGACATGAGTATTGGAGTTAGTGGTCCGCTACCTTAAGGCAGTGGCCGAGTTGGATTTTTCCATAAAAAAATTTGCACAGGTAATCCCTAGAGTATCCTCACAAAGAATATAAACCCATCATTTCATTTGACAGTCTTCTCTGGGCAGTAAGTCTTAGCAAATCTATACCCCTGATAGGGCAAAATTTGCTGGCAACCTAAAATACACTTTAATGTACTGGTTAATCCTCTACTGAGTTGCTTACTCATCATTTCTGATCTGTACCAAGACAGTATTGTAATCTCAGCATCTCTGCTTATGAGGGTACTCTCAACTTCACTTTTTGGTGCTTCTCACACTTTCACAGACTTGTTTCTGTATGCTGATGTACTGTACATGCTTGCACCATCAACTCTGTGGATAAGAAAATAAGTTGGATTTAGCAGCTTAATTTTCACACTCTTACTACATTATCATAAACATCTGCTTGATTTAACAACAGGCCATGTGGTTTCTTATAAATTCTGAAGAAATTTAGGTTATACATGAGCAACATCTTAATGAATCCAAACAAGCACATGGGAACAGGTGGCATGGAACACCTCGGTACAAAAACAAAAAATATTTAAGCTACAGGACTGTATGGTTGCTACATATGACTACAGTGAAAGGGGTTTCTATGCAGCCATCGTGCTTTAAAAAGCCAGATTAGCTGTCTCTGGGCCTACTTCCTCTTGCATTTAACAAAACAGGGAGCAGGTACCAATGGAGTAGAATTTACTTCATGTGGGTTTAAGAGTCAACAGTTTGCAACATATCTACCTTGGCAAACTTCCTCCACCCCTACCATGAAGACATCAGGTATTTCAGTTGTCTGACTGTTGCTCACCCTGCTTCCACTATGATCTAGTTAGGCTGCCCTGTTTACACTGGGCCTGTATACCAAGCCCTTAAGCCTTTAAGGTCTAAAATGGAAGAACAAAATAAAAGAGACATGACATTAAAATAAAAGAAGTTAGGAGACTTTCTAAATTTAAGGGTGTTGGGCTAACAATTCACTCTGATCTGTGCTGAATTTAACAGGCAAAATACCTTCCCTCCCCCCCCCCCCACCTCCCAACGCCACCATAGGTCCTACTGTAGTACTAGGCCTAGTAGGCCTAGGCTACTCATATACAGCCAAAGCTACTCGGGCACCAATTTGTAGCTCCCTAATCCTACCTCTTTTGATACAAGCATCTTTTTTATTCTTCAAGTTATCCTGTTTTGCCACAGGTCCTAGCAGAAATTTAAGTTGGTTGCCGGTAATAAAAATTCACTCACTTTTTAAGTTTATGGCATACCTTCACTGTAACGCAACATTCCTGGACACTTCGCTCAACAGGTGCACACAGTTAAACTGCTTTGGGTCCAGTCATTTCACAACCCAGCATGTGTTTTATATACAGAACCACTCAACAAAGTCCACTGTACAAAAACTGCTTGTGGCTGGCTGTTGCTTAGGTACATACCAAATGCACTGGGGCAAGCTACGGATCCCTCAGGATGACATAAATACTTCACTTTTATCATGCTATGATCTACCCACAGGATCATGAGCTTGCTAAGTTTTCCATTTTGACAAAATTTTAATGAATTCGGCTTAAATTGTCAACTTTAACAAGAAAACTGATAATTTTGGCCAAAAATGCCACTTTTGGCCCTAAAAATCACTCAAGCATGAAATTGTTCCTCGTCAGCATGTATTTCCATTTTGGTGACCACAAGCAAACATTTAAGACCAATTTTGGGTCTCTAGCTATAAAATTTAAAAATTTCATAACTTGCCTTAAGGTAGCGGGCCACTAATTATAAGTCCCATTGACTTACACACTAAATTAGGCTACTTCCGTGCCCCCTAGCTCCCAGTAGAAGTTTTCAACCAGGACATGCTACCCCTCTGATCGAAGCCCACAATCTCGGCTTTCATGGCACTTTCAAATTTCCATACCATGACCATTGAAATTTTGAGCTAGAGAGCCTTGAATGATAGGGATGTGTTTCCCGCCATAATAGCTACTCAAAAACGGCATTTCACAGAGCGGAGTAATACAATAAAAAAATGGCACTAAAATTGGTCAGATTGCCTTGAATTTTGCACAGTATGTATTTCAACTCATCGTCTACAAAATCCAAATGCAAAAATGATCATATTTTGTAAGTAACACAGTCAGAAACAACAACCCATAATTTTTTGATGGCGCTTTGTCTGTCAGTAAACATTTTCCCAGACATGAGTATTGGAGTTAGTGGTCCGCTACCTTAAGGCAGTGGCCGAGTCGGATTTTTCCATAAAAAAATTTGCACAGGTAATCCCTAGAGTATCCTCACAAAGAATATAAACCCATCATTTCATTTGACAGTCTTCTCTGGGCAGTAAGTCTTAGCAAATCTATACCCCTGATAGGGCAAAATTTGCCGGCAACCTAAAATACACTTTAATGTACTGGTTAATCCTCTACTGAGTTGCTTACTCATCATTTCTGATCTGTACCAAGACATTATTGTAATCTCAGCATCTCTGCATATGAGGGTACTCTCAACTTCACTTTTTGGTGCTTCTCACACTTTCACAGACTTGTTTCTGTATGCTGATGTACTGTACATGCTTGCACCATCAACTCTGTGGATAAGAAAATAAGTTGGATTTAGCAGCTTAATTTTCACACTCTTACTACATTATCATAAACATCTGCTTGATTTAGCAATAGGCCATGTGCTTTCTTATAAATTCTGAAGAAATTTAGGTTATACATGTGCAACATCTTAATGAATCCAAACAAGCACATGGGAACAGGTGGCATGGAACACCTCGGTACAAAAACAAAAAATTTTAAGCTACAGGACTGTATGGTTGCTACATATGACTACAGTGAAAGGGGTTTCTATGCAGCCATCATGCTTTAAAAAGCCAGCTTAGCTGTCTCTAGGCCTACTTCCTCTTGCATTTAACAAAACAGGGAGCAGGTATCAATGGAGTAGAATTTACTTTATGTGGGTTTAAGAGTCAACAGTTTGCAATATGCCTACCTTGGCAAACTTCCTCCACCCCTAGCATGAAGACATCAGGTATTTCAGTTGTCTGACTGTTGCTCACCCTGCTTCCACTGTGATCTAGTTAGGCTGCCCTGTTTACAGTGGGCCTGTATACCAAGCCCAGTTTAAGGTCTAAAATGGAAGAACAAAATAAAAGAGACATGGCATTAAAAATAACAGAAGTTGGGAGAGTTTCTAAATTTAAGGGTATAGGGTTAACAATTCACTCTGATCTGTGCTGAATTTTACAGGCAAAATACCTTCCCCCCCACCGCCACCATAGGTCCTACTGTAGTACTAGGCCTAGTAGGCCTAGGCTACTCATATACAGCCAAAGCTACTCGGGCACCAATTTGTAGCTCCCTAATCCTACCTCTTTTGATACAAGCATCTTTTTTATTCTTCAAGTTATCCTGTTTTGCCACAGGTCCTAGCAGAAATTTAAGTTGGTTGCCGGTAATAAAAATTCACTCACTTTTTAAGTTTATGGCATACCTTCACTGTAACGCAACATTCCTGGACACTTCGCTCAACAGGTGCACACAGTTTAACTGCTTTGGGTCCAGTCATTTCACAACCCAGCATGTGTTTCATATACAGAACCACTGAACAAAGTCCACTGTACAAAAACTGCTTGTGGCTGGCTGTTGCTTAGGTACATACCAAATGCACCGAGGCAAGCTACGGATCCCTCAGGATGACATAAATACTTCACTTTTATTATGCTATGATCTACCCAGAGGATCATGAGCTTGCTAAGTTTTCAATTTTGACGAAATTTTAATGAATTCTGCTTAAATTGTCAACTTTAACAAGAAAACTGATAATTTTGGCCAAAAATGCCACTTTCGGCCCTAAAAATCACTCAAGCATGAAATTGTTCCTCGTCAGCATGTATTTCCATTTTGGTGACCACAAGCAAACATTTAAGACCAATTTTGGGTCTCTAGCTATAAAATTTAAAAATTTCATAACTTGCCTTAAGGTAGCGGGCCACTAATTATAAGTCCCATTGACTTACACACTAAATTAGGCTACTTCCGTGCCCCCTAGCTCCCAGTAGAAGTTTTCAACCAGGACATGCTACCCCTCTGATCGAAGCCCACAATCTCGGCTTTCATGGCACTTTCAAATTTCCATACCATGACCATTGAAATTTTGAGCTAGAGAGCCTTGAATGATAGGGATGTGTTTCCCGCCATAATAGCTACTCAAAAACGGCATTTCACAGAGCGGAGTAATACAATAAAAAAATGGCACTAAAATTGGTCAGATTGCCTTGAATTTTGCACAGTATGTATTTCAACTCATCGTCTACAAAATCCAAATGCAAAAATGATCATATTTTGTAAGTAACACAGTCAGAAACAACATCCCATAATTTTTTGATGGCGCTTTGTCTGTCAGTAAACATTTTCCCAGACATGAGTATTGGAGTTAGTGGTCCGCTACCTACAGGGACCCGCTACTCAAGGTTTACTGACAACATCCTGAAAAATAGGGAAGTTGTTGGACAGCACAGAGACTGATGTTGGTGATCAGGGATGTAGGTAGAAAGGTGTGAGTGTGGGGCATAAATCTTGAAAATACCTAGGCCTAGACCTAGCTTAGACCCCCAGGCTTACATCTAGTCTCTAGGCCTAGACCTAGCTTAGACCCCCAGGCTTACATCTAGTCTCTAGGCCTAGGCCTAGACCTAGCTTAGACCCCCAGGCTTACATCTAGTCTCTAGACCTAGACCTAGCTTAGACCCCCAGGCTTACATCTAGTCTCTAGGCCTAGGCCTAAGTATAGTTAGGCCTAGTCAGCTCTGCTGGCTTGAGGCATATACAACAATTTGGCAAAAACATACTTCTCAGATAGCAGAAATGGCCCTTTCAGTGTCTTTTCTCTGTTTAACATCCTATATCTAATGTCATTCTGATTTAGGCCTAATTTTAGATTAGAGTAGTGACTGAGAAATGGGAAGACCAAACAACTGCATGGCCTAGTCATAAGAACATGTGATCATGACTTGCAGCTGGAAGCTCTGGGGTTAGAATCCTGACTTGGTTATATCGAAGACGACTTTAAAAATGGAACCTACTGCCATTATGCTTGGTGCTCAGCATAAGTAATGGAGTAGGAAAAACAAACCAGTGAGCCACAGAACAACTTTGTGTGCTGCTGCAGAATGGTTTTTGCCATTGTGCCAATGTGTGGTGTGTATGAAGTAACCATACAGCTTTGGTTGATGTCACAATTGAACAACAATGTGTGTTTTTTTTAGCACACAACAGTGTGAAAATCTTAATAACAAGATTAAGGCAGTTTGAAAAATCATCTTAAAAACAAAAGACAAAAATAGCTTAGCTTGTGCAAATAAAAAATTATCAACACTTTAAGTACACATTCCCACCGGTATGTTAATAATCTGTGCATATTAGTTGCGTATCTAGAATGAAATACACATTAGCATGAATCAGACCAGTCAAAATTTATGAGGTGCATAACCTAATTTTGTAATTTTAAGCCCATAGTAATATTGCTGAGGTATACTGTATGTACGTAGTATCTTTCCATGATGCTCAGCCAGCAGACTGTGGACTGATGTGCCTCCAGCCCCACAGACGATTTGTGACTGCAAGTGCAACATTACATTTATCTGTCACCAATTGAGGTAGAAATTTAGAAATTTCAAACTTACTGTTGGCTAGGCTACATAAATCCAAATGTGTTCAAAATACGAACAAATAGACTGAGTCATATTCAGAAAAAACTGAAATGTATAACTCTACATGGTGAATGCCTTGCAGTAATGATTTTGATGTTGCAAATAGTAGGCTTACATAGGAATTTTCTGAAAATAAGTTGAAAGATTTTATTATCAAAATCTGATTTGAATTATGTGAAGAAAGAAGTATTTTTTCAACTCAGTACCAGATTTGCTATTCCTTTTACATAATTTTTGACAAATTTTGTGACCAGTGATTTCCACCATTAACTTAAACTGTGGCAATACCTGAGATGTCTTTGAGAAAATTCATAAAGGCATCAGACTTGTGTTTCAATTACTGCATGGAAAAGTGATTTAAAAAGTGTTTCTGTGGTGTTTAATTTAAAAATAAACCTATCTATAGGCTAGTGTAGAATAGGTATGGCATGTTGAAAGAACTATAATTCATCCCATTTTCTCTCTGAGTGATTAAGTGACAAGAACTTCAGTGGCACAAGTGGCAATTAGTTGTTTTTATAATCTCTTAGTTTTAGAACCAGTGATTGTTGTCTGCGTTCAGGCCACCACTTTCCCCAACAATGATTTCAGCATCTTCAGTATAACTGGAGATGCCTGAATACCATAAACTTAATTGGCAGCTCTCCTTTTTACCATTTCCTGTGGAGTTCCTATTTCAAAAACCAAATCATGTACAGCAGACACAGTTATTGCAGAGGCACCATAGACTAGCACTCAAAAAACACTGGTCATTGGGTGATTCACAGTACAAACTAACAAAATCAGTCCTTGAAAAAATTCCAGAGGGCAAAAAAATATGTTACCAAAATTGTCCCTAGGATCTTTCAGAATCTGCTGTTGCTCTCTTTTAGTAAATTATCTCCATTGAAAGTCTCACATTCAAAAATAAATATTTAAGACCCATGAAAAATGAATTCTAACTGTCCAACTTCCATCTTCATAGGACATTCCTGAACTGAGATATAAAATGTTGAAGTTTATTCACTCAATTTAAAATGGTACATTGCACAACAATTTGTGATGTCATTGTTCTACTACTCAAATTACAGTCTTTGTATTTCTTTTGTTTTTTTCTAAAACTTACTGCACCTTGTACCAAGGTGTCATAGAACTGTTACTCTTATGAGGTGATGTAATAAATTAAGCCCTCTCCATGCAAGATGTTATGTAAGAAAACAGGCAGTGTTCAAGATTTTTAAAACATTGTTAATTTTAAAGGGAAACAAAGCAGGTAATGAGTTGTACAACAGATTAAGTCACAAATTATTGCGCAATGAACCGATTTGTTTTAAGTGGATATATGTCAACATTTTATATCCCAGCACAGGAATGTTCTATGAAGATGGGAGTTTGACAGTTAGAATTCATTTTCCATGCCCTTTACTAATATATTTTTTATTTTTTTGACATGAGGTACACTTTAAAACTTTTGTACCGAGTTAACAAAATAAGTACAGTACTGCAGGACTGTGTGGGAAATTCTTTTCCGGGACAAATAGGACTATACATTTTCAGTAATTTCTGTTGAAATCTTAAACTTAGTGAAAAGAGATGCTCAGTTCAGGATTGAGGTTAAGTTTAAAGAAATGATATTGCTCCATTCACTCTAGGAAACATGCAAGGGCAGTATAGAGCATGAGGACGACAAAAGCAGGAGGCATTGGGCTTCCACGTTGACAGATTAGTCAAAGTTTAAAATATGCAGAGACTTTTGAAATATGCACACTAACTTCTCTGCGGCAGCTGCTCTCGCTGTTCATAGGTCCACAGCCATATTTCAGTAAATATGCCTTACGGACGTTACAATACTTGTTACTTGTAGCTGGTTGGTAAATTTGCGTGAACAACCTGTTGTAGTTCACACGACATAACACGTGTGTAGAATAGTTTGTACAGGGGCTGAGATGGGTACCCGGCTGATTAATAAAAATTTGTTTATGGTGTCAATTGTGTTCATATTCAGTTAACCATATAAATGTGCTGGTTGGCTGTGAAAGCTACAAACTTCAGAGGTTAAAGAGCAGCTCCCCCAGACATAATTTGAAACAACACCTAAACATGACAGTTTCCTTCTAATTTCTCTTAGAAGTATCTTTCATCATATTTTCAGACTTCAGTATATTCAGGGTAAATGAAGCAGTAAATCACACATTGAAGGGAAATCATGTTGTCACATGACTCCAATTGTAGAACAGCACAGTCTACTACATTACTTCAAGTTGAGGTGACTGCTTTTGCCCTTTAATTCTTAAAAGAAGATCACATCAAGTTTTGAAAGGTTAATTTAATACTTATTTTCAACAGAGTGAAATTTGCTTTGAAAAACAAAGAGGAAGAAATAATTCCTGAGTGAGGACGTGATAAAACCTCTTCTGCCCTGAAGCCTCCTTTGGAACACAAATCTAGCGACTTCTTTTACCGATATTTCAAGGAATACATGTCTGAACTTTGAATAGGAATTGCATCATATTGTGCAGATTTGGTTCTCCTTTCACTTATGTAAATTAAATTTCTGCTTAAACTTCCCTTTTATGAGTCTAGTACCTGCTACCTAATCGGGTAATGAAAACGGGTACTGGGTTCCGATTTTTTGCTACCCGATTCAGCCCTGGAGCGTACAGGTTCAGGCCAGTAGCCCACAATGTAGACCGGACAATGCCCATTGAAAAAGGTCAAACAAGTTTCTATTGTCTATTTCCAATTATTTTATTTGAAATGGAAAGAAACCAGTGGGTTCAAGGTCGACCTGAACCAGTGTTGTCAGAAGCAGGAGAGCAGTAAAAGCTGAAAAAGAGGAGTTTTCCAACTGTTAAGGTGTTACAAGGTAGATACACTCCTGTTTTAGTGAGTCGAAAAAAAATCTTTATCTTCTCATAAATAGTCCTCATAACAAAAATGGAGGGGAGGTGCGCACTGTTTAACAAGAAATTTCCTAACGGGCTAATGATAGCTAGATCTAATACCTGACCTGATCCCTAACCCTTATAAAGAACACAATTGATACAATACAATGGCAACATCCAATCAAGAAACACCCTGTAAAACAGGGCGCATCCACCCAAAATGTCCAGGGCAATTTCTAAAAAGAGCAAGCATGTTACACAAATAGTTAGTAAGATGAGATTAAACGACACACCAACACAAATGTGTCACATAGTGTCAGTCAACTCAATGAACAGTTCAAAGTTTAAATTTATTTTCATGTATGGTTAAAGCCAAATTTGGTTTCCCTTCATTCGCCTCTTACGACAGGCGGGAAATACCATGGGTATATTCAACAACCCCCAGCCCATAGGGAGATAGGAAGATGTATTGGATAGAGGGCAATCTTCAAACTGAACTTTGTTGTTTGCTCCCTGGGAAATGTACTTTTGACTGTACTTATGTATAATATTTTGAGCCCTGTAAGTCCTTTGAAACACAATTTGTTAACCCACAAATACACTCAAGAGCTTATATTCCCAAACACATGAATGAACATTTTAATAGAGGGCGCTGTTTAGCAGTCTACGTTTTTTATTTGAGCGTATAGCTATGAACATTCTGAACAATCCTGCCAAAATTCATGTCAATCGGAGTAACACAATTGGAGTTATTTCTAGATAATTAAATTAGAGGGCGCCCTTCACGTGCTTCTTACTTTAATGTCCCATTTCTCGTCAATGTGCAACATTTGTGACTGTGAACAAATATATGTCATTTGTAACATCATTTGACATGAAAATTCACCCTTTTCATGCCCACCCTCTGAGGTGGGTCACGGAACCCAATTTAGAAGCATATATTTGACCTATGGCCCACTGTCTACATTTGTTATTAGTATGTAAAGAAAATTTAACAGGTTTGGAAAAATTGTTGAATTCATGATTCAACCCAATGAGCCGCTTTAAATACCTGAGTGCCATGCGATAATTTCCTTCGCACTTTTGACGTATACAATCAGTCTATGGTGGAGTTTCTTTTCATTTGGATAATGATCATGTATAGACGAATCCGGAGAGCAAGGGATGATCTGATTTCAGTCTGCCATAACTGGAATCTGTCATCATCAAATCTCAAATCTCTATCAAATCTTTCAGTTTCCTTGCTTACCTCTATGATGGATGGTTGTACACTGAATTGCATCTTGATTTCTTCAATTTCGCTGAATATGAGTGACTGAAATTCGTGTAGACAATAAATGACGACGATTTAAGGATAATGGACCCCACTAATGGCTGCGTACATAGCATGAACTCAAGGGCTGATCGGATTCGTCTGTAACAGAAACAATTGGAGAGAAGAAGGTCTCATACGTCATAAAAATATAAGAATATTCGTTTATTTTAACTTATTCTGTTTGATGACCTTCGATTAATAATACTTAGTTTTTTTATTGTATGTCAGAGCTGTAACATCAGCGTATATTCTTAAAATCTAATATGAAAATTTATTTAAACATTTTTAAAACTCACAATGTTTGTTACGTCACTCGCAGCTTTCCACTAACACACTTTTTAAACTGAGAGAGGGCTCTGGACACGCAGCTCGGATTTGTATTTTTTTTTGTTTGTTTGGCCGACTTTTGGTCAAAGTTTTAGCGATCGTTTTCAAAAAAGTTTACCAAAGGTGAGTGTTTTTCTCAAAAAGGGGGCAAGTTAACGACGTGAGACGCACCGCAAACAACCATTTTTGTCGTTTATGGACCATGGAGTTGCAACTCGCAACAGAGGGAAAGCAACCAATCTCTAAACTTCATAGGAATTGTGGAGTTTGACTTAGTCCATTGCGAGTGCGGGCAATATAGGTACCAGAGCACTATACACGTTTGCCAATGGGTGGGCACTGTATAACAAGGTTTTTCTTGATTGGCTTTTGCCACTGTATTGCATCGATTGCGTTCTTTGTTAAGGTTGGGGATTAGGTTAGGGATTGAGGTTATCTTTAGTCAGTGAGGATTTTTTTGCTAAACCGTGCGCATCGTCCTCGCCGACAAAGCGGACAACTGAGGGGTAAATGCCCACTGTTTAACAAGGACTTTCTTTATTGGCTGTTGTCATTGTATTGTGTCGATTGCATCATCTTTGTCAAGGGTGTGTCTAGACCTTTCTTCATAGGGACGCCAAAACTGAAGCGAAAGAGCGAAGCGACCGAGCACGCACGAGGGAAAGGGTGTGGGAGGGGGTGTCCCCTTCCCACGATGTGGAGCCCTTTAGTTTTATAAAGTGAAGATAAGTGATTTGGTGCATAATTTATACGATATTTGGTACGCTTAAGAAGACCCATTGTTATGAATTTTATGTACTACTTTCTGAGAATAACCTCATTGAAATCAAATAAGAACCTATTGCCGGCAAATGATTGGATTTGCGCTGAGCGGAAGAAATTTTGGGTGCAAAATATCGAGTTCTCGATCGCTGAAAAAGGCACCTCCTAAGCCTGTTTACCGTTTATAAGTGGGAACACACTAGCAAAACTGTAAAAGTAAACATAAAAATATCAAAAATATTCTAATAGGGGCGCTGTCCCTTCGACCTTCACTTTCACCTGGCTACGCGTCTGCCTCACTATACCTCCAGGACATCAACATCGTTATTTATTTCTTGTTTTCACTTCGTTCACATTGGAAAAATATTTAAAAGATACATCCCAAAGCCAGTACCCATGAATTTCCGTCGTATAGTATGAGAAGTGGCGAAATACCGGTACAGGACAGTGCACGGCAGCAGTCTCACTATTTAAGCGGGCGCCACCATTACTTGGCTCGTAGCGTAAACCGAAGTTTTAGAGAAGATGCTTTTCGCTTTTCGGATCGCTGGATTCATCTGTGTAAATTGGGCTTTGCGCCTTAATTTTTAACAGTCTGGTTTAACTTGCTGCGCCCACGGTCTCTTTTCCAGTTGCGAATTAGATTGTTTCCCCCTACTCTATATGCTTATGCGAAACACCACGCACAACGGCATGTAGGCTCAGTTTTGAAGTCTTTGGTATGACCCAACTAGTGCCCTTCCCGTTGGAAACTTTTTGGATATTTGAAGGTCTTTAGATGCAATATACTGAGGCAAAAGCCAAGTTCTAGATGCATCCACCGTTAAAAAGGAAGTTCCCTGGTCCCAGGAAATGAATATTAGAACCTTTAGGGCAAGGGGAGGCACGAATCCCCACCATCACCTAGAGCGGGAAAGTAATTACCAAATACCGCTTTTCTTCCTGATCGCAGGGAACTTTCACTTTCCAAGCACTCCAACATGCATCTGAACCACCTTTGTCTTGAGATTCCAAGTTTAAAATTAATTCAAATACGTGAGCAGGGGCTGTGGCAGTACAGCCATCAATTTGGGCAGATATTTAACAATATACTGGCAACAATTCTCGCCGCCCCTGAAGAAAACATATACTCAGAGGTTTTGGAGGGTGCACAATTAAGGATTGCTTCAGTTGGTACTATGACGTCACTCATTCCCGCAGAAAGCTAGCTACATCACACACCTCACCCCTGAATAATGTTGATTCATCCATCAATATGTTGGAGCAAGGGTAGTCGGAGGCGGAAATTTTTCTCCGTCCCACTCACTTCATTTCCCATGTCTACAGATAGGCAGTTTGCAGTACTCTTATGTAATTTACGTCATTGCTACCATTCACACAACATTCCTCTCCAGTGGCGTAGCTAGGATTTTTTCCAGGGGCGGGGGGGGGGGGGCAAAGGTATGAAATTTCCCCAAATTTTTTCCCGGTCAATGTGTATGTATTTCATATAAAATTTATAAGTATAACAACATTACAATGTCATTATGTAAGTGCGGGGGATAAAACCCCCTAGTCCCCTCCCCCTGTCTCTGTATTCCTGTATTACCTTCATTTTTAATCTTAAAGTATAACATAGAGCCATTGGAAATAACAGCTCTTCGTATATTATTTTGGTCAACAATACTGGTTAATTTGTATGTACTAACGCAGTGGCGTACCCATGATTTCTCTGAAGGGGGGGGGGGGGGGATGCAGTATGGTTTAAGAGGAGGGGTGTCCAGAAATTGTTTGACTTTTTTAAGGAACCTAGATGCAAAATGGTGCAAGATTTGCGACTTTAAATTTGACAGGAACAGTGTAAAAAGTTGAATCGTGGTGGTTCATGAGGATAAAACAGTCTGAAACTTTTTTGTGTCTTTACATGCATTCTTATGCCATTTAGGCTACCTTACGAAGTAAAACTTGTCATTCAATTTGCACACTTTTAGGAGTCAAAATAAAAGAGCATTGATCGGTATAGGATTTGTGGTATTTCTTGGCCACAAAACGTTATTTTGTCATAAAGATTATCTAAGCGGAATGCCACCACTGGTTGGCGCGTAGCGTAGAGAAAATTTCGAAAAATCAGACCACTCAGATGGCCGGAAATAGCATTTTCCAGACTTATACGAAGAATCTACCCAGTCACTACCTTCTTTTGTCGTTTGCAAATAAAAGCCTTCCTTCAAATTATGTTCGCAAACTGAAAAGTGATCAGAGAGCTAAGGGGTAATCTGACCCCAAAATGTAATTTTTCCCAAAAGACTGAGCGAAACGCCACCATTGGTTGGCGCGGAGCGTAAAAAACATTTCGAAAAAATCAGACCCCTCAGATGGTCAAAAATAGCGTATTCATGCTTGTAAAGAGAATCTAAACATGTAGTCTTTATTTTTATCGATGCCACCAGTGGGAAACAGAGTCTACATTTTAAAGTAAAAATTGGAACTTGACAGAATTTGCCTATTTGTAGGAATTAAAATATTGGCATCACTGAGGGACGTACTTGCAGAGACAATCCTTCTCCTTTGAAAATTTTTGAAAAATTGGGTGTCCTTATATGCAGCCTGGTGCCAAACATGCTATCTTTTGAAGTAAAATCTGTGTTATATATTACTACTTATTTTTAAGAACAAAGAAAAAGTGGCATCTGTGAGGGGGCATGGACCAATGGTCCCCCTTCGTACGCCACTAAAAGGAGGCCTAACGGTGGCTCGATCACACAGGATATCCTGTTAGAACAGCAGTCTGTTAAGTGGAGAAGGCTACAAGGTACTCATGAACCCGTTTATTGTTACACCCCAAGTGAGCAGAAAGCTTTTTTCCCGAACTAGCCTGTAAACCTCCAAGGATTAGGCTAAGTAACAAAATCTAAGTATGCCAATGGATCCATTCATTCTAATTTCTAGACTAACTTTAAGTTAATCGTTGGTCATGGATTGTTTCAGCCCCATCCATCGTTATGTAAACAGAGTAAAATCGGTATAGCTGTTGCTACTGAATTCCCAAAGTGTACAACGCAGAGACTGTGGGCAAGGGGATAAGTTCGGGTTTACAGCCTTTCAGTGTTATTCGTACGTACTGTATCAGCTGTTGTTAAATTCCTGAATAACAGCTTATGTGCACTGAAATGCACTTATCATAAAAACCGCGCGTATACAAGAGAACATTCAATCTGCTGCGCGGTGGGGACATTTCTGTGGAACGCAAGTAGGGTCGGTTCATGAGACAATGACGAAATCTCAAATCTGGGTTAATTTGTTGTATGAAAATATGAATTATGTATGAGAAATGTCTCAGAATTTTCTATTCTAACAAAAATTTTGAGAAATTTTTGTTAGAGTAAGAAAATTCATCAAATTTCCCCAAATTATTTTCCGGGGGGGAGGGGACTTTCCCCCCTGCCCCCCAGTAGCTACGCCACTGTTCCTCTCCCTCCCATTTTCATTACTTTTCCTCCATTCTTCTTTTTCATTTTCCTTCTTTTCACTCTCTTCCCTCTTCTTTCCTTTCTTTCGCCTCCTCCTTTTTGCTCCCTCTCTCATTTTAATCCCCTGTCAATGGGAGGGGGAGGGGTTCTTTCTTAGGATTAATTTAGCAATGAGGGCTATTGTTAGCCAGTCAGAAAATTGGGTAGATACTCACTGTTGAACAAGGTGTTTTTTGATTGGCTGTGACCATTGAATTGTATCGATTGTATTCTTTGTTAGGGTTAGGGACTGGGTTAGGGATTATGGTTATCGTTAGCCAGTTAGGAAATTTCTTGTTAAACATTGCGCATTTACTCCTCAGTTGTCCGCGCCGTCGGCGAGGGGCGATGAGCACTGTTTAATTTAACAAACTCTCTTTATTGGCTGTTGTCATTGTAATATGTCGATTGCATTCTTTGTTAGGATTAAGGATTAGGTTAGGGATTGGCGCTGTTGCTAGCCAGTCAGGAAATTTCTTGTTAAACAGTGCCCATCGCCCGGCCCAGCCGAGCTCTCAGAATCAGTGCGTTAGTTAATGGACCGGGTCTAATATCACAGATCGTTTTCGTTTGTTACATTATAATGTTCATATACAGCCTTCATCTCTTGTTAGACAAATTTAGAATGGGCATTTTTCGAAATTTCCAAGATAAAGTAACCATTTGAGGCGGTCATTTTTGTCATTTTTGCATCAACATAAGCCTCGCATAATGCACATTAAAATGAAAGTGAAACTAGGAGTTAAAAAGCTTATTCATTCAAAACAAGCTGTTCTGCTGTTTATATGATTGGACGATAACAGTGACGGGAATGAAAAACCATGCCAAGTAAATAAAACCGGTATGCACTAACTGAACTATGACGTCATGAATATCTCACTGCTATTACCACTGACGTGAATTACACTTTAAACAAGGTTTCCAGAGCATGAAGGTGACACTTCCCCTTTTCAAGGTGACCTGTGACGAAGGTTGTCGATTTAATACTGCTACTTTTTGTTGAGTTTGTTTTGTACCTAGAAATTAGCAGCGTCAGGAACAAAAAACCTAATTGAAAACCACTGTAGTTGTTTCAGTTTCCGTTTTGGAATAGAAGCTTTTCATACGACGTCGTATTACTCTCAGCGGCCATATTGGAGTCAGTTCATTTTAATACGCAGTAGACCACACTCGATACGCTTGCTCGATTAAATAATTATTTGATAGAGTTATTTTATATTCTGAAAAGTCTAATTTCTTCTTTGACACTCAATACAGATTCTAGAATCGAGAAAGGGAGGAATTGATCCAACTTTACGATAGTTTGAAGATTTAGACGAAATATAATCTGGATTCCAAAGACAAAATTTCTCCACAAAGAGCTTAAGTTTAAGCTTTCCAAAGGAAAAACATCATTTGGTATGAAAGACTTTTTGATTTTAAATTGCAGCACCGTATCCTGCGGATGGGGGACTGGGAACAACTACGCACTAAATTTTAAAATACAAATACACAACGTGGTAAGCGATGTTGACACTACGCAGGCAGTGTTTGGACTGCCCCTAGATTTTATGTCCATGCTGAGGCCTGTGAAAATTTGTCTCAGGTAAAGTTTTCCCTGTTACTCTCCGAATAAAAGAAATATATGTTTTGGGCATCTCTCACACAAATCTGTCAGGCTATAGCAGTCTGCATTGATATCTTAGACGCGCAATACACCGTTTGCTATTAGCTTTCTGCAGTGAACGTCGGACTCACCAATGAATGTCGAAGTCAACGTCACAAATTATAAAGTCATACAGTACCGGTATTGGTTGCTACGACAATTTGGTGCCGTTAGCATGGTATTTACACTCGTATCCAAATGTATTTGGTTTGGGGCACCCCCCCCTCCGCATTTGAGGTGTCAGTCCTTCTCAGCTCTACTATCTATGGACACCCACCTCTGGAGATATGCAGTCTTCCAGGTGCTTTAGTAGAAGAAAGTTACTCTGGGCTGAAAGTGCCAGCCCATTGTCAGGCATTGGAGGCTTTAAAGGACTACCAAAGGCCTCCCTTTGCTGATATCACTCACTGAATGTCGATGCAAGTTAACCTCTTGTTTTATGTTTGGAAGCACAATTAATAATAAAAAAGTTACATGTTTTGTACAGAGGGACAAAAGACGTGGGCGATGAGCGGTGGGTCTACGGTTTTTCAACTGAAGACGAAAACCATACTATTAACTTATTTTTTTTCTTAGTCCCAAACGCATTTCAACGCCTACAGCAGCAGCTATCATCACAAAGGGGGGGGGGGGGGGGGGCAAATTGCCAGAATATCGATTTGTTCGGTCTTAGTGAAGGGACCTGGGGGAATGTTTTTTAATATTTAAGCGTTCTCGGATGAATTTGGTGCAATAATTGAGAGGAATATTGAGGAAAATTACGGCAAAATTTTGGCATGTAACAAAGAAGGATAAAATGGGGGAGTTTTCGCTCTCGAATTGAGGGGAAGAGGAAGCACTTTCTCCCAGCACTCTTTGACTGGAGGAATTGGCGCCCTAGCCAAGGCTACTTTCTTGACTTTTTTGATTGATATTCAGTGTTTCTCCTTGGTTTTTTAACCAGTGAAGTACTCGGAAAACTGTGGACAGGCTGTTAATACCCCGCTGGGTGGGATCACTAGAAAATATTCACCATTGAAAATGGTGCCCCTTAAAGGAGCGATCAGAGTTGGAACACGAAAGCTAACCTTTCGTTCTAGTGAAAAGTGAGAAGAATCATTAACACCGTGCTAATTACTATAAAATGGGAATTTGGTAATTCTGTTCGGGTAACAAAATTCCACATAGATTCAAGTCTGGACAACTTCGTCCACACGCGAGGGTGACCAATCACAACGTCACACCTTGATGACAGATCATTTTGTGTTAGCTTAACTCAATGTATGATTGAGTCCGTAAAAAAACATTGAGAAACAAACTGCCCCTTCAATAACTCGACTACGAAAGCATGGTCACCTTTATAAATAGATGATGGGTATTATTGGAGACGCCTTAAAACTGGAAGCATGCCTTCCCAGGAAATTGTTCTTTTTTGTAATCGTAATTTATCAGGTTGCTAACAAGAATTTAAAGTCAAACGCTGGGCACAATGCGACAATGACCTGGCTTTAGAAACTGGTTAACAAACTAAGAATTTGTATTCTTTTACCATTTCGAAACTCTGAACAAAAATCAGAATTCTCATTATTGAGTTTATTTAGTAATTATTAGCTTCCACTCATTTGTGTTTAATGACACAAAAGGTAACCTTTTACACTGAACTTAGACAAAGACGGATAGTGCGTGTGTGATGTGGGAGAGAAGCAAACTATATTTAGGAAATTCCCACTGAACAAATTAATACAAAAGCAGCCAGTCAAACAACAAGAGCGGAAAAGTATGAATAACTGTAACTGTACTTTACACTCAATTATTTGTGGTTGTTTCACGTGACGAAAGGAATATGTTCTGAAACCTTGTAGTTGAACCAGTGACAAGTGAGGCCTGATTTATGGCTTTCGAAATATTCGCTCAAAATTTCAAGGTCAGTTTTGTTAAATGAATGTAATATTTCACACCTCGGTTGCAACTTGAAAGTCGTTAGGGACGAAAATGTGAACCAGTTCCGCCCCATGTAGTGCAAATTTAAAACCGAACCACTAGAAGTTTAACTCGCTTTCACACAAAAAGTAAGTACCCAGAAACACAGCAACGTGTTCTGAAAGTTTTTTTTAATAACAGGTTTCGAAACCACGGCTTTTCAGACTTTCCATTTGATTTTCCCCACCTTGTAGAAAACTTCTTTGCCATTTCCCCTTAGCAAGTTTTTTATTAAAATATGTTTAAATTTTCTATCCATGGACCTCCGCAGAAAAAAAAATCGGGGGTGGGGACTAAATTCTTCTTAGGGGGAAAATTTCCGCCCCACCATGAGTTGGCGCGGAACGCCAGAAAATTTTGGCCCCAAATGCCTCTCAGATCGATAGAAATGGCATTACTAAAGCATATTTTCCGCATTTATAAAAAGGGAAACACTGAGTGGACTGTAAAGAAATGTTGATGTTAATTTTTCTTCGTCTTTTTCTTGATGTTTTTTTTTCGTTTTTCAGGTTTTTTATTTTCCAGGAGAGGGCAAGCTCCCCCTTGACCCTACCTGTGGACGCCCATGTTTCTATCCCTCTCTTTCACATACTAGTATGAAGGCGTTCTTTATATTTTGTATTTTTGTCAGGTCTCGATTTAAGATTTTAATGTAATAATGGACTACTTTGTGAAGGTAAAGATAGAGCTAAATAGCAAGCTGCAATCTTACAGTGGGAAAAGTTATGGAAATTAATCACCGTTCGGTGTACATTTTTGGCATATGGAAATCAAAATAAGTACACGAAAAAACATTAATTGAGGTAACTTGCATCATGTGACTACTTTAAAATAGCCATTAATTAAGTACATTGAAAGGAATAGCCAAGGCAAAAGGTCTGCTTGGCTCTCTAGATACCGAATTCACTTGAAGAAAAGAAAAATGGAAATTGCTCATTAAAACTCTTAAACCATTACCACTATGATAACAGTTTTTATTTTATTTTAACCTGGGTGTTCTCTTCAAATGATTTTGAAAAATGTTGTGGAAGCTATTTTGGTATCTTTATAAACTCTTCCTATTGTCTCTGTTGACAATTATCCCCGACAATAAGAGGGCTCTTTGAGCTACAATTATTGTTGCGCCCTTTGCAACATCTTTTATTGGCCCAAAGGGTGATTTTAATGTCAGTCGGTGTATTTTGTAAGCTCATAATCACGCTTGGTGTGGAAGCAATGAACTTATGACAACGACAACATTCATTTGTGCGTATAAAGCATGAAGATACGTTTCGGCAAAACCTATCCCTATATTACAGAATACCCTTTTCATCAGAATAAAGTGCAGATCGTACAGTTACTGGTGGCTGTTTCAGCATTTTGTTATTTGGGCCTTAAAACAACGCTATTAAATTATGGCTTTTGTCAATAATGGTGCAAGAGTAAAGTATGTTAAAAACCTAAAAAGGGCGCCTACAGATGATTTTGGTCCGTCAGGGGTCTACTTTCTTCAAACGTAAGTTATCAGCAACTGCATTTTGGGCCAAAGAGTTTCTAAAAAAGAGGCACTGTGTTCCTTGTGTCCCACCCCCTGTATACGCCAGCTAAGTTCTCTCAGGCTCGAGACAATTGAAGTCAAGACTTCGTGGCCTCTGCCTCACAAGTTTACTCGAATTTCTATTTTTATTACCGAGAATGATGCCTTGGTGCCCAATCAAACCCGTATAGTGCGTCAATCAACGGCAAACCAATAAGTCAAACATTCCTATTCAACAATGTAGATATTACTCCATTAACACCCTTCCCCGTTGCAAAAGTGTGGCCCGTACGGTATAGATGTCAAATTATAATATGCCAACACACAAACAGAATTAGCTGACGTGTTAAATAAATCACATACCTGTGTGTAGACTGGCCTGCTGATCTCGGAGGATGTCACGTTAACTTCAAACTGGTTACCCCTTCCCCGCCTCCTCTTCCTCCATTCAAAACCACCGCTCCGCTAGGAATTTCTTAAAAGCCCAATTCTCTCACCCCAAACAATACCAATTCTCCTACTCTTCTTACTTAAGCCCCTCCCACAATTGTCTGAAATCCATCCTCATCCAGACACAATCTCAGTATATTGCAGCAGGGTGAATGAAGAATAACTCAATACATATAATCAGGGAGTTGCAACTCCCTGGTATAATCAGGGAGCTATATAATCAAATCACTCTCAAAACAGTTATGCTGTGTAATGTAAGCTTTGGTACTCTACATTGTTTGAATTAGCTGTCAATAACAGAGCTGAGCCAATTGAGAATTGCAGAACCCCCTGGTCATTTGGATCCCATTCGCTTGAGAAGTCCGATTATCAATAACTTACATTGGTAATGCCTTATGTGCTCGAGTTTGAGTTCTTAACCTTCCGTCGGGTTTCCTTTATCATCGCTCACTGACGGCTCATTTTGTGTTGAGGACCCTACAGGATTGTTTCCCCTACATACTCCATGCAATGATTTGCAATGACATTAGGCAAACGACCAGTAAGAACTTATTCTAAAACAATCATTTTGAATGGGTGAGAATCTTATAGTGCATTTGAGTACTAAATTTGGTACATAAATTAAAACGATTGCCCTTTTTGAACAAGTTTATATCATACATAGTTTATCATGGAATTGTTTATGTCTACTGCTATAAGTATAAGTAAATTTCACGTTCGCGGCCAGTAGATAAAAAAGAGGGACAACATTATGGCTTCTATGGGACGAATTCTTTTCCAAGGGGCCAAATGTGTTAAAATACATTACGGTACCTCAATGGCATCTTGAAATTTTCTAAGGGGGACGAAAATCTTTCAGGTAGCCAGTATCTATGCCCTTGGTTACGAGTGGGTTATGTCCCCCTACTTGGCTTTTGACTCCCTTGACTAACAGGAAGCAGATATTTTTAGTGTACTGTTTTAACAGAGCTCCGTTATAATTGAGTAGCCTTTGTAAAGTGCCCCAACGTGATCAAGGAGCTATCATAATGATTAATGAGTATTATACAATAGTCCATGCACTAAGAGGCTGTCAGCGGGCCATTCGTAACTTATTCACGGGGTAGGCCTATAGCTGCCACTGAAAGTAAAAGCTCAGTCATGGATCTGTTTCTGTAACGTTGCCAACTCAACAGCTAGCACGGAGTTGCTACTGTACAATAAACATACTGGTTTCGTGATGTGAACTCCCTGCTCGTGGAATGCATACCTGGGAAAGGTAACTAACAATTACAAATTTCTAAAAATACACGCGAATAATTTTCATAACGATATTGGTTGTTTTTTGTATATACCTACGTCAATTGGAACCTGGTTATGGTGAACTGCAAGATATACCAGACCCCTCTTGCACCCCGTTTTGTATTTCAAGTACCTAACGTTCAGAAAGTGTAAACATACTGTAATTTGCCTTTCTCAAATTCGTTCACTCTGACGTAGAGAAAGATGTCGAGGTGTTTGTTGATAAACAATCACTTACGTCACATGTTGACAGATGTATTCGTACATCCGCTACTGTGAGACTTTTTATCGTTTTGTGTAAACTTGTATACGCACGACGAATGTTTACTTAAGATTTTTTTGATTGTTAGGGTTTAAGGTAATATTCCTGTTTAAGTTAAGAATCCAATACTTAGTTCACAGTAACAGCCGCCGAGGGACGAGCTTGTTGATTTTTTTTTTTATTGGAAAGGGGGACTGCTCGCATAAGTTTTACTTTCTCAGTCCTCCTCCACCGCCTTGTTTAAATGTTGTATCATTGTATATTTAAACTGTGGAAATAAACTCAAACTCAAACTCAGTTATCGTGCAGAAATGTATGCTAAACGAAATGCTTATTATTTGGGGTAAGGGAGACATTCGATATAGAAGGAAGTAGTGGCAAGCAGGTGGTCTGGGGAAAATTGCAAACACTGAATGCGCAGAACGCGACCTTTTCTCACTCAGCAAGTTGTACATTTACGATTTGGAAGAATCCCAGAGACTGCTCCTATCGCCCCTTCCCCAACAAACTTCGACCCACGGTAAGGCTGAGAACGAGGGCTTTCAGACAATGTAAAATGAGGAACGCCGAACAGACATGTAGCAAAGATCTTTTCACATTTTCAACAAAAGAAGACAAGGATGACAAAGAAACGTATAGATGGGATACACCTAAGTTGGGTAGGCGCCCATGTAGTGGGCCTATGTACTTCACAAACAAGGTACATATTCGACACCTCCTACGACAGTAGCTTCCTGCTTCCCTGAAGGAACAGAGCCCTTCCGGGAACAACTTCATTGTTTGGTTTTCAACCTTCGGCATTCAGCCCACCCATGGACTCGAGAAGTGAGAACCCTACAAACTTATAAATTGTATCCTGTAACTCAAGAAGGTTGTGTCTGCATTTACCCGTCATATAGTTTAAAAAAAAATATCACTGATTTTTTTTAAGATCCTACCTACCGCCATTTACTCAGTCAACAATCACCGATTTTTCTTTGGGTGGACGGTAACCTCATATCTCATTTTTTCTTCTTTCTTAAGTCCCTTCGCGTCTCTGATGAAGAGCCGAGCAGTTCCGATCCCTGAAATTGGTATACGTCCCCAAAAGAACATCCTTGGTAACACAAAACGTTTTTAAAACCTGTCATGTGGTGTACGTTTTATAACACCACATGACACTTTTTTAAAACGTTTTGTGCTACCTGGGATGTAAAACCTAAATGCCTTATCCTCCCACCTCAAACAGTTCCATTTCTGCTTACCTACTAATTGAAGCCCCCCCCCCCCCACAACTGTTTAAAACTCATCCCCATGCAGTTACAACCTCAGTTTATTGCTGGGATGAGTATACAAAACCCCAATGTGCATCAAGGCACTCTTTGTACAGTTGATGCTGTGAAATATGCAGTGGCGTAACCAGCGGGGGGGGGGGGGCGGGGGAAGCCCTTGCCCCCCCAATGAAATTTGTAGGTCGAAAAAAAATGAATGAAAATGGGTAGGCAGTGGCATTACCTTATACTACGTATCAGGTGGGGTAGGGTGGGAGTAGATGTTTATAAATGAGTGAAGATATTGTACAGCAGTTACTGAAATCTTCTTGTTTCCATTCTTACTAATATATTTTTTCTTAAAACAGAGAGAAATAGCCCTGGCTTAATTTATATTGAAGAAAAGTCAAGATCAAAAAAAGAGAGTAAAAGCAAACAATTGATTTTAAAAGCAAGCAAATTGTCAAGGTCACCATACAATAGCATTTTTGATAGGAAGAGTGGTAAATCGTGATTCTGATTAGGCATAAATCAAACTTTATACAAATAAAACACATGAGTCATTTAATTGAGAAATTTTGCATGTGCTTTTCTTGGAATGTGTATGATTAGTTAAATATGGTTCATGTGCAGTTTCAGATTTTCACAGTTTAAATTAAGGCATGGTATGACTATTTCCACAGGTACAAAGCAGTAAAATGGTCAACTTGTGCAATAAACGGAGGAGCAAGCGATGCTTTGATGAAGTGGAGAACCTTTTCGGCCAACCTATTAAGACTCTAGCAGGTCCCTCGTTGGCATAAAGCAAACATTCATAGCGGAAGTATAAATTTCCAAACCTTTGTTTTAAAAAATTAGGGATATTTAGCTGAAATTCACAGGGCCAAAAGACACTGGAAAGTGCCATTTCCGACAATCTGAGAGGCATTTTTAGCCAAAATTTTCTCTGTACGCTACGCGCCAACCGATGGTGGCACTCCGCTTAGATAGTGTTATTTGTGCTAGTCCCCCCATATCAACCTTTGCCCCCCCCTCAGCCCCCCCCCCCAAATTAAAAAGTCTGGTTACGCCACTGGTAATATGAGCTACAGTATGGTACTCCGCATTTTTTAACTTGCTGCCAATCAAAGAGCTGTGCCAATTGAGAATTTCTGTGGACTTACCACAACTTAAAACTGTATTTTGGGATGAGAGTTGAATGACGTTAATTGTCCGACCTCCCATCCTACAGATCTTTACAGCATATTCTGTCATGCATGCAAGACTCTGATCTAAGTGGATTGAAAAGAGGAGATTCTACCCATGATTTTATGAAAAGGGAGAAAAATGAGGACGCATAACCAGATAACCCAGGATAATCCATAAATACTGCGCCTCTCTGTGATTATTATTTACCTTATTTTAAGTCATTTTTAAAGTCGCCTCCTGCTGAAAACAAATTCCGAAGGTGTATTGCTTCCTTAAAAATAATGTTATGCGTGGATTTACGTGATGAAATATTAAATGTATTATGTCGCTTGAATGCTTCTAGGTCTGCGCGTAAATTGTGAAATCAGGTTATTTCAATTCATGTGCGTCTGTGCATTGGAGAGTCTCTGAAAATGTTCAATTTTTAATATTTGTAGGAAATTCTTATTTTGTGTGTAAAAAGTTAAGAAAAAAAAATCAAATCGTACCTGCTTCTACTGAAAGTGAAACAAACATGCATCACGTACCAAAGAAATCAATACTGTAAAGTGTTTAAAAGAATATTCTAAAACATAATTTCTTGTAAACTAGTTTTGTTCCATTGTATTTCACTCTTCTTCATATCTCAATATTTGCAATATCTTCATCAGGATTTAATTATTTATTTCAGCTTAGCAAATAAAAGTAATGACATTTCCCCACTCACCTTGCTCTCTTCACCACAAGCTGATAAAATATCACAAAGTTCCCTGTTCAAGATGGCTCCTTGATTTACCTTTAGAACACATTGAATTAGGTTTTGGTAGACCCGAAGGGTGTGGGGACTTAGCTCCCCTTCCCATTAAACCAGTAAAGGCTAAGCCCACGAATATTATTCAAGTGCTCCGAGAAGTGGGGATCGCAAGAAAAATCTCGAAGTGGTTACTGAACATAGTTTTGATTGGTCAAATGCACTTGCAGCTTAGAATCCTCGGTTACTGTTGTATACGACTAGGAGATCTATAAATCGGAAACACATTTCACTGTTCTGTTCGAGCCAACTGATGGTGGCCCTCTGCTTAGAAAGTCTTTCTGGCACCCCCCCCCCCCCAAATATTTTTCCGTTCAGTAGGTTCTGCATGGGGACACCATAGGCTATAAATCCTTCCAACAAAAATAAGAGGAAATTCAAAAGATGCATGTAGATGAAGTCTATCAAAAGGTTAGACAGAATACCTCCATCCTATAGGTTGGTGGATAAATTGCCTTAGTTTGGCTGTTTGGGGAAACGTGTGCCATAAATGAGGTTGAAATATTTCATAATTTACACCAATAGGGCCGAAATATTCATTACTTTTTAACTTTTTTTATTTTTTAATAAATATATGTCGTTAATTTTGTCATTCCCGCAGACGCCAGCATCTGTATATAAATATATATAACAATCTTTCTCAAAAGAAATAAAATAAATGTATAGCTATGTATAACACATATGTACATGCCGCTGAAACATTCTTTGCTGTCTGTTCGCAACTTCTTTTCTTTAATACTCAGCCATGTTGTTCTAACGGCAGAGACTGAAGTACTAATTGATCTAATCATCGTATTGACAATACAGTAAGTGTGCAGTATCATTGAATATTTGTGCGACATCGTATTCGCTAAAATACCCTCTATTACTGTTGTACGTGACCGACTTACAGGTCCGAAGCCAAATTGGAGGGGGAAAGGGAAGAAACCCCCTTCAAAAAATGTTCGTCCCTTCTAGGAGGTTTAAGTTTGCCATCGACTAAATACTACTTAGCCTCTGGGAAATTGTTTGCCTCTCCATTCCTTATCTGACCACAGGTCTGTTGATTTAGTCAATTTACTGATTCTTACTAAAATTCTTCCGTCTTCACGGATTGAAAGCCCAGTTCTCTCACCCCAAACAGTACCAATTCTGCTAACTTTCTTACTTAAGCCCCTCCCACAATTGTCGGAAATTCATCCTTATCCATATACAATCGCAGTTTATTGCTTCAAGGTGAGTAAAGAAAAACTCAATTTATATAATCAAAACACTCTCAGTACCGTTCATGCTTTAGTACTCTGCATTGTTTGAATAAGCTGTCAATCAAAGAGCTGAGCCAGTTGAGAATTTCGGTACCCCCGTACCAAAACTGTAGTTTGGGATGAGAGGTTTGGCCCTTTAAAGGTCTCTCCCTTTTAAAATGCAAAAATTACATTGGAACAGCGTGAAAGCAGGGAGCTGTAAGGGACAGCTCCCTGATGAACGTTTCTGTCTACATTTTCACCTCACTTAATCTCATCACTGGTAACTTTGTTCCTTTCTGCATTAAGTTTTCACCTGCGTCCTGGCATATGCATTTGACGTCAGACTGAGAACTGTGTACATTTCGTCCGCCGAGTGTCGAAAAATGACCAATGTATCTATGGGCATGCGTTGGTTAGGATTTTGCTCAACGTTATCCCGATCCACCAAAATAACAATGTTAGCCTCCGACGTCTCCTAAAGACCCTCTTAAAGTGGTGTATCCACCTACTCACTCAGTTCACATCATCCACCTTATTTATCTCCGATGGCCATGACCGAAGTCATATGCCAGATGACGTCACTGATAGAACCTCTTTTCAGTCTCGTCACTTTGTGAAGCAGCTAGCTGAACTACTCCTACGTTTTTGACCGAACACGTTTTTCGATCTTCGACAAAGAACTGGCATCACATGCCGAGCTAGTGTGTCATGCCCTAAAGCGCACCTGACATTAGGATGCATGACGTCACACTATCATACCGCCTCCCCCAAGTTACCGGTGCCCGGTTGTTGTGATTGTGGCAGTAAACTGTTCCTAGAGGGGTGGTTTTCATATGAATTCTGGTGCATTATATTCTGATTACGTAACACAGCAATTATTATGAAGATAACCGCGATAATAGAGGCCGTTATCACAACCACAGCAACGATCAGCCAAGTCCGATAATAATCGTCCTCTTCAACATTCCTTGGTGTGTCAAATCCTATAGCCAAGAATGAGGTAAGTAGCATAACAGATAAGAATAGTTCAGAGGAATTGTAAAATTTGATTATGATCTACGTGGTACTTGTTCTTCTATAATGTTCCACCTTAAATCAACGTCTTACATGCGCATGACTGTGGACTCTGAAGTAACCCTGAGACTTAACACTGATATGCAGTTTTAAAGGGGGATTTAGAGCAAACAATTGATTTCATACGTAAAAGAGGAACCAAATCTACACAGTGTGGTGAAACTTCCATCCGAATTGGACATGTATTTCTCGAGATGCCAGTGATGAAATGATGCAGAGGTTGTATCACTTTTTCACATTAACAAAGAATGCTTTGTTTCCTTTTGTTTTTTACAGACTGTTGTGTTGACTTTAAACTTAATAGGAATAAAAACATCCCTGTGAGCAATGCAAAGTTTGTAAAGTTTTCATGCTACTTATGTAAAAACATTCTGATAATATGGTATTATTAAGGGGAAATTTGGCTGTAAAGTTTAAAGAACAACAAAAGACTGTCCATTAATGTGAAGATATGATGTCATATGTGCTTGTTCAAGTTCACTTTTTGTTGAAAATGTTACAACTTTACCTGTTCACATCTTGAGAACCACACATCGGATTTCAAAGCAAATTTCACCAAAATGCTTCAAATGAGTAAACCCTCTTACATATCATTAAATATTGCTGTGTCTCTAAAGACTTCCATATTTGTTAAATTACGTCATAAGCCTTTGTAAACGTGAGTGTGCACCAACTTCTGATATTCTGCAGAATTAATGTAGCAGGACTGTGTGATACAGTGGTGAAAAAAGTTGAACATCTTTGCAGTGTTGACCACTTAAAGCATAATTGATGTTCACATGACATTGTTAATACACGGGACATAGAGGGTCCTTTTGCTCACCAATAATTTTTACTCTCCACCCCACCCCCACCCCCAAAAAATATATATCTTCGGCTATCGTCTTTCAATTTTGGGTGAAAGACGACCAGAAACCGTAATGCAATTTTCCATATCAGGGACAATTTTTGCCTAAATATAGGGGGTCTAGGTCCTTAAAACACCGCTCCTCTTTAGAAGTGTGTTCTTACCTTTAATTTGATCAGGTGAGCGATGGTGAGTCCTTGGTTCTCTCGTTGGTGGTTTGGGAGAATCCGCCACATCAGGTGTATCTACCTTGACCGTTGTTGTAGGACGTTCTGGGCCTGTCGGAAAATGAATCATGCAGACATTTTATGAGCACAGGTAACCATATGGCATACGATTAATCGACGCAAAATGAGCGTCGAACCGTTGAACAGTTAAACCGTCGAACCGTTACACAGGCAGTGGGAAAGTATGACGATCTTGTCTCAATGAATAAATGAACGAATGGTGGTTGAGAGTGTCCGAATTTTAAAAAAAACACCTATGATGGAATATTGTGTAAGGAAAATTTTGAACATTTACACCGCAATGCAGATAAATACGGAAGTAGCAAATTTCTCTGGTAAGGAAGAATGAGAATAATACCTACCATATTTTACGTATAGATTTTATAAACAGTATAGGTATACCCGTAAGGAAGCATGGTGCACTGTCGACTCAAATTAGTCAAGTGGTGTCTGAATTCGCTAACTACACTAGTCACTCATATTTGACTAACGTGGGTTTGTGATATATAATACTTGACTAATTTCGTAGTAAGGGACCAAAGAATATCAGTCAAAACTTTGTCAAGGAGGTTTAATATTTGTTAGAGACTAATCAAGTGAATCAAATATTGGTTAATATTGTTATTAACGTGATTGGTAGATTCAGACACTATTTGGCTAATTTGTGTTTAAAGCGTCGAAGTGAATGTCAAACCTCAGGTCATATAGTAATAGAAAGTGCACACCTCTTTTTTATTGTACTTTAACGTATACTTTCATAATTAAAACATAGCTATATGCTGTATGCTATTATTTGCCTGTAATCCTCCCTAATTCACCAAAAACTAAGATATTGATCTGAATTTAAGGTTAATTAGATAATTATGGACCATACATTAGCACATGATGATGCACTCTGATGTATGGACCCGGGCTGGGCCCTAGCGAACCCATGATCTGCATTAACCCCCGATAGTGTATTATCCAAAGTTTTTAACCTTTTTCTTTCGAAAAGAGCAATATTTCGATTTTAAAGAAGAAAAGGACATGAAATTTCGTTTGTGAATAATCACGTTAAACAGTGTAGAGTTAAGTTTTAAGGTGAATACGTTTATTTATTAACGTGAGTTTATCTAGGATAACGCATGCCGAACTATCCGTAGCTGGCCAACAGAAGATGATGATACTATGTAAGTATAATAAAACATACGATAAACTTACATTTGTCTTTATCAGGTCCGCATTTTTTGAGAATATCTATGTATTTTTCGCATGGATCTTCACAAATGTCGGAGCATATGGTGTTTGCTTTCGGTTTACAGATATTGCTGACCTTCAACCCTATACATAAATCGCATCGTTTACACTCGTAGCGTCTGTGGATTTAATCAGAAAATTGATAGGTTGAATTATGATAAAGGAAAACGTCAGGATGTAGATTAAAAGATCATTTATCGTTAAATAAAATCTGAGTCTAAAGGCAATAGGTAAGCTAGCCTGCTCAAAATACTTTAAAAATAGCAAACACTTCTAATGTCCTTTTTACCCCCCCCCCCCCAGCCCTTCCACCAAGCATAGTATCAAAGGTTCAGTCTAGAGATGACTTTAAACATAACCATGCCAAGCAGTGGTAAAGTAAAAAAGTTACTCGATGAATTTAATCATTCTTTGTCTCATGATAAAAAAAAGACAGACACATTTACGAATTAGGATGTCCGTGTGTGGTGGCAGCCTTCATTTCCCCGTGTAAGATGAACTGATTTTTGCTCATTTTCACATTATGTACAATAGAAGATCCATCACTTTAAAATGTACATGGGGAACGAAAAGTTGATTATCGGATTTCTAACGGATAGTGGGACTTAAGTCACTTCAGACATGTGAAGTAACCCCAAGTGAAATGAAGCTCAACTTATACTTTTTGATATGTCTTCTTCTCTTCCTCAGTGAGCTATAAGTCGGTCTTCTGGTCTTGTTCAGAATGAGTTTTGAGTTAAAGGTAGTAGTAAGTCGGGGAAGGTACCGGAGTCAATTGAGGAAAAACCAGTTAAACGCTGGAATTTTGCCTGTATAGTCTTTGCCTCTGCACCAATTACGAACTATGACTTCATTACACATCATGGTCAATTGCAGTGATTTTACAAAGAGAAGAACCGGCATAGGATCTGTTAGTAACAGAAATGGCCCGGATACCGTTGTGTAGCAGAAAAACTCTACTCATGTAAAGTAAGTAGCACAAAGCCATACGGGACTCTTTCTCTCCGGGGGGGGGGGGGGGACTTTTGCCCGACTCCAGATCCCCAACCAGGGAATACTTTCTGCCGAACTGAAGCACCGCTGTCTGCCCGATTCAGTAAGGTTTTGCCCATTGCGGTGGAAAGCCCCAAGCCCCCTGTCCCATACCACCATGAGTATGCATATTTAAAGAAACGATCCGAGTTTGTCAAACGACATAAAACGACATTTTGAAGGTAGGGTTTAGGGTGAATGGCAGGGGGTTGCTAGAAACTCTCTAGACTACTCCCTGATTAGTTGAGAAGTGTGAGAGATATGTTGTTGTAACAACTTCAGCAGGTTTTTTCCTATTTAAAAAGCTACATTTTACAGAACGTCACACTTAGAAGATATAAGCAAAACGTGTTACGTAACAAAGACAATATACTTACTGCAGTCTTCCCCTGGACGTTGTTACCGTCACATTGTAGAGGTTTTGTCGAGGATCACTATCGGACATACGAACACCGTAATAACCGCAACCGCATTTTGGGATATGACCTCTGTAATCACGACTTTCCCCTGGTCTAAGTTCTTTTAAGTTTGTACATCCGTAACTGTGATTGTAAAGGTACTCATTTCTTTCCGCTGTCGTCTCGAATCGGTTTTTATTTTCACTGAGGGCATGATGAAAACAGAAGGAGCATAGGACGAGAAAAAAAAGGAAATTCATCGTTGACAGGCAATAATCAGTACCAGATTGTGGGGGAAAATCGCAGTAGTTTTCAAATCTGATGTTCAGAGCAAATAAATCGTTTTTTAATCCACCAATGGGAAAATTATGTATTTTCTCCTTTTTTGGCTCCAAAGATATTATTATATAAAAAAGCGTCCTGTCGGCGTTTTTATGAACTTCTATAAAAATTGTCGTAAATTATAACAGCGTTGTCAACAAGTGGTCCCAGTTGAGTGACTTCGTCGTTGAGTTTGTAATGATATGTTATAAAAAATCCATTGAAAAACCTAACCGGAGAACTTTAGCGAGACCCTATCTGTAATAGGACCAAAACAGATATGATCAACGATGCGCTGCCATCACCGATCAAAGTTGGTGAACTATTTACTTAGGCAGAGAACGAACCGGATCTTCACAAAACAATCTAGTTTTCGGAATACCCCTCATTCACTGTAGTGACACATTATTGACGGAATGCTGGCTTATATTTTGTGGTTGGGGGAGGAAAAACCTCCGACGTTGAATTTAAAGTAAAAAATAAACCAACATAGATATTTTAAACCTAACTCAGTTGACTAATTGATAAAAAAATGTGTCTGCATTGAAAAAATGTACAATATTCAGGTTTTATTCATAGAAAATGCCAAGCATAATCGATATTTTATTCTATGAAAAATATTCTTCCCCACGAAAATGTACTCTTCTAATTAAATAATACGTCACTACGTCACTAATCTTGAGTAATTTCTAAAGGCCTGCTTTGCAGTTCAAAGTTCGTCTGCTTCGGTCCATTACATATTTGAATAAAGGTATAGTAGCCTTGCTATCGAATACTTCTGAGTAAGCAGTTCTTTGTTGTCATTTGGCTGACGTCACAAAGCATACACATGTTCCTATGCCTTTACAGAACAAACGGGCTATTATAGGGTGACGTAGTTCAGCCTGCGGTGGCGTCTTGCTATAACTTCCACCATACTATTATGGCCACAGTGTTTCCAATACAGGCATTGCCTTAACAGAAAAGTTCTTCCGCCCTGAGGGGCACTGGTGATGTTACTGTCTGGTGATGTCTGGTGATTTTTAAATCAGTTCTAGTAGGCGGGAGCTATTCATGTTAGGAAAAATAGTTTTAACAGTTTAAAATCACCAGATGATTTGCGATTGTGCGATTGCGAGGGTTTCTAACTTCTACCAAGTGAAGCTAAGCCTATGCTAGTACCTACACAGTCGTCTGCACGGCGCATTCTTTGTTCAGTCATTATGGCTGAACATTGTGGCTTCTGTTCTATTCAGCCAGTCTAGAGCAGGACCACTCAGTGTTTGCCCTTTGGAGGGCGTACTTGTCCATTTGGGACGTAAAGCTCCTTAAGGGAGCAGAACTCCTCCGGGAGTAATTGTTTGGTTTTCGCCCCTTGGCTCTTCGCCAGAGAGTCGTGGGGACTTTTAGAAAAAAAATTCTTTGTTCAGTCATTATATCCTGAGCTGAGAAAACAGAGTCCGACCCGAGGAAGAGGTCTATGCCGCATTTCATAGTCCTGATAGTAGGCTCATGGTATTTAGCTGATGAGTTGAGTCTCTATTAGGAATCATCTAAAAATCATAAATAGGTATGGTAAATAAATGTTTATTTTTTCGTTGGAACTCTCGGACGTAATGAGATGGTTCGATCAGTTGGTTTCCAGTAGCATAATGTACCGCGAAACGATACGTTTGTGTCTTACCACAGCCTTGAAGAGCCCCCATTCCGGTCCCAGGGCCTGGGTTCCATGATGTATGATGTTGGCAATCATGAAACCGGACGCTCTACTACTGAAAAAGTATGGTAGATTTTTACATGCTGCACAACAACAAAAGAAAGAGACTAAGAATACAGAAAAGTTTTAGAAACTTATTACCAGAACCTTTCTCAGTAATCTTTATTTTCAGCTTTCTTTGTTCTGTAAATTTACAGTAATTTTGAGCCATTTTTACAGTGTAAATTGGTGAATGCACTTCCCCTCTAAATATTGTAAGAAATGGTCAAGACCGAACGTCTATAGTTGGTCCTCTAGTCCTGTAGAATCCCGCTTCGTGAAAAATAGCAGTGAACTTTGTGAAACGTAATATTTTGGCTTTGAGTCCACAAAAGTGAAGAGAGAATTATATTCATGTCATATAAAATGCACTAGAATCAGCGAGATGGCTTCTCTGTATTTAGTAAAGCTGCGTTATTCTCAACAACTAAATCAAGGGGCAAATCCTTCCCATGATGCAATGCTGTAGTCTCGGAACTTGCACCTTGGATTACTCCACCGTTGAATAGCCGGGTAGTCAGCGAGAATGGGAGATCGGACGGTTTATTCACCTGTTCAATCAATCAATACATGCTTGTTTCCATCATTTTTGCAGAGAGTTGGACGCTCGGTTGTCAACCCTCTGAGACAACTCTCTGGGTTTATGGTGGCCAATGATCACATGAAGAAAAGCCCAAAAGACTCCTATCATTAGTACTCTAGATCTTCAGCACCACTAGGAAAACATTGACTCCATTTTAAAAGGCTCTTTTCAACTAATTTGCATGGGTGAGGCCCCATTAGCCTTATTTAAGGCTAATGGGCTAATTTATTGTCTCCATGAATTTCAAACCGTCAAATATTTAGTGAAATTGAGGGAATCAAGATAAAAGTCAGTGTACAACCATCCATGATGCAAGTAAGCAACGACATTGAAAGATTAAATGTGATAGACCCCAGTTATGGCTGACTGAAATCAGACCATCACTTAACTCACTTAACTGAACGGATTCGTCTCTAGTCTGTTGAAATTTATCGTTTCAACGGTATTCGTGAATAGACTTTATATTGACATCACCTGACAATATCTTGGGGCAAACAATATAAGCACACTGCGCACACGGCGATTTTGCACGCCAATGACCCCGAAGACCTATTGTGAATGCTTTCACTGACGTCACAAGTTCCGTCATTTGACGGGCAAAAATTAGTGTAGTAAAAGTATAGCTGTTAATGTGGCCAAGAGAGGCCAAGCAAAAAAAAAATGTGGATTTTTCTCCTTTTTTGGGTGGGGGGAGTCGTATCTTAATTATCTCAGAATTCTGACTTATTATCTAGGAATTTTGACTTCGTAACTCGGAATTCTGAGAAAGTATCTCAGAAATCTGACTTAGTGTCTCGCAATTCTGGGATAGTATCTCATAATTCTTAGTTCCTAAGTCAAAATTCTGAGATACTAAATCAGGATTCCAAGTTATTAAATCAGAATTCTGAGATAGTACCGCAGAAATTCCGAGATACTAAGTCAGAATTCTGAGATAATTAAGGTGCGAACCCCCCCCCCCCCAAAAAAAAAAAAATCTTTTTTTTTGCTTGTCCCATTTCTATCACCGTAAGCTATAAATGACAACATAAAATCCTACTCAAGTTTTGATATTTTTCTGGCTGAGAAGCAACAGACGACTGACTTGATGACTGATGATTTTTGTCCGGTAAAGGGGTAGCCAGTTGTGACGTCACTCAGAAGATCTCTGTATAGCCTGCGTGCCTAGTCTAACGCAGGGTACACAAACCGTCTGACGGTATACAGTAGGTGTATGTGTTGTAATTATACAAAGTGCGCTTAGCCTGTTCCCATTGGAGGCCTACTTTTGCTTTGTCGCAACCAAAAGGTTTATGAGGGGTATCTGTTTCGGTTCAAGTGTCACTGAGTCCAGGCGCGTTGCCAGAATTGTGTCATGGGGGTTGCTGTCATGGGGTGGGGGTGGGGCATGGCATGAGGGAAAAGTCTAAGGCTAGAGAGAAAACCCATTATTTTAGTTGTCTTTTGCATTACAAGGTGGTTGGGTCATGGGTGGGTTTCTAAGTTCTAACCCCCTCCCCGTGGCTACGCCACTGACTGAGTCATGACTGGAAATAATGCGTCGTATTTGAAAACAAAAACCTTTTTGCATTAATTGTAGGCGTTACCGTTCAATGCAATGGTTTTATTACATTTCAATCTGTAGGTTGATTCTTACAATTTGGGTACAGAGTTGTGACGTAACATATTTGACCCAGGGAGCTGCTAGCAAATTCTGATTTGTCTTAAACAAATCTCTTTTGATACTAATAAAAAGTAAGTTCCTGTCATGTTTGCATGAATTATTTACATCCTCAAAATGGCCTCAGGACAAATATGGGATTCACGTGTGAGGTGTGACACTAAATTGCATTTTTCAAAAAGTCCTCCCGACCCTCTGGCAAATGGCCGTTTGACGAAACCAAACTATAAACTGCTTTCCTAAGAAGCTATTACGTCCACTAAATTCCATTTTCGCGTTTATAGGCTACTATAAACAGGTCCGGTTCATACATCTCTAGTGTAATAGCGTATACAGATATAAATTTGAATATTTTGAACCCAGAAAATGCATTCATTTCTCAATTCAAGGTTTTATCTCAGTTTTGTAGTAAAAAACAAATGTTTCACTAAGAAATAAGTAGGTGGGGCACCAAAAGTAGATTTCCTAATATTTCAAATTTTAAAGCAGACAGTAAAATTTCGCAAAGGCATATAAATTCCAATATCAAAAATGTGTAATTTAAGAAAATATTTCGGAGGATCAACTTGAGCAAATTATTTTGTTTCAACTGTGGAGTTTCACAAGGTAAGCTTTCAATGGGCACCAAATGAGTCTCCAAAATTGAAAATGGTCTTTGTTTTTTATATTTGTTGAAATTTCGCTCGAAATTGTGTACTGCACGAAACAGTTCCCAGATCTCAATAATCAACAAACTACTCAAGAGGA
Source organism: Holothuria scabra (assembly GCA_037179385.1). NCBI lineage: Eukaryota > Metazoa > Echinodermata > Holothuroidea > Aspidochirotida > Holothuriidae > Holothuria > Holothuria scabra. The sequence continues at coordinate 37,004,991 of CM074200.1, forward strand.
TTGCGGCGTTCAATGAGAACAGTATTACTGGCAAAGGGTAAGAAAGTTTCACGTGCATCGTAGAGTAAGGTAAGATATCAAAACTTACACGAGGAACATCTTTGATCAAATTTCTCCAAGCGACCAAATGTCAGTATCTTTCAAAGTATGTGTATGATTTTCATAATCCGTATGTTATCAACAGGTCTACCGGTATGTTAAATAGTAAACAAAAAACAGTAAAAGAAAAATCCAAATTTTTAATAGTAACTTTAAATTTCACACTTTTTGACTTAAAATTGGCAAATTTCAGCTCATTTTCACCAAAATATTAAGATTAATTGCCATGACAATTGTTTCGTTTACAAATGATCATTCTAAATTGCAGTGATCAAACCAAAACATGCACACCTCATGTGAATTAAACTTGCAAAGTAGTAGCATTTTATTGTTTTTTACCATTGGTACCCTAATTTATGGAACGACTCACACATGATATTGCATGCTTAGTCTAACTATATCAGTCGTTCACATTGAAGAAGCCAAATGCTGATTTACAATAGCCTACCTGCCTGTGACGATATGAAGACAGAAGCAAAGAGTGTTTAGCGGTAAAAAGCAAAGGGGAATTCCCAAACTGCAAATCCGAAAGATACAAGATCATTAGTGCTGGCGATAGGGTGTTCTAGCTGACAAGTACTATCAAGGGTACCCTGAACCAGTGCTTTATAAATGGGTCTTTTTACTCATGTGGAAAAAATCTTCTTACTGAAATGTTACATTCATGCAGAACAACTTCCTACCGTAATAATTCATATCTTCATCTCCTAAAATAGCGAAGCACTTGAAAACGAAATGCTGAGAAAATCAGTTTGAAAGATAACTTAGGGTGTACCTAAAGTCAAAAGATTCAAAAGAAATATATTAAAGGCCATGAAAAATACATTTTAACAGTCCAACTCCCATCTTCGTAGGACATTCCTGAGCTGAGATATTAAATGTTGAAGTTTATTCACTCAAATTAAAATGGTACATTGCGCAATAATTTGTGATGTCATTCTTGTACTACTCAAATTACAATCTTTGTATTTCTATGTTTTTCCGAACTGCACCTTGTACCGAGGTGTGATAGCACTCTTACTCTAATGAGGTGATGTAATTAATAAAACCCTCCTTGTGCAACATGCTATGCAGGCAAACAGGAAGTGTTCAAGGTCATAAAAACATTTTTAATTTTAAAGGAAAACAAAGCATGTTAAGTGAGTTGTACAACAAGAAAGTCACAAATTATTGCGCAATAGACCAATTTGTTTTAAGTGAATAAACTTCAACATTTTTATATCTGAACTCAGGAATGTCATATGAAGATGGGAGTTGGACTGTTAGAATTCTTTTTTCATTCTCTTAAAAATATATTTTTGAATTTTTTGACTTGAGGTACACTTTAAGCAAATAATTGTGCAAAAAAGTGAACTTTAGGGAGAAGTTTCCAACAAATTTCCTTTGAAGGCAAACTAAATCCAGTCCTCTCAAGCTTCAAAAACAACAGCTCAACCTCACATCCTCACATAAACTCCTACCGCTTTCACACTTGATCTCAAGCAGGGAATCAGATCCGGATCTGATCCACCCCTCGAGATCAACTTTGAAGTGTGAAAGCTCTCGCACTCAGAATCAGATCCGGAGATTTTGATCCACCCACCGGGGTAGATCAGATCTCGCGCGGGGGATCAAAAAACCGTGTGTGAAAGCTCGGAGGATCGAGGTGACCCGAGATCAACATGACCTATGACGTAACTTCCCGTTTCAACATACACGAACGTTGCTCTGCACAGCAGCGCTTCGGTATGTACAGCTGGCCTGCACTGCATGCAGTACACACAGTGTATATACACATACTACATAGGCCTACTATATGGGCTACTCTGTTTGACGTTAGTGATTGGCTTCAACTTTGGGCGTCTTTCTTCAATTTCAAAGAATAATTTTCACTCGAGAGTTTTCCCGACTGTGTTTTAGAAAAAAGCTGTCCCTTTGCTTCCCTTTTATCTCTGTAAAGGTTTCGATATTTCCGATCTGTGTCTTGTATTTCGCGGGAAACAAAAGTAAGTTAGAGCAATGGCGGGATAACGAGGATAAGGCGGGTTCATTGCGTCACTTCCTGTTTGTTGATCGCTTGATCGGGGCTTGATTCACCGCGGGGGATCAAGTGTGAAAGCAAAACCTTTGATCTCGAGGGGAGGATCTGATCCGGATCTGATCCCCCCCCCCCTTGAGATCAGCTCTCAAGTGTGAAAGCGGTCTCCTATTTCTCTTTCGTATTATTTCAGGACTTCCGGTAAGTATTGCAAGTTCGGGATTCGTCGTACATTGACTCCTCATAACTTAAACAATTTAGTGAGGAAACTATGGTCACCTGATTTTCAAGAGCCCCTCATGAAATAGGATAGTCTACTACACTAATTTCAAGTAAGAGTGACGGCATTTTTCCTTTAAAGTGAAACTGGTCCTAGCCATGAAATGTGTTACATTGGCAACACTTTCCGTTTTCTTAACTAGCCTTCATATCCCAACCAACGACCGGCGTACAGCTAGACTTTTTTGCAGGGGGCAAGCACCTGTATTTTCCGTTTTTTCTAAAGTGTAAACACTTCTGTATAAGAGACGTAATTTTCGGTGCGCCGAGCGCGCAGAACATTTGGGTTCTTTGCAACAAATATTTGTAAGTGTGGAGCTTGTAGGCTTATTTATTTTATTTTATTTTTTGATTTTAGATTCCGAGGTTTCCTGTAAGGAAATCTTTAAATGTGGGGGACAATTGAAGAGTCTGCATTTGTTATTGAATATATCTGAGATAGCATGTCGACTGAAGATCGTTGTTGTTACATATTATGTTATCATGGGAGTGCGGATTGACTAGCTTCCTGACAACATTAAAAAAAAAATTCCGAAACTGGGTTGCCTGTTCAGACAAAATATTTCAAAATCAAGATCCTATATTGGAGAAAATTTAGGCTGACGGAACTGTAACGGCTCGGAAAAGTTTATCAAACACTGATTTTGTAGCGACTACTTACTGCATTAGCTGATTAGAGATTGCAATTTGGGGCGCACGAAGCGGGCAGAAAATTTTGCCTTTTTAAACAAATAATTATAAATATGGGGCTTTCATTTAGAAGAATTCGGAATTTAAAGAAGGAAAAGTTGGGAAAACCGCACAGTAGTTGACTGGTGCCTCAAATGGCAAACTTCCGAGTTTTTCACTTTTTCGAGCCGGGCAATTGCCCGTGCATCCCCCTGTAGCTACGCCATAGAATTTCCAACGAAAGCAGTTTTAAAAGGATGCGTTTTAATCTCAGTTCCCCGCAAATCTTGTGGTCTCGGCAGGCTCTGAAGTATTTCTATCCCTCCATATGTCTTCAACTGAAACCGAGTTTTTTGGGTGTTAGTTGTCTGCTATCGTAATATTATGAAAAAATACGTCCTCAAAACTTCAAGTACTTAAGATTTGTGGGTGCTTCATCCTTTTCGGTAAATTACATCCATATAAATTGTTATACTACATGGCTGCGATATTTATAAGCAACATGGCAAACGTTTCCTCTGCATTCGTTTGTATTCTTTTTTATTCATTTGTTAATTTGAAAAATTGTTAGGTCTCGTTCTCGGTTTTGGTCTCAAACTCTGTTGGTCTCTCTATTTCCTACTTTTCAAATGTGTTGGTCTTGACTCTTGACTTCAGTATTGAAACATTTTTTAGGAGTATTTACGAACTTCCGGCGAGGCGACAAACAGATTGTCATTGTGAATACAACGGCAAGCCAGGTAATGACAAAAGGCAAAGATCGTATTTATTTCTATTTGCCTTGATTGTTGGAAAGCAAACATGTCAAAGAATGCACTCCCGGATGTAAGGTGTGATAAGATATTACGGTATATCAACACATAGGAGTCACATGTTTTATCACTTCCATTATGGCAAACAATTCCATAGGTAACCAAATAAGGAAATAGGAGTGCTTCCGAAGAGAGGCGAGGTTGTTTTGTCCCTTTGTATCGTAATGAATATAAAAAATGTCATAACCTAAAATTGTGAACGTCTTTTAAACGGTCTTTACTAGCATATGTCGACCTTTCGGCTGAGATCATGTTTACTGGTAGTATATGCTACAACCACGCTAGAAGGAAGGTGCGCATGTCACAGTAGCAGTGGCGGATATAGGGGTGGCCATGGGAGCCACGTCACTACCGGGGTGGGGGTGCTACACCCCTAGAAATTTTCAAAGTGAAGTTTGCCTGGGAAATTTACTGCCTGCAGGGAAAACTCCACTCTTACAGACATTTGTCAGAAAAAATACGAAAATACCCTATTTTGGAAACATGTAGAAAATTTTGGGCAGTTGCCGATGGGAGTGCCAAATAATATGACCTAGGGGTTATGTAATTAGTAATGGAAAGGAATGGATGGGTGCTGAGCAAATCTAACAGACATATAGAAGGTGGACATGAGAGAATTGCAGCCTTCACTGAGAAATTGCACTCAGACATGAGATCCATATTATAAGGCTGCAGGGTACATCAATGGATTAAGTGCAACTTGAACACTCGGGAAGTGCCTTTTCCGTGCAATCTGGAGGGTTTGTAAACTCAACTATTTTCTTGTCCGCTTAGCACCACCCAATGATGGCATTCCGCTTAGATAGCCTTCTCCTATAAACCCCCTAACATTTTTCCGTTCCGCCGCCTCTGGTAGGTCCACCGTCTTTGGAAACTTTGTCAAGAATTCGGAGACACAATTTATAGCACCCCCGCCGATCGAAATCTAGGGACGCCCTTTGGAATGACTGACTAACCGCGACCAAGCATGGAAGTACTACCTCGTGGCACCCCTTCATATAAAAGGGCAGTGTTTGTTAATTCAATGGAGTTTATTATTTTTTTGAAAAAAGAGAAGAATCGGTTATTTGAGAGCAACTTCAGGCCGACTGTACAGAAATTTGTATTCTGTTTAGAACCCAATTGTTAAAATTCAAGCCTGCTATCAAAACTGCGTTTTGAAAACGTTTTTGGCACTACTGTCAGGCTTTTAACTGTTTAAACGCTTAGTTTTAGCTGGGAAGTTGTTCCAACGAATGGTATTTATTGAAGCGGCACGATTGCCGACATGAGAGGACACAATCTCAGTGTCAAATAAAACAACTATAAACATTGACTACGGTATCTAGTCATAAAATTGGTTCAACAGCCAAGGTAACATTCCCACATGGGACCTTTATGGGTTCAATTTCTTAGCCCATATGGGTCCATATAATTTTGCACCCCCAAATAACAAGGGGCCCTTTTGAGCTAGCCCACATGGTTCTTGTGACTCATACCGTATGTGATAGTTCTGATGTTCATGTTAACGAGTGATATGTGGAAAATTATGGGCCAGCCCTATAATACCCTCCATGCACGAGAGCTATCCAGATGGGCCCTCAGTAAGTAATATTGGGTGCAAAATTAAATGGCCCCTTATGGGTTTACCCATATGGGGCCCATGTAGGTTTGCTACCTGAGAGGTGCCAAGTTATTAGGGACATTTGCTGACTTTTTTTCTTTAATTAATATCAAAATGTAGGTTGCAAAAACGTAAATTTTCCATAGAATTTTAACTTTTAAAAGAAATTATTGTGTAATGCATTGTTTTAAAGTTCCGTTCCTAATGATACACCAAATGCAAGTCAACCTTGAGAAGTCCGTATAATAAAACAGCAAGAAGGAGAAATTATCTCCCATTTTGTTGCCAGACATTCCCAATTCATTGACATTTCTGAGCCAACGCCGTAGGGGGCACGGGGGCACGTGCCCCCCCCCCAAATATCAGAGTAGAGATCCATTTTTAATTCTTCGGTTTACCTTTCCCCAATAGGCCTATCTCTCAACCTCAGAAAGGCGATCAATTTATCCGCCCCCCCCCCAAAAAAAAACAACCCTGGCTACTGGCTCGACTCTGACGACCACTGTTGTGGCATCACCATGAATTGATGTAGCTTCCCTAATTTTTACATGTCACTGTTATCTCAATGCAAGCACTACGGTTTGAAGAATGTCTGAATTGTAGCCATAATTCAGCAGAAAAATTGGTTAACTCAGCAGTATAGGCGACACGAACGCACACGCAGTCCCTTTCACCGGGACGGGTATCTGCAAGCGATAAATGGGACCTCACTCTCCTAGAACTGGTTTAGCGTCGTTCTTTGATTACACCTAATAAGGCTGGGTTTTGAAATGAACAAATTTCTATAGTTGTTAATTTGGTAGAAATAGCCTACCTAGATGAGAAATGGGTCTGATTTCTTAAAACTCAACTGTTTGATTGTGGAACTATATTTTAGGCCCTGAATTATTACAAAACAGTCGTCAACTGTTGATTCATTCCTCATTTACACAAAACGAAAGAAGAATTTCCAAAATGGGGTGTACACACCCTTCCTTTCCACCCAGGGGGTAGCAATTGGGGTGGGGGTTAGAACCCCCTCCATGACCCAACCTTGCAATGCAAAAAACACCTAAAATAGCGGGTTTTTCTCGCTGTCCTTAGACTTTTCCCTCATGTCGTGCCCCAAAACCTCCCCCACGACACCAAAACCTTCCATTATACAATCCTGGCTACCCGCCTGTTTCCACCCAAGCTATTAATTCCAGGGGTACAGCTCGATACTTGATAGCAGGCGCGTAGCCAGGATTGTGTCATTGGGAGGGTTTGGGTGTCATGGGGGCGGTGGGTTGGGGCACGATATGAGGGAAAAGTCAAGGATAGAGAGAAAAAACTGCTATTTGAGGTGTTTTTGGCATTGCAAGGTTGGATCATGGGGGGGGGGGGTTCTAACCCCAAAACTCTCCCCGTGGCTACGCCACTGCTAGATAGTTATCCTCTTCACAACCTTCTGGATCTGTCACAACAGGGAGGAAATAACAACCCCCTGGTCACAGAGTCATTAGGTAATGTGACACACGGCAGCGTTATAGCCTGTCAATGCCAAATTATGTACGATGGGTGGCTAAAGGTGGTTGAAACTCCAAAACGGTCAGCAGCCTTAAAGACTCCATTCTCATCTAAAATACAATTTCAACAAAAATTCGCTGGCCTTTACCTTTTAATACAATTTTCTTTCTAATTGTAAAATCGTTTAAAAGGAATTTCCCGAGTTCTCCAGATTCTGTAGGGCAACACATATCTACACAATTCCTAATCAACGTTTCATTGTAATTCCATTCAATAAATGTAAAGAGATTTGTGCAGACGCCTTGTGTATTTGTTGGTAGCATTCGTCTTTTTGTATGCGTCCTTTTCAGCAAGCTCAATTTTATATATATCATATGACCTTGCTTGCTTGTAACTTTGACAGGGCCTATATAAACTTGATTGATTTGTTGAAGTCTACCTCGAAAAATTAGATAAAATAAAACGGAAACATAGAGCGGAACTCTTTCAGTTCACAAAATACCAGCCAGGCTATCCACAGATCTGTTTTGACATCTACAGAAGAAAACCAGGAATAATGGATATAAACTGATGAATATTGGTCTGCAAGCCTAACTTGGGCACGAATTAAAGCGGCCAATTGAGTTGGTTCATGAATTCAACAATTTTTTCCAAACCTGTTAAGTTTTCTTCATATAACAATGACAAATGGTCAAACTTAGACAATCGCCATGTTCTATATACTACTAACCGACTGTTTTATGAGTGAATTCTTCACGATTCAATTCGGGTTTCAAAAATTCGTGACCGGACATGTTTTCAAATTACGAACAAAACCGTTACAAGGTCAGGGCAAAAAATGAACATATTTACTTTTTATGTCACTGATGGATATGAAACTTGACTGCTCATGCTAATTATTAGCATTGTCATGTGGTGGCGACCCTTTAATACTCTCATTAAGTTTTTGATATCAACTCAATGATCCCCTTTAAGGGATATGGTAAAGGAGCACTCACAATATATGCTAATACAGACATAATATAATGCACTTTATTCAAAATACTGGAAATAACGATCAGAAAAAGTAGTCTTTTATCAATTAACATACTCCTAAATATTTGGTTTTAGTAGTGCGTTCCACCACTGATCCTTCAATTGTGACATATTGTGACTTAGAAAGAAGTAAACCTTCACCCTTGATATTTTTTTATTAGTAAAACACATTTGATTTCGTAGGATTAAGTATTAAATTTTTTCTAGTTCACGTTGAAACGATACCATTTACAGCCTGTTGATAATTAAATTGATCCCTGGTCACAGTATTTCTTGAAAAGCCAATACGATTGTTACAAGACAATGCAGTATCATCAACATATTACCTTGTCTGAAGTTAAGGGCGCTCGTTCCGAGCTGCCGATTGTAATTTGGCGTCTTGTGACTTCAAGTTATGAAATTTTCGAACTTCTGCACCTGTTTTGGGAGATGTAATCTGTATTTTGCTAACATAGGATTTCCTTCATTGGATTAACTTTGTTCGATTGTTTAACTTTCGTGGAATGGCGTGAGATGTATACTATGTTTCTCTGATTGTCCCTTTAAAGTGTACTCCCCCTGTTCTTTTCATCCAGTCGGGAATGGAGCCATACACCGTCTGTTGGCATACCAGTGATGTAAATCGTCTGAGGGACGAGAGGTTGGTCAAGTGTTGTCCTTCAGTGCAGGGCGTTTAGCTTCTTTAGGAAACAGTTTATAGTTTGGTTTCGCGGGACGGCTCTTTTGCCAGAGTTTCGGGAGGAATTTATAAAATGTGTACTACCCTAGGCGAATCCGACTAGCTAAGGTGAATTTGGTCATTAGTCAGAGCCATTTAACTTAGTTAGATATCTTCCTTATTTACTATGTCTTCATGCAACCCTCTTATTCCGTGAACTAAAAAGAGTATTTAGTAGCGCACAATCACAATGGTGCAAACAACTGGACAGATATCACTTTAAAGCCCGGCTACCCTAGACCCTAATCCCCCAGTATCGACCGACTTAATCATACAATTACTTGACTTTTCGGATTCACCTCGTTAACTTAAAAGTTAGTTGTTTGTGAAGGTTGTGGAATATGTCTCCCAATCTATGGGGTTGGTCGACACGTCAGTTCCGTTACTTACTCATTGCAACGAGGTTTCAGAGTGAAAAAATGTACTGCGTTTATTCTGCACTGTCATACTGCGGTCAGTTGGTTTTTCACTCCGTTGCTAGGGTAACGAAAAGACCCGGACGAGCGACCCGGGAAGTGATAAATCGCACCCCTCTGGCAACCACTTCATATTAATAAGTTGATACGTCAATATTTAAATATTCATATCATGTCTTACCGGCGAACAGCTCACAGCGACGTAAATAGAAACTAAGTTCGAAGTGTGACTCATTATGATAATAACGTGTTTCACAGTTCTTGTGCGCGATCGACGGCTGAATCTGGGTTTGACAGGAGCCAAACGGTGTATGGTAATTGTCAAATTGCTTTGATTTTGGAAGAAATTATCAAACTGTAACAGCATTAACTCAGATAAGGCATTCTAGTGTATATGTAGTGACTGCTCTGGAACTACAACTATCCATACAGTCAAGTGGCACAACAGACATGTGGATAATCGTGAATAATCGTAATATAGCTTCTTCGGGAAGGAGTGTAAGTTTTGGTTTCGCCGAACGGCCCTTTGCCAGAGGGTCGGGAGTACTTTAGAAAGAGAATGGAGAAGAATTTGACCCAACTGAAATTCCATGACACCGACCATGTACCCTGGATAGGATATATCTCCATTGGCGTACGAGCTAGGGATTGGGGGCAAGGGGGCAGTCTGACCCCCCCCCCCGCGTCCAAAAAATCCACACATTCTAGAATGTGGCGGGAAATTGGAAAAATTAGGACAGGGATTTGCAAAAAATCGTACAATTAATGGAGTTTTAAAAAATGGCATAGTTTTTCCGAAAATTCCTTTACGTGCCCGCAATTTGAAAAAAAAAAAACCCGCAATTTGAAAAAAAAAAACCCGCCATAAATCGCGGTACTAGAATTCATGAAAAGTAAAGATTCCAAAAATTTGCTACATATCCGGGCAGCGCAAAAGTATTATTCGTAAGCCTACTAGTTTTTACTTCACCCTTTTTCACAACACAATACCCGAAATGGTAGAATATCCAAATTTTTTCAAGCTTTTACCCGAAAACACAAAAGTAAATGATCATAAATCAGGCCATGGTAACATATTTCACAATAATCAAAGAGATATAAAATCGGGACACATTTGGGAAGCCTATCGCCTAAAATCTCAGGCTTACTTTTAACAGTATCAATTCTCTTAGCCTTCTTACCACTGGCGTAGACAAAGGGGCCATGGCCCCCCTGTTCATGCCCGCAAAATAAAAAAAAAAATGAATGAATTATAAAGAAATAAATTACGAAAGTAAAAGGTACTTTAGTCACCTTGGCCTAGGCTGGTCCCCTGCACTTGAAGGGTCATAGTGTACAATTAGTATACATATTCCAGGGTTCGTTCCGCATTTCTGTTGATGTCCAACAGTGCACGCACGCTGAATGCGAACACTTTTTCAATAGACTCAATCAGTGTTACAACAAATGCCATCACGGCTGGGCGTCAAAACAGTTGGTAAGGCGCGCTCGCTGAGCTCTATGCTATATAGAGGCTTTGCAATTACGTCACGGAACCGCCATGCTGGAGGACATTCATGCCAAATACACGTGGCTTTGTGCCGAACGCACTGCACAGTGTGCACTGTGGTATGCACGGTGGTATACAAATTCAACGAGCAAGCGCGTCCCGTATGGTTTACTACGTAGTTACATGTACTCCAACATGGCCGCCGGAGAGTATTATGACGTCATGTGAAAAGCCTCTATAGCTTACTAGTGGGCGCGCTTACACTGTCGTCACGGTCACAATGGACGGTAGGTTCCAGTTTGTCTACTCTCTGCGTGCAACCGCGCAAGCGTTAACACGCGCAACACCAAATGTACACCCATGTGTTCTTGCGCATGCTCTATGCCAACCAATGCGGTCCACCGTGTTGTCATCTATCCTGAGACAAATACGGGCAGTGGTTTAAAAGAAAATCAGGTAATTCGGGTCATAGCGACAGTGTGAGAATGTCTTCCCACTAGCTTGGAATTCATTTAAACCCATCTCGTAATTTGACATTTTCAACAGATTTTACTAATAGAAGTAAAATCATTGTCGGAAGTTCGTGCAGTCACATACATAAGAGTGAACTTATTCACTCTTTGATCGAGTGAAAATGTAAATTCACTCCATTAGAGTGATAATTCACTCCAAGAGGAGTGAAGTTTCCTCCAAAAAGAGTGAAGTTCACTCCAAAAAGAGTGAAATTCCCTTAAAACGAGCGAAGTTTCACTCTTGATGGAGTGCCCACGGTGATCGCTCGTAAAAAAGAGCGATCATTGCAGGCACTCGTGGAAGAGTGAATTTTCCCTCTCTCTCTAGTGAATTGCACTCTTTTTAGAGTGAACTTCACTCTTTTTGGAGGGAACTTCACTCCTTTTGGAGTGAATTATCACTCTAATGAAGCGAATTTACACTTTTCACTCGATCAAAGAGGGACTAAGTTCACTCTTTTGATTTTAGAGTGTACAAGGGGATCTAAGCAGTCGCTATTTGATCAGAAAATTACCAGATAAAATGTATCACTATCAATCGATGAAATGGTCCTGCATATTTTCGGGGGAAAACTACAAAACGGAATGGAAAACATGGTAATGAATTTTACTCTTTTGGTATTGGGACTAAATTCAATGTATATTGATAAAGTTGTGTGACTGCCTGAACTTCCGACTACATACATGATTTTACCTTTTGAAAAATGTAACATTACAAGGTGTGTTTTAATTTTCAAGCAGACTTATGGGAAGACATTCTCACTCTGCATCATTAAAGTATCGAAAAACAAATTACCCGATTTTCATTTCCTTTGCCCGTGTTTGGCTGTAGAGAAGGATAGATGACAAACTCTTGGGCACTTGAACACCCTCCTGTCTGTCCATTGAATTAATTTGTCAATTGAAAACGTCCCAGCATTCTTCAACCTTTGCCGGAATATTTGACCATTTCGGGCAGTTTTGCAAAACTACAGTATTAAGTGGGGATGATGAAAACCTTTTTCACATTCTGCCCAAATGTGTCGCAGATCTTTGTTATTTTCCATGAAAATTTTACTTTAAATATAGCGTTTTCTGTTTTGCGGCAAAGATTTGAAGCTATTAAAATAATCGGCGACACTGTAAAAAATGGTACAAAATCGCAGCTGTAAATTTACAGAACATAACGATTACATAAAAGTTCTGGTAATAAGTTTCCAGAACTTTTCTGTAATCCTTATTTATCTCTTTATTTTTTGTACTTGTAAATCTATGGTAATTGTTTACAGTGCATTTAGGGTATTTTAAAGAAGGACAATTTAGGTCAATCTAAAGAAGGCTCAAGAATGATTGTTTCTTTTAACTGTTTAAGCCACAGGCTTCCCAAATGTATGGCGATTTTTTTATGTTTGATTTTTCGTTACAATGTTACCCTAACTATGATACTTTCTATTTTCGGGCAAATGCTTGAAAAAAATTTGGATTTTCGACAATTTCGGGCATTGTATTGTGATTATCTGTGAAGTAAAAGTCACGAAAAATAGCTTTTTGCGGTGTCCGAAGGTGTAGCAATTTTTTTGAATCTTGACTTGGTTTTTCATGAAAATATTTTTGCGACTATATGACGTTTCTCTCCAATTTTAAAGGCATATCTTTTCAAGATTTCGGTCACATGTAGGAATATTCTGAAAAAAAAAAAACCAATCACATTTTAACAAAATTTAAGGGCTGTCCGAATTTTTTTCCAAATTCCTGCCCGAATTTTTCCCAAATTCCTGTCCGATTTTACGGAAATTTGGGATAGTCTTCCCCCTGCCCCGTCTCGTACACCACTGGGTATGTCCACTCTACCCAAGATCTAAGTGAGGTCCTGTGAGGTAATAGTGGTAAGGTTGCAACCCTTGAGACTGCATTGACCCAACATGGGTTTGGTTGTTGCACTGGCCAATGACTGGCAGCAATGACCGTGCAAAAGTGCAAATTCCTTCCAACAACATTCGACTATAGTTTTGGAACAAATTTGTGAACCTCCAGGAATTGAAAGAATCCTGCAGTTGGATAGAAACAGGCCAGACGCTAGGAGCAAACTGATCCACACCAAGGTAGCCAATTTCAGCCACTCCAAATCTGCTAGAAAATTATTTATCCAGGAACTCGACGAGTAAAAATTCAAGAGATTCCGAACATATGAAGCTTGTTACAGTATACCCGAATTTATTCCGAAATTCAGAATGGAGCTGCAGAATACTCTGCCGCTGCGTGGATCTATCGGAAGTGCATCTATGTCACAGTAGTCGGGTAGCCCGGATTGAATATTATCATCGACTAGTATGAATTTAATTTTTTCCCAGGTCGCCAGTGGGGGGGGGGGGGGGTGCTGGGGGGATGGGCGATCCAGTGGGGACTCGAGCCCCCAAGCCCCCCTTCGTAGCTACGCCACAGTATCTGACCAAGAATACGATGCACTGTAAATTCACATTTGAGATCGCAGTAGCTTTCAAAGTCTTTTCCTTGCTGAACTTTACCACTTTATTGTCATGTGCATGATAGATAAACATTGTTAAACACTTTGTGTTATCATTGATTTTATTAGTGGCATTGAGATTCAGTCTCCACTCCCTCGGGATAGCAGAATTTTTCCGTAATATAATGTAAAAGGAAAAATACCAGTTAAATTACATTTATGGCAGAAAACATTTTAATATGCACTCAGTCGACTCTCTCATTAAAAAAAATTAATTTTGTCACTTTTCTACATGTCCCGAAATTGACCAGTTTTCCCGAATTCCTCGTAATTACCTGGAAAGGAATGGGACTGCAACTGATAACATAATTTACATTTGCATACAGTTTGAATTTCCATTATCGATGGTGCGCTATAGCCTATGGACATTTTCACGGTTCTTTTGTTTTTCCATGGCGAGTGTATGATAACATTAACGAGGATTTCCGTTGTTTAAAAACTACACATCTGATGAACCCAAATAGCAAATGGATCGTAAGAAAAAGTTTAGTGTTCTACATAAGGCGTGGTCCGAAATAGGTTTGAGACCTTTGATATCACTCTACTGACATTTTATCGGAAAACTTGAAACTGTGTGCTCTAAATTGCTATTAGTTTAAAATAATTATAATTACATAGTTTGAAAATTATAAAATAATGGAACATTATGTAGAAACAAGTAGGCTAAATGATCTATTTAGTGAAAGTAAAAAAAAATCAGCTTTGGAAAATTTTACGGGGGGGGGGGGCGCGCCGGGTGCGCCCCCACCTAAATCCGCCACTGATGTAAAGTAGCGTTAGTACGGGCCGGATCTTGTGTAGCCGGAAACAGAAAAAAAAAACGGATGAGAGTTCCAATTAATTTTCAAATTGGTTTATTGATTCGTTGATTGAGTTCCAAAAAGATCAAGTTTATACATGGTGATTGCATGCTTCTGCTTCGAGCTCTCTTGCACGAGTACAAAAAAAAAAAAAAAAACAAAAAAAATAGTGGGAGCGGCAGGCTCAGAGCTTGCAAACCTCATGGGAGATCGGAACACATGTAGTCCCCTGATTGGTTAAAAGTTGTGACGCACCAAATTAAATCAATATTAATGAATGTTCTGATCTAAAAGACCAACGAGAAGGCTGTAGAGGGTGAAACTGGCCACACCTTGAAAATACGGGATAGGGCGTAAACGTTGAACTAGAACGAAGTAGACGCCCACGTTCACCGGTAACACGTGACCGGAAACAGTAAGGGCCCTGGGAATCTAGGAAAAAAGGAAGGGAGAATTGCTCGTAAACAACAAGATGGCGTCTATGTTAAAGGTCAGGGAAGGTGCACCATGCTACATGACAATAAGCACTTACAACACCATGACAAAATGATGCAGCCATTTTTATCTTGTGTACTATCCGCGTAAGTTACTATGGTATTTTCCTATGCGCAAGTAAAGATTTTTGAAAGCTTGAATAATGTAATGACCAAAGGGCAGTCCAGTTATTTCTCGATCTTTGCATTTTCTCTCGGCATTTCATTTGAATTTCAACTTTTCTCACGTGCTCGTGTTTGTTAGAAATTAAAAGACAGTGCCCCGCCCGATCCGACGTGTAATGCTTTTTTTCGATATAGGCTACTTAGTAAAAGGCATATTTTCATCATCCCAAACTGTTCCAAGTCTCCCAACCTACTTACTTCTAGCCCCTCCCACATTTATCTAACACTCATCTTTATCCAGACACAATCCTAGTTTATTGCTTCATGGCTTGTCCCAGTGGCCATGCAAGTGTAATCAAGACACTCTCAGTGCCCATGCTGTGTAATTTAGCTATGATGCATTGTTTGAATATGATGCCAGTCAGAGAGCTGTACCAGTTGAGAGTTTTGATATATGTATACTGAAACTGTAGTTTAGGGTGACGAATGACTGCCCCTTTAATAAGCCCTTCTACGGGAACTTTGTTTTCCAGGAGGTTACAATTTTGCACGGTACGTGTTGTATAGCTGTGCACGCAGTAACACCCTTGTTCGGTCAATACGTAATACCTTCTGAAAGTGATTCGAAAGGAGATATTTTGTGGGTTCAAAGTTGTTTACAAGGGGAACACATAACGTTGCAAACAACGTGATAGTATGATTCCTATAATTCGCAAGATCAAGCTCTAACTAGCGTGTTACGTTGTGCAACACGCGCAAATATTCCCAAGATCATCGGGAACTTTCCAAACGCCAGGCTCTTATGCTACCTCGTATATGAATATTGAACTCCTTGTGACGTTAGTGTGTCGTCTGTGTCATTAATATGAAGTGGTTGCCAGAGGGGTGCGATTTATCACTTCCCGAGCGACCCATCCCATAATGTATAGTCTGTGTAACATTTCTTATGAGCCTTACGTACCGTAAAAATTGTGCATGCATGTACCAAACAGCACGGCAAACAATTACAGTAATTACATGAAAAACTTAATAGAGTTGTTAAGCATTAAGCAGACTATGAAACATCATGAGTAAGCAAGTCTAAGCCCGTCAGTCAGGGTAACCTGGCTTGCAAAATGGGAAATTATACAAGGCAATAAAATTTTCCGCGAAACAGTCTCCAGAGATATAGTAAATTTACTTACATTTATTTCACAATTTTTAGACTGAACCGCAAACATGTAAGGGTGAAAACTTTCAACTTGAATAGCACAACTGTGGTTAGTTGGCTAACCTACTAATTCAAATCAAAGTTTTCTATCATACAATTTAAAAAACAACTAGAAGAGCAACATAAAAATGGTGTGAATTGCCCCTTTATAAAACAATATATGCATCCAAAACTTATCCCGGCGCATGGTAACAACTGTAAAAGTTTTTTGAACCTGTCACGACCAGTTCTGTTTTGCATTCCGTAGGTTTCTCAATCACATGGCGGACCGGTGGGGTGCCAGGGGCGGGCAGCGGTGAAATGGTAAATTAGAGAACTGTTTCTTTTTCTGATGATCGAATATAGCATTGTTCTAGCATTTTGGAAAGGGGTTTGAAGACTAAGGATTTGTCATTTGCGATCCCAAACCGGTCGAATACGGGTATTTTTTATATACAAAAAGGCAAACGGAGTGAACCATAATGCTTGGCTAGAAGCATGAATGACATGTCTGCCTGTAGTTCATTATGAAACTTGTATTTATACCTCGAGTATGTATGGTAGGAATTTTTTGGGGTGGTGGTGGTTGGTGCTTTGCATTCCTCGTCCACCTGTATTGATTAAGACTATCTAGACAGTTATATACTAGAGGTGCAGGAGTTGGGTACGCCAGCCCCTGTTTTAGCAGTCCGTGTATTCCTCCTTTAATATACATGAAACACGTCGGAAAATAATTTTTCTGTAATCCCAAAGAATTCACGGGAAAACTGAACGCGTACACAATTTAATTACGAGAAAAGGCTTTGGATTTAAAGATTGTTGAACAAAATTATGTCGTGGAAAGCTGAAGCACTTAGTCCGAGGAAACGAAATGTCGAATATTTAAAGGCATTGGAGCTTTTTAATTCCTTCGAAAGTTAAGTTTTTAGTCTTAGTTTCCCTTTATTTACAGACTTCATCTGCGCTGAAAGTCCCCCCCCCCAATTTCTAATCTAATCTGATCTGATCTAATCTAATTTCCATATATGGTGGAGTCTGAACACGTGGCATGCAACACCGCTGTCAGTTAGTACTAATGGGGACTGAGTACGGTACTCTTTCCTGACGGTTGTAATAATTATACTGAGTCATAGCGTGCGGGGCAGAGGGAACCGGGATTTCCAAATTGTAAATACACCCACCGGTTATGCTATGGTGGTGCTCTATGAAAGCAGCGTTTTATCTGACGCCCTCGAGCTGGCAGCTACGGCCCTGGTATAGCCTTTACCGAGAAGTTTCTTGAGTTTGCCGACACATTGAACTCATTTTACTCGAATCCAGCCTGATATTTCCACGCATTATACCCTTTTAATTCCTTTCACTAGTTTCGAATTAATCTAAATAACGTGCGAATAGGTATGTAGGATGCTGGTTTCATTTCTTACTCTTGGTATTTAGTATTTAAAGGGCAAAAGCAGTCATCCCAACTTGAAGTAGTGTAGTAGACTGTACTGTTTCATGATTGGCTGTTGAGAGTCACGTGACAACATCTTTCCGCTCATGTTGTGAAATTTACTAGAAATTAGAGTTTGTAGTTTACCTTGATATTATGCAATATGAAGTCATAAAATAAAAGGAAGATAGTTTGAAGAGAAATGCATGAGAGAAAAATTGTGATATTTAGCTTTTGATTTAAGTTTGGGGGACAACTTTTGACCTTTAATTCAAATAAAGAAGATACACCCCCTATCCCCTGTTTCTTTCTGACATTTGCATAAATATCTTTTCCTTCGTCATCCTGAGTTGTTGCCTTCAATAAAATATTGTGTCATAACTTGTCCAATTTTGTGTTTTACATTAGTATGTCAAAAGAATACGGTAAGTTTTCAGCCGCGATCAATCACAAACTTTACCAGCCCAATCATTCGAATACATAGTAACAAAACCACAAAAAAGCGGCGGAAGTGTCTTTTCTGAGTCACGAGGCTTCCTCACTAATGGTGGGTAGCTTAGCATATATATGGCATTGATATTAACGTTGGTCTAATTGAATATATATTCTGCAGAAACTGATTATTATCAGCAATGGTTTAAATTTATTCAAAGAAAAACAAAGCAACGAAGCTAATTGAAAGCTTTCTCAAAACTCAGGGAAATTCCCGAGTAGAATGACATCCCGGTCAGCACCACATATAAACTAGGTAGGTGACGTATGAACGACGAAGTACCACAGAAGCACAGAAGTAGTACAAAGGACATGCCAAACTAGGTGGGTGTACGTGACAAAACACTATCTATATGTACATGCACTGCATATAATTGGATGGCGCAAAACCTCAATCGTATTGGGTTTTCTCTGAGCGTGCACATTTCGGTTTTTGGCATGGTGACGTCATTTGCATAAGACCCATAAAAATTCTAAGCTTTAGCTAGAGAAATACGAATTATGCTGAGGGCGTTTATATGTTAACCGATAAGATGGTGTGACGTTCATTTGATTACATGTGCGCTAGGCAAGGGATCTGGTGTACACAGCCGATCGGGACTACGAATTTCTTGAGCAAACCAGTCTGGCTACAAGCCATTTTCAAGTACCAAGGAGACGAACCCATTGGGTCTAAAGAAAAGAGGATGGCTTCCCCAAATTTCGTTCTAATCAGTATTATTATATGGAATCATCTGACTCATACTAAATGTAAACAAAAGTAAAACGTCCAGTGACAGTTTACATAGTGGCGTGGGTGGGGGCGGGGGGTTAGAAACCCCCGTGACCCAACCTTTCAATGCAAAAAACACCTAAATTTGCCTCTCTTTCTCTCTATTCCTAGACTTTCCCCTCATTTAGTGCCCCCATAACCCCACATGACACCAACCCCCCAACCCCCCCCCCCCCCACACACACACACAATCCTGGCTACACGCCTGGTTTACATTGTTAGTAAAGTCAGAGAATCATGCGGGTATATCATTTCCAGTCTTCGGTAAAGTAGTGGTAGACTGGGGGGCGCACGTACACTCAATAAACTAGTTCGGTAATTCGTTGGCGCATGGAATTGTGGGGCACAGCATGGAATACACTAACCGAGCTCAGCACATACCGATATGTTTGCGGTACTGCGCTGACTTGTTTTCGTGCCGCCTACGTATACAACTTGAAACATAAGCATGACTAGCCAACCCGAACGAAACTAGGGACTCAGTTCTACTTTACGGCATTTTAAAATGCATATTTTTACACCAAAATGGCAATTTAGACACAACCCACTGCAGAACTAAACTTTTGTGTCCTCTCAATTTAAGGTTGGATTAAGAAAGAACATTTCACCAATTTTTATGTAAACCAAAATTTTGGAACACGTATTGTGGTTACGGAAACGGTTTGTTTATCCCGACGATTTTGAGGTTGTGCGCATGTGCATAGCCACCAAGACGAATTACCGAACTCGTTTATTCAATCATACATGGACAACAAAGGGGAAAACAATCACTATAGTAGACTGTAATGTTTCATGATTGGCTCTTGCGAAGAGTCATGTGACAATACTTTTTCACTAAATTATGAAATTTAGGAGAGTTACTCATTGTTTTACTTTGTGCAATATTCAAGTCTTAATGAAAAATACTCTGTGGAAGCGAAATAAAAAGAAATCTATGGGATCTGCCCATCAGCGTTAACTGTTCTTAAATACTAAATTAAGTTTGGGGCTACTCAGCTCCAGCCTTTCAATTAAATGCCGGGCTGGGAGCGAGATTGATAGCGATACACGCCTGTCTCGTTAACCTCGTATCGCCTGGTCACTATAGAAGGCGAATCTGGATGCTTCTCATCCAGTCATCCATGATCAATCTGATGTAGGATTCTCGATCGGTCAATGGCTTCATGACCGATAAAAGTGAAACTTCATTTGTATCTTTCCCGGTGCACTACGATCATATAGAATAAAGTCCTTAAAGTGGCTCATTGAGTTGGTTCATAAAATTCAACAAATTTTTCCAAACCAGGTTCAATTTTCTTCACATACACTGGAAAAATTGCTGTAATTTTAACAGTTATTCAATGCATTTTCGTACACTTAGGTACTGTAGTCGTTGTTATACAGTAATTTAATGTAAACAGTGAGTCACAGCATGTGGATTTACTTCGTGTTCAGTGATTGCTTCAAACGTGTTACAATGCTTAACTGTACGTTAAATGCGTATATATCTTTCGAATGTTCACGCATCCTATAGGTGCACGTATACATTTTGGCGCAATGAATATTTAGTATTCATGAATATTCAGTTTATATTAGGTGAAATAGTTAATTATCAAATACTTAATTGTTTACGTAATTCCTTGCCACAATGTTTAATTGCAGTTTGATTGTAAAATCTACAAGCTTTCATGATTGATCTCAACCATCGATTAACTTTTATTGCATTCCAAAGTTACAAAGCAGTAATTCTTTTCATACAACTTTCTTTGCATAGGCCTGTAGACTGGTAGACTAAGTAATGGCTTTCTTTGCAAAAGGGGGACATAACTTCGTACCCCCGAAGGTTGGCTCAATCTTTGTGTAATTGCACTCGCAAATAGAGACTTTGCTAAACTGCATCCAGGTTGTGGCTTCTGTTCTATTCAGCCAGTCTAGAGCAGGACCACTCAGTGTTTGCCCTTTGGAGGGCGTACTTGTCCATTTGGGACGTTAAGCTCCTTAAGGGAGCAGAACTCCTCCGGGAGTAATCGTTTGGTTTTCGCCCCTTGGCTCTTCGCCAGAGAGTCGTGGGGACTTTTAGAAAAAGAGACTTTGCATGAGTGAACCTTCAATTTACCTGTTTCTGGCCTCTGCATAAAGACAATAAAATTAAGACGATTTACGAATGAAGGACCCCATTAATTTGGTCACCTTCACTTGTTGCTTGGATTCGTCTATAGTATATAGATACATTCAATGCACTCATTCATTTCATTAATTCTATAAGCTCCCTGATTCAGTAAAAGCTAATTAAGCCAGAGAAGAAAAATAAAACATCCTGAGCACCGTTTATTTTTGTACATGTATAGTCAGTATGCTAGTACACCATGCCACGCGTAAAACAAACATAAGAAAATCGTGTCATTCTTGGCGTAGGGTCGTCGAAAGGCGTATATTTCAGCTGCTGTGTTTCAATGTGTTTCACATGTGCATGGGTTCGTGTCCCGCTTATGGGTTTTTCTCCGGGTACTCCGGCTTTCCTACCACTTGGCATCATAGGCTTGCCACTAAAATCGGTTGCCCAGCCGACAGAGTCGGTTGCGCGCCGGACTGAAGCACCTTCGGGTGGACCAGTTAACAAACGACTTTGCCTTTTTTGTCTTGGTGTAGTCCCATTCTGAAGACGGAAAAACAGCAGTGAACTTGCAAATCGACGGTCTTGTATTCTAGAAAACACAAATCCGATTCCTAGGTACATCGTTTCTAGCTGATCACGATTCCTGAAGTTTCTCCGGTTCCAAGCAATTTACGACTCAGGATTCCCAAATTGAAGGTCCACTCCGAGTTTGATCGTTTGATGATGTAGGACCTCTACGATGATACATTTTCTACTATTTTAAACTACACGTGAAACTTTCCCCTTCACGAGTCAATTTCACACCCAGGAGCCTCCCTGTGATTTAATCGTCTGTTCAACAATGTTGAATATATGATTCTATATGAAACGCAAAAGTGCAGAAGTGTACGCAATGGTCGCGTTGGCTATGTATCCCCCCTTTGGCAGTAATCTGGGAAAATCAACTACTCGGGGAAATCACTCGGAAGTAGAATAACCAAGCAACAGGAATGCACTCCAATTGGCTGTTGGAAATGTTTAAATGTGATTTAAAAGGATTAAAGAATTACCATCTTGCATTTAAGCTCTACTTAAAAAGCAAAAATATCCCACTCCTTAGACCCCTCCCCAGGACAAAGAAGTCTTGAACCTTGCCAACAATTGGTGAAACGTGTTTAGTTTTTTCCTTTTCTATTAGTAACCACCAAACACTGACGAACAGAAGTTCTTGACATCCCCATTGCACGATCTACCTTCAAACTAGTCAGGTGCAGGGGGGGGGGGGGCAGTTGGTGTATTCGGGCAAGACAAGACATGGGCAAAACATGTTAAACGGTGACAATATTCGGGCAAAAATGCTCTTGCCCCCCTCATAGAAAATCACACCAGTACGCCTGTCAAAATATATACATAAATAAATTCTCAAAGTACAAAGTTATATGACCAAACATACTATGCATTACCCCAACGAGATATAATACTTGAAATCAAATTATAACCAGTGCAGTGTATCAATTAATAACGTCAAATGCAATGAGATATATATTTCGGTAGTCACCTTACATAGATGGAAGATGTTTTTATGGGGGGCACAAGTTTTCGCAGTCGACATAATGGCGACGCCGTAAGGAGTCCGGTTCTGCTCGAAGCGCAAGACCCCATCGACGTGGGGTACAGGGGCTGTTCAAATTTAGCTATAAATTTTATTCAGGAGTGGGGTGAGGTAAGGGACGAGAATGGAATCGTGAAGTACTATGGCATTTGATTAAAGAGAAACATACTTTACTCTTATGTGGTACTATGGTGCACCCTTCATGACCTTTAACCATGGAAGTAACAGGAACGCCATCTTATTGTTTAGGAACAACTCTCCCTTCCTTTTGTCCTAGATTCCCTAGGCCCTTCTTGTTTCCCGTCACGTGTTACCGGTGAACTGACAAACTACCTCGCCTTAGTCCCACGTGTATGCCGTATCCCGTATTTTCAAGGTGTGGCCAATGTCACCCTCTACAGCCGCCTCATTGGTCATTTAGATCAGCAGATTCACTAATATTTATGTAATTCGTTGCGTTACAACTTTTGACCAATCTGGGGACTTCAGTTAGTTCCACAGTCCCACGAGGTTTGCAAGCCCCGATCTGCAACCTTGGTCACTCGTGTTTTGAAACTCATGCAGCAAACATGTAGTCATTAATCGGTCATTTTTGTGGGCATAGATAATTATGGGGGTTTCGCCGGCTTACTGATCAACTTAATCTTGTTTTTAATGGAGACTCGAATGAACGAATAGATCATTTTGAATCAACTGGAACTTTCTTAATCATTTTTGTCTGGAGCTACACTCAGCAAGATCCCCCACCAAGCCTGCGTAATACGATTGGCACTGTATCTGACATTACAGTAATTTTAGGGGGCAGAGCCAAAATGTTGAAGATACTCAAAATTGAACATGTGATTGATAATTTGAGACAGGGCATTTTTAAGAGATCCAAAGTGTTTTGGGGCATTTTATCAATCGGGAGTTCTGTTTAAAATCCCGAGGCAATATGCGTGGGGTCCAGGGGCCCTTAACAGGGCCCTGGAAGTTCTTACATTTTAGAATTTGTAGTGTACTTAATGAAAGAAAAAATACCTTTTGTTAGGTATTATTAATAATCCTAAAAGGCACATTATTACTGGGGTAAATGTGTGTCATTGGGGCTAATAAGGGGACTGGGGACATGCCCTCGCTCAGTATGTTTAATCAAAACCTAATTATGAAAAGTTTCCCGAAAAAAGAAGAAATATTTCTTTAGATGTGGGCAGTCCAAAACAACCTTCAGTAGCCTAATTGCAAAGTTTTTCTTTGGGTCTAATTTCAGGCTGTGAAAATAGCGAGTGAGACTCAGTAATAACCTATACACTACTACGATCCGGTTGAAGTGACGCGACGAAATGATTCAACGAAAGTCACGCAAGTGTTGTCACTGCGATTAGGAATAAAAAAGTCGACCGGATATAAAGTGACCTTTTAGGAGGTCCAGGTGTCTTCTACTTAAATCAAAGGGAGCAAAGCGTGTATCTTGACTAAAAAGTTCCAAGCAATTTGTACCAAAGGTATTTTTGAAGTTTGCGAATGGAAGGCAAATTTTTTAAAATGATTTAAAACGATATTTTGTGGAAGTATTGATGTATAAATCAAAGTAAATATTAGTCTCCATACAAGAAACACGGTAATATTTTACTGTGCTCTCTGTTGATATAAGGTCACAACCACTAACCGACCCGAATGCATGTATTGTGCATTGGGACGTTTAGCTCCTTAACCCTTTACCGTTGTGCTCCGATCGGGGCATATTTGCGCGCCCTGGGAGTGGGCGGAAAAGCGGACGTAGCCCGCCCCGCATCGGCTTCCGTAGGCCATTGACCCCGTGACCTTAAACTATTGTCTCTCTCGCTGTTGTGGCCGAATTTTCGGGTAGCTACTCTCAGTTTCGAGCTCCGCGTGAAACAGTAAAGATGTGTGACAGCCGAGCTCTCCGCATGGGTCCAAAAGGACCCAAACAACGGTAAAGGGTTAAGGGAGCAGAACTTCTCCGGGAGTAATCGTGTGCATGCTATTGCGTAACTGCGGTCGAAAAGCCGGCCGGACGTGTGACCTTTCAGACGGTACAATGCCTTCCACTTAAATAACAGGGAGTAAAGCTGTATCTTGAACTAAAAAACCTCACAATTCTTAGCGAGAGTATCGAAGTACCTTTTACCACCGATAACGAGTAGTAAAATTATAATTCTGAGCAAAAATGTTGACAAAGAACTGATGTATAAATGTCAGTCACTTTGTGAAAACATGACAATATTTGACTATGCCCTGCTATCAAGTAATGTACAACTACTTAGTTAAACACAGGTTTTTCAAGATTGCTACATTTTACAGAAGGTACACATATTTCTGACCGCCTCATGTGGACAAACTTTCTAGACGAAATTTGATTTTTATGCAATTATGCAATCAGAAATTATAAATATAGCCGATGAAAGTCACAGTATTTTTTCAAAAAGAAACAAACAGGCAAACATTGCAATATATATTTGGTGAATCAAGTGTCCAGCAATACCATTCACACAGATGTCCCTCTTAAAAATGATCTACCCTAGCAACAACAACCTCAATCATCCAAAATAAAGACAAGCTTTGGCTTGGTACTATTCTACTGAAAACAAAACAAAACAAAGAAATAATTCTCAGTCGTTGAGCTTACAAACCATAGCTTAAGCCAACACTAAAATGCACGATCCTACACATGTTTTGCAAAAGTGTTGTCTGCATGAGTCCAAAGGATATCCCTTTCGGGAAACCAAAAAGGCCCTGATTTGAGAAGAAGAAAGATAATTTGAAAAAGAAAGATAGCTTGCAAAAATTTTTGTTTTAAATGTTCGAAGGGCGAAAGTAAACTCTCCTATTGGTTATCGTTAATGTAGGGGTCCAGGGGACGAAGCCCCGCAATTAAGCTTTGCAACGTTTGCACTCTGAAAACTAATAATTGAGCAAAAGAATGACCGAAAAATAATAAAAGCATCTCAAATTTATTTTGCGACACTAAGTTATGGGGGCATGCCCCCCAGATCTCATAATGAAAAATTATTGGGGGGAGGGGACAAGGTCCCCCTGGTCCCCACTTCCGCCGCCTATGCCTTACTACCAGGGAACTTTTGCAGGAAAATCGAAAGGGCGACCCAGATAAACTAATTGCGCCAGTGGAAAAACACAAGCATTATGGCGGTGTGGCCGAACGTTTAGGTGGAACCAAATCTACACAGTGCCATGAAATTTCCATCCAAATCGGACATGTATTTCTGGAGATATCAGTAAATGAAGATACTAGATGTTTTCCAAAGTGAGTGGAGGGCAGCAGAGATTATATCACTTCCTCACATTAATAAGGAGGTTTTGTTTCCCTTTGTTTTTTCTCAGTGTTGTGCTGACCTTGAAGTTAATCGCAATATGACCTCCCTGAGAGGAATGCAAAGTTTTTAAAGTTCTCATGCCACTTATGCAATCACATTCTGAAAATAAACAATTGTTGATGAGAAAATAGGTTGTAAAGAATAAAAGAAAAAAGACTCCCTTAATGTGGGGATATGATGTCATAGTATGTGTTTGCTTCAAGGTTACTTCTTGTCCCGGAAGAAAATTTCATTTGAGACCCTTTGTCCAAATATCATTAACCAAAGGGTTTCAATTTATGGGTTTCAAATGGTTCTAAAATGGTTTTCAAAAGTGTTTGGAATATTCAAAGGGTAATTTTATAATTCCCTTTGAGATTCGTCCAATTCCCATCAACAACCAAAGGGAACGCCTTGAATGCAAAAGATTTCCCCAAAGGGTGCCAATTAAAACCCTTTCAAGGGTTCAAAGGTTGATACCCCAAAGCGTTCCAAAGGGAATTTTCAGCTGGGGTTTAAAATGTGACAACTTTTCATGTTCATACTCGAGAACCATGTAGTGTATTACTTTAAGCAAGCATTTCATTTGCATACTCATTTGAATAGTATGTTGTCCACATGTGTACTTTTTGATATCTTGTTTTGAGTTTGCACATTTGAAGCGCACAATATATTCGATCTCAGGCCTAACAAAATGTTCTGTTATAGTTATCTTTCTTAGTTGTGTGTCTTACGTTATGTGCCCTAAGGAGTAAGGACCGACACAACAAACCATACATCAGATTTCAGTGCAAAGCTGTCTGTTGGTGTAATTTCCACCTTAAACGCCCACTTCTCTCACCCCAAACAGTACCAATTCTCCTAACCTTCTCAATTAAGCCCCTCCCACAATTGTCTGAAATTCATCCTCATCCAGATACAACCTCGGTTTATTGCTTCAAGTGAGTATAGAAAAAGTCAATATATGTAATCAAAACACTCTCAGTACCGTTCATACTGTATAATATAAGCTTTGGGACACTGTATTGTTTGAATTAGCTGTCAATCAAAGAGCTGAGCCAATTGAGAATTTCCGTACCCCCGTACCAAAATTGTAGTTTGGGTGAGAGGTTTGGTCCTTTAAGGCTTGCTACGCATTTGTCTGCAGGTGTAATTATCTCCGAATTCAAATATTAGTTGTCAAGGATGATGAAACTTACAATTTGCAAGCTTACCATGGTGTATTTAACAAATTGGCTCAGCTCGTGCAAATTTCCATCCAGTGCAGCTTATCAAATAATTTTCCCAATTTCTCTCCTAAATCTATAAATATATACCAATGGCCCAAACTATTACAGGCCACCACCAACCTCACTGCCCTCCAACAGGGTATACTTAGATATAGGTTACTTAGGTTTCTAGGTTTGCGATTCACCCCATGACCCTTAGTTGGAAGGAAACTTACGCTTTTATTTTATTTGCTTGCTTTAAAATTGTGAATTAGATTGAAGACATCTAAGTCATGTTTTTGTTTGTTTGTTTGTTTGTTTTGTTTTGTTTTTAAATGGAATAAACTTCTTAACGCGCATATCGTACAACTAAGATAACATTGCCATTCTACCTGATAACCGTGCGTGGGGAACTTACTATATCTTAAAATATGTGCCAAACATTTTTTACTTTACCATTCAAACCGATATGTTTTTAGTATACCAAACAATATTAAAAATTTAAAATTCTAAGTAAGATCCAAAATAAAATTCAAAAATATGATTCACTCCTTAACATTGTTTTTAAGAATATTATGAAGGAATCAATTTTAGGTTTTCTGGTCTTACAAACAAACATTCCTTTGGCACCTTGGAGACCACTTCGCTGCAAAATTTGAACCAGTAAATGCTGAATGGATGATTTCAAGCTAAACGCGGCTAAAATTGTATGTATCGACTTAAAATATTGTTCTTAAATGGTTCATGAATCAATCTAAGGGGAAATCATGCATTAGATACCCGCGAAAAGGAAACTTTTCTTCCTTTGTCAAAGGGCAGCTTACGCCTCATGTGTTTTCTTGTTGGATCCCATTTCGCGAAATTTCTTCAGCTTTGATTGTGTGCATAGCCTAGGCCCCATAGGCTATATAAGGTACAGGTTCTAAATTTGAACACCTCATTAAAATGCTTATTTATTCACTGATCGTGCAAAATAATTTTTAGTTTTACCATACCATATAGAGCCACAATTATTTCTTTAGGCCTAACGTTATGGTATTTTAATGAGGTGTTCGAATTTAGGCCTAACGGCACTAAACTAAGGCTAGGCCTAGGGGCCTAGGCTAGAACCTGGTCGAACTTTGAATCAATTAGTCATTGAAAAGGCTGTAATTGTGTTTCCATACCCACGGTTATTGGGTTAAGGTTACCTACTGTATGCATGATAATGAGGTTAGGATACTGTATCTGTGTTTTTTTTTTTACTCACGTTCAGCCATATGTGACTGCATCGGAAAGATTAGCTACATGGCTAAGCCCTGTAGGCCTAAGTTATATTTGGCTTGGTTAGTGTTACTGACAGTTTTAACGTCCAAATCTTACCTTCTTGCTCACCTTCATTTGAAGAAAGATCGGTCAAAAACGTCGAATGTTTTCATGGCAAGAATGCTGATTCATTTTTAAACTAAGCTGTGAGGAGTTGAAAAGTTGCCCACTGTGTTTGTGGTGCACATTGTCATGATTTCAGAAGATGTACTGTATGGACAAGGACCAGTAGGTCCAACACTTAAGTGAAGTATGTAGTCCTGTTCAAAGACTAATTATTAGTTTTACCTACCCTAACTTGTGATTAGCCACTAAGCTATAGGTTTGCCTATATAACCCTCAAAACGGATCTAGCATTTCTGGGCAAGTAAGGAGTGATTAGGATCAGATTACACGGCACAATCAGTGACTAAGTTAGACCTACTGTAAGCCCTAGGCTAGGCTCACCCACATTTGCCCCATATGATGGTGTAAGGTACATTATGGGGTTTTCGAGCTCTTAGCCTAGGGGGTTTTGGTTTTGAAAATTAAATCAAGCAACGTCATTGAACCAACTTACCTCTGGCAACACCTCCAATGCCTTTAGATACATTCTGTCTAGGCCTATGTCCTTTGTAATTACTAGATTAGTATAGTAGTTGGTTCAAAGTTTGAACAGGTTCTAAATTTGAAAACCTCACTTAAATGCTTATTTATTGACTGGTCAATGCAAAATAATTGTCAGTTTTACCATAATATATGGAGCCACAATTATTTTTTAATGGTATTTTAGTTAATTGAAGAAAATACTGTCATATGACTGATAAATGGATGATTTTAAAATGAGGCGTTCGAACCATTATACTATTGGGATACATAGCCTGATGTTGACAAAAGAGGTCGAAAGTTGGCTATTTTCAACCTTCCCAAGGGTATTTTTAACCTCCCTATTCAAAACCATGAAAATTTATGGTAAAATGAATTTTGTGTGGGTCATAAGAGGGAATTACCTAGATGTTGTGATAAAAGTAACCAATCGGACCAATCCAACTGACTATTTAGTTCATAAAATCTGACCATAAAATAAATGAATTTACTAATTTAGGGATAAAAAGATAAACCTATGTGGAATTAAGCCGCGTGGCTTACCGACCATTACAAGAAAACGTGATTTTGACACAAGTGAATCTTCATTTGGTTTCCAGGTTCAGATATTTTTGTTTGAAATGGTTAGTTCAGGTGGGTGATTTTAAATTGCCATTAGGTCAGAGTAGGTCCTTACTTCTTGGTAAAGTCTTAGTAACTGTTATTTCTTCAAGATGTTTACAATTTGCAGAAATGTTCCAGGTGGTTGGAAATACCCCTTATGTTGAAAACCCCCTAATCTACCCTAGCATGGATGGGTGGAATATTGTGCAAACATGTCTGAAAGTGAGAAAAAATTCTACAACTGGACTTGAAGATGAAATGTCCTTTAAAGCTTAGTATAAAGTCTACAACTTGAATCTTTTGAAAATTCAATCAGACAGATACCTTCAAAACTTTGCTTTCCTGTAACTAATTTCTGATAATGTTGACTGAAACAGCAGTAGTTGCTAGTTGTAAAAAGCGGCCAAATTTCATGCACTACAGTAGGTGGAGATCATTAGCAACTGAAGGAATGGCACAAATTATATTATGACTTGCAGTTTATATTTAGGATTCCTGTAATCGACTGCTGAGCTGGCACACGCCTGCTAAAAACAGCCAAGATGAATGTAGCAAAAAGTGTGATTTCTACTGACCTTCATTATCAACACCTGGCTTCAGTGAGGATTAATTGCAACTAATTTGGGTAAAGATAAAACATACCAACATGTTTTGGCTCAGTGTGAACAAAAACAATGCATTTGGTTAGGTACAGTAGTGTACAGTAGGCTTGTTCTTTGCTATGTACTGTTAAGGGAAGAATTTTTACAAGAGCGTGAAATTTGGCAGTGTGCTAAATCTTGTGTATTTACAAATATACACCACACACTAACAGTATAGGCCTATATAACATGGATGATAAATGGCACATCTTCTAGTAATTACATCACTTTTCTGACCAAATTTTTCTGTGGTGAGACTTTCCATCATTAAGTACATCAAAGCAGTCATCTATTCTGATTTTTTTCATATATTGTCGTGTCACTGTCAAAATGATAACATTTGATTCAAGTGACAGTTCAGTGGTACTGTAGTTGCTGCTGTCAGGAACACTTCAGTACTGTCACACTTTTTGTTCTTGCCATGTTGTCTTAAGTTTTTCAAAATTTCAAGATTACCATTTTTACAGTAATTTTTTTTAGTTCCATACAAATTTAGATGTTGGTAAATAGACATTGATAAGCACTAAATTGAACAAACATTAAACGTTAGTAATCAATAAATTTGAAAACTTCCATATTAAAGACTATCTATATTCGCATCAAGCATCTTCAATCAGTTGAAAGCAGGGTTGGCAGTGTTTGCCACAGGTGGGTTTTAGCTGTGGTTTTTACCAGTAAAAACTGTCCTGGCAAATAAAGTTTATTGCCAAAAATGAAAAACCTGTTCTGCTGCATTGAATAATTCAATGAAATAATTTTATGTTGCATTTTTTCCATATTTTTTGCAAGGTTCTAGAAATCAGATTTGTAGGCTTGCTTCAAAACTAACCATTTAAAGCCATTAAATTTAATGTAAGGGTCAGGATGATAATTTTAGTGATTTGTTTCACATTCTACCAGATTTGCTCTCTTTTTGTATTAATTGTGCATTTAGCAGCTATCTATTTTGCACAGTTCTAGGAAACAACCCACAGGAGTAATTTAAAAATTTATTTTCAGTCTGTGTAAAGGCAATGCTTAACCCTAGTGAAAATGAGGAATTTAACAGGTATGCACAATCATCCATGATACATTTCAGCAAAGGCTTGTAGAGTTCTGAATAATTATGAAAGATAAAGATGAAAGACGAAAATTATGAGATTACAGCAGCTGTTGTTTCAAAACAAGTTTGAGGAGACTGCTTTTGCCATGAACCTCCTTTGAATGTGCATTTTTTTTGTTAAATTGTGTCGTTACCTCGAATAAAATTTTGAAAGCATACAGCTCTTTTCTGTGAAAAATGATTTATTTTTAAGAAAAGAACTCTATTTCATAAAGTAGCTTAATGGGAGGGGGGAACAGGGGAGGGGGAAAGGGGGGACAGGGGAGGGGGAAAGGGGGGAACAGGGGAGGGGGGAATATTCGAAACATGCGTAAAGAACTCTGAGGACAAACTTCTCACTGCAGATTGCTGCTCAGCAAAAGAAGAACCGTGCCCAATCTCCAGACTCTGCAAGTAACTGGGACAGCTCTGAACCAGAAGAAACCATCAACAATGTTAGTTCAGGTGAAGAGGTTAGCATAGGATCCTCAAAGTCACAGAAGGAAAGAAGATTTAAATCACAAGGTAAGATAAATTATTAATTGCACACAAACCTTAAAGACTTACTCAAATGTTTTACTTTTTTGACAGTCTACAGTCAATTGATGATGTGAAAAATTTGAAGGGTCAACACAAGAGTAGATGAAATATTTGTTACAATACATATTTTTTCTATTAGCCAAGGGACTGCAGAGATGGGGGGCTAGGTGGGCTTTAGGCCCCACACTTCTTTGCTGTGGGCATTTTGGACTGCCTTAAACTGTATTTATTTTACTGGACATATTGGGCTGCTTTGATGACTAGCCACCGCGCTTCAAAATTGGCTTAACGGCCTCTGCAGCCTAGAGCAATTAAAAAAGATTTTGAAGTACAAAATAAAAGGTTGTGTAAAATATCATGACAGCTTTTCACAATAAAAAACAGTTGAAAGCAATATTTTTAAAATTATTTTTGATTACATAAGATGACACTATCCTGGGTTTGGACTACTATAGATTGATCTGAACAGTCAAGTGATGATCTAATTTTGTTGTACATTGCTGGGGTTCATCAGCTTTACTGTTTTTAATTCTTTGCTTACTTGTGTCATGGTGGGTAGTACACTAAATACCTCTTGATTCCCCCAATTTCCAGAATATAATAAGAACAAAATTTAGAAGATTTAAAACTAATGGCTACTTACTGCTCAGATTTGTCTTTTCTACCCAATGTTAACAGTATTTCTTGGGGAAAGGATGGATCATAGTTGAGGAGCAAGAGCTCGTCAAAACCAGGTCAAATCTTCTAGTTTTATCAATTTATCTCAGAATGTTATGAGGATCTGACCCTTAAGCATGAATCAAAGTTTGTACATGCGAAGACGGTTCCACATTTGAACTTACCGTATCGTCGTCTGATGTGTATCGTCATCTGACGCGAGTATAGAGCAACAACAGTGGCTGTTTATTACTTTCTCCCTCCCTACAGAAATAGATATATCTTACACTTCTCACTACTCTGCTCATGACGCCATGTGTAACCACAAAAGACTTTTCATGCAATTCAGTCACGATACATAAAAAATCTAGGTGTTGTAGGTTTCACTGGCTTTTGCATGTAGACTGTTGTGATCTCTTTCATTACGCGGCGTGCGGTAGCACTATAATTAGCTGGGGAGTAAGATACTGTACCTGACTAGATCTGCGTTTAGCTCTGACTGGCTTAGAAAATTTGATGAGTCATGGTGGCAAGTCCGCATTGTGGATCGTCCTGTCATGAAAGTGTTGTAGTAAATGCTTAAAGGCAGCGAATTCTCACCCCATACTACATTTTTTTTTAGTAATCCACAGAAATGTTCCATTGGCAAGCTCTTGATCGAAGCTCCCATTGACTGCATTCAATTACTGTAGACTACTTTCATGCCCGCTAGCTCCTTGTAGCAGTTTTTTAAACTAAGACATGCTGGTAAAAGCCCACAGTGTGGACTTTTATGGCACTTTCAAATTTCCATAACATGATAGTTGAAATTTTAGAGTTAGAGAGCTTTGAATGGTACAGTACAGTAGGTACTGTCTGTGTTCCTGGACATAATTACTGCTCACAGACGGGCCAGACAGCATTTCACAGAGTGGAGTAATACAATAAAAAACTGGCTTTGAAATTTGTCAAATTCCCTATGATTTTGCACAATTTGTATATGAGCCTATTGTCTACAAAATCCAAATAAAAAATTGATCAAATTTTATAAGTAACACAGTCAGAAATAACATCCCATAAAATTTTTAACCCACTTCATCTGTCAGTAAACATTTTTTGAGGTAAGAGTATTTGAGCTAGTGGTCCACTGCTGTATTGTTTGAGAATGGTTCACAGGTGGCACAGAAATAAAATTAATCCTGTTGATTAGTCACATTGTCAGTCTCTCAAAATTGAAATATTTTTTGTAATGGGTTCTGATGCATACCAATTAGGGACAAAGTGTTATGAGAAATTGGTTACCAGTATTACAGCCAAATTACACTGTGCAGACTAATGAGCTAGATTTTGTATTGATGAACAGTAGCTAAATCTGCTTTTACACTATACATGTACAGTATGTAGGCATATGGTGAAAAACATGATTTTCCATGGTTACAAAACATTTTTATATTCCAACTTGTGAAAGTAAATCAAAAATAATTATTAGCTTCATCACTTGCACATACGTACAACAAATTACAAAGTTTTCGATATATAGCAGATACTCCTGCTACTCATACTGTATAGTGGTACACAATTGCATTTTCTTGAATTTGAATGGGGAATCAAAAACCATGCAAAAGCTCAGAAGATTAAGGTAATGCAAGATTTACTGGACTAATGATGCAACATGCCACTTCTTGAGAAATACAAATCAACACAACTCTTGGAGTGGTGCAGTGGACAATACTGTCTGAGGTTTCATTACGTAACTTCTGTTTGTTGATTACTTGATTTGGTTCTTGATTCATTCTGAGGAATCAAGTGTGAAAGCAAAACCTTTGATCTCGAAGGAAGGATTTGATCTGGATCTGATCACCCCATTTAGATCAGTTCACAAGTGTTTAAGCAGTGTTAGCAGTTCAGGTTTAACTGTCTTTACTCCTACTACAGGTTTGAAACATAAACAACAGACAACAGTTTCATCTACCCCTAAAAAACAGCATGCACAGAAACAGACTCCAACCAACACATCTACCACCAAAACAGGGTAAGTATGAGAGAGATAATAGGAAGAATTAGGGAAGGTTGGGTACATTTTTAATTTGGAAGGGGGGCATAGGGGTAGGGGACTCTTTGGCTGGGAAGAGTAAGGATGGTGGCATACTGATGACATTGATAATGAACTTGAAAAAAAAACATATGGCAAGGAAGAATGAAGCAAATAGTGAGATGTAAAATTATGGTAATACATTTCAATTGCATCAAACTGAGTGAAGCATATACACAACACATTAAGCAAAATGGGGAAAATTTATACTGTTTTGATTGAGTATACTGTTATCTTTTTTGTCTTCATGTAGTTTTTCACTAAATAGAGGTTTACATAGATAAAGTGTATTAAAATTGGAATAGGCATTGGAATTAGGAGGGTACGGTACTTCTAGGTCATTAAAAGAGCTGGAAAAAATGATTTCCTGGATAGCAAGTTAAATTTCCAACAGTTTAAGTGCATAAAGGCCCTGTCACACTATTCCGGGCAAGCACTGCATGCAAGTTGCAGGTGACAGTTTTTGCTGCCCGCAGGTTCCTGCATTTAGCACGGACCTGACAGTATCTCACCCGGATCTTGCCCACACTTGCCAGCAGGTGCGCACCCCAGTCTGAGTTGCCTGCAGCCAAGTTTTGAACATGCTCAAAACTTGTTCTGGGCAAATTGCGTGAGTTTGCCCGCAGAGGTTCCAGCAGAACACCCCTGTAGCGGCGCAAGTCACAGCAGTTAACCCACTTGAAGAAAGTCAGTTGGACGTGAAGCTGTGACAATTTCGTGAAAGCGCATGTTGGATGCGGGCATG
The DNA here is from genome assembly GCA_037179385.1 of Holothuria scabra. Taxonomy (NCBI): domain Eukaryota; kingdom Metazoa; phylum Echinodermata; class Holothuroidea; order Aspidochirotida; family Holothuriidae; genus Holothuria; species Holothuria scabra. The sequence goes on from CM074200.1 coordinate 37,040,351, forward strand.
GAGCGTGCGTTTTGCTGGCAAGGAACGGTGTTGGTACCCCCAATCTGCGTGTAGCCCATCATTTTTGCGGGTATGGAGCGAGGTGTATGAGGAAAGTGAGGGCATGTTGGGGGCAAGTTACTGCCTCCCTGCTGGTAATCTGAGGGCTTGCTGCGGGCAAGTTGCTGGCGTTCTGCGATTACCTCTGCCATATAAACATGCCTGCCATTGGCATGCATAAACCTCGCGCATTGCAGGCAACTCCCATGCAGGTGACACGTAACCTGCACCTAGGTAACCCGCAATGCCCGTATGTGTCCCGAGCTAAAACGGAACTCTCACGTGTGTGGCACGCATGTCACACGGAGAACATGCAAGATCCGCGCAGGTATCACGCATCCATCACGCAAGTTCCATGCGAAATTGACCCAAATCTTGGCCTGCCTGCAGAAATTTTCCTGCATGCAACAAAAGCTGTGCCCGCAACAAGCCTGTGTAGCCTGCCCGGAATAGTGTGACAGGGCCTTAACTTGCTAGCTTTTTCCTATCGGCCACACTTCTACTTAAAATACCAACATCTGCCTTCGAGGAGTTTCACCCTGATTCCTAACTTTTTTGCCATTCATAACCAAACAGTTGATTCGATTTAAAGAATGATTTAATATCCTCTTGACTGTAACAGAATAATAACATCATTGGTTGTTTTTGCTTTGCACACCCTTTTAAAATTTTAAAGCTTAAAAGTTTGATTTCAGCAAAAGATTTTTCAATGCTCTCAAAGGCTGGTAATATTTTGTTGGTTCTGACCAGTAGCTCATTGATAAACATAACAGGTGAGAAAGAAAGAAGTGGTCAGTCTGTTTGTGAGATGCTGGTCATGAATATTGTTTCCATAGCTGAGGGTGGAAATAAAATGTTTGAGAAGGTCCTGTGCAATAAAATTTTGTCAAAAAATTCTTCTAGTATTTAAATAAAAAAGGTTCACAGATGAAAAATGTCTCTTTGTTGGTCAATTAATTTTATGGATTGTCTTTTTTTGTACAACAGGCCAGTCATGCAGAAGGGAATAAACTCTTTCGTTGATCGCCATGCAGAAGAATCTGGGACAGACTCCAGACCAGTGTCCAGCAGAGCAAGCCGGAAACTTCAAGACGACAATCCACCCTATGACTTCAGTGCTGCCCTTGAAATAAAAGGTATGAGCAAGTGCATGCATAGGGTTTGTTGGGCAAGGAAGCTTTCAATCTGTTTACTTTGTACAGTAGGTTTTTATTTTCTATGCATCATGCATGTCACAACTTCAAGCTTTGTAGCTTAATCAATAGTCAGCTATGATAAAAATTGGCTTCAATATTCAGTTTCAGTTTTTATTTCTCCATACCACCTCATAGAGGCATCAGAGACACAAAGCAAACAATGTTTAACAGGATAACAGATGAAAAGGTAACAACAAAAAAACAGGAAAAAAAAATAATAATAAAATAAAGTAGAAGTAAAAAAGACAAACCAAACACAAATTCCAAGTCTTAGTGCAATAATACGGAGGAATGAATGAGGGAAAGGGGGTGAGACTTTAAACAAAACACTACAAAAAAAAAAAAAAAAAAAAAGAGAAAGAGAAAAGGCACCAGAAACAATAAGTAAATTCAATGTGGAATATCTTCATCTACTAGATGCCATGCATCTACTAGATGCATAGTAGTATACTTACAGTAATGAAGGATTTTAACAGGCACGTCCATGACAACCTGAATTTCTGTCAGACTACCAAATAATTCAGCCAAATGTTTTGTACAAAGAATATAATTTCCATAAATTAAGGTAAGGGATGAAAATGAAGTCAATCTACTTGTAATTCCCTAATGTGCATAAGTTAAGATGATTTGTAATCACCAGATAATTTTTCTGATTTTATGTGTGACTACATTTTGGAAAATTCTTCCATTTCTGTAAAGTAAACAGGACTATGTACCAGATTTCCCAAAGAACAACCAGTTTTGTGCCAAACAGTGGTCACTTGGACAACCATTTCATTTACTTAAAAAGCATAAACTGAGTCCTACAACTTGTAAACTTCACATGTTTAAACTTCAATTCATGTTTTTCATGTAAGTTTTGCAGATAATTTTTACAAATGATACCAGTTTTATTTTTTTTGGGGTTGAAATGTACAGTAGACTTTACTAAGCAACAATACAGCTGGCTACCTTATGGTAGGTTTGGTCATGTCATGACTCAACAGAAACAAGTCAGTTATATTTCAAGTTCAAATGCAAATTTATTGTACCTAGCATCTCCAAATTTAAGGAAAAACTTAAGACATGAATGATGTTAAACAATTCGTGAAAACATATCCCAAAACACACCAACTCAATTGATTTACAGAGCAAATTCCTGCCAAAGAGCTAAATCAAGGATTTGTGTTAGTTGGTCCAGTTATCAGTAAGCAGTATCATAATTGTCAGTCTGATCTTCTTCACTTTGGTGCAATAAGGTGTTGCCCTTCAACTATTTGAAATGGAGATAAACCATACAAGTTTAGATGAAAAAGTTTTATCTTAAAAAGTATGATACATTTTAAATTTCCTCTTTTCATCTACAGTCAGTTCAGTCTAATCTTTTCTTTTCATTTTTCTTTAAGATTCAAATCAGAGTTCGCCTGCTGACATTCGTCCTGGAAGATCAAAGAAGGGAAACCAGTACGACATACCTGCTGTAGGAAAACCAGCAAATCAAAGTAAGATAGCTTAAGAAATTTTGTTTAAAGTGTACCTCAAGTAAAATGATTTAAAAATATGTATTAAACAGCATGAAAAATGAACTCTTACAGTTTAACTCCCATCTGCTTCAGACATTCTTGAGCTGAAAAATAAAACGTTGAAATTTATCCATTTACCAACAGATTGGTCAATTGCACAATAATTTATGACTTCTTTGTTGTACAATTCACATTACCTGCTTTGTTTCCCTCTAAAATTTCAAATGTTTTATGACCTTGAGCACTTCCTGTTTGCTTGCACAGCACAGAGAGGACTTGATGAATTACATCACCCCATAAATATAAGAGTGCTATCACACCTTGTTGCAAGGTGCAGTAACTTTCAGAAAAACAAAGAAATACAAAGATTTTAATCTGAGTAATACAACAATAGCATCACATGTTATTGCACAATTTACTATTTTGAGGGACTAAACTCTAGCATTTTATATCTTGATCCAAGAATGTCCTACAGTATGAAGATGGAAGTTGGATTGTTAGAATTCAATTTTCATGCTGTTTAATATATATTTTTGAATTTTTGACTTGATGTACGCTTCAAAAGAATTCTTTTGGCATTGCTTTATTGACTTTTCAAAACTGAGTCGTGATGGTGGCAGCATTTCCAAATTAAAGGTTTAAATATGATAAAACTCTACTCTAGCTTTGATATAGTCTCTTGTTCTGGTGATCTTTGAAATAAAATCTAATGTGTTTTTCTTAAAAAAAATCAGCTGTAAAAGTTGTTACATTTTCAACAAAAAGTGAACTTGTAGGAAGCCAGGCAGCACTCCCTGCATGATGTCAAATCCTTTCTTTTTCTTAAAAATTTACAACCTTTTTTCTCCTCAAAAATTTCATATTATGGGAATGTTATTGCATGTCTTTGTAATTTAGAACCTCCACATTCTCCATGGGGGGGTCCTATCCCTATTTCAAGGTCAACACAACAACTAAAAACAAAAAAAGAAAAATCTGTGTCAGTCAATCTGAAGAAGTTATGCAACCTAAGATGCTTGCCTCAAACTCAGTTGTGGCACAACATACTTAATAGCTTTTTTCTGATATTTCAACAAATGTCTGATTTGAATTTAAGTTTCAGCAAATTGTGTAGATTTGTTTAATTTTCTACTTGTGAAAACTCATTATGTTGCTTCATTCAACCCTTCCTTTCAGTGGAGAAGAACCCATAAAGACCACACTGACAAGAAATCAGGAGTTGTCAATGGAACTATGAAACCTTGGGAAGCTGAACTTTAGTGAAGGCAGCATTTTCAATTTTATTTAATATTTTCAAGCTGCTTTAGTGAATGTACATGGCAAGTCCAAATATGAGTTTTTGAAGATGCTACAAAAGCATGTGATCATACCCATTGTTGTTGAAAAGATAATACGACTTTTAGAAGCTTCTGGTTGGTGGAGGACAGGGATGAAGTGGGGGGGGGGGTTTAGTTGTAGTTACTATGAGGAAGGTCATGATAAGATGTTTTCAGTTTTCCAGATTAAACAGTAGTAGAGCATGTAGCCCATGTGAAAATTCAAGGTTAATTGTGTATAAAAATGTTGTAACTTGTAACTTCAAGTTTGGTTTAAATACTGATCAAAAAGTTGTTCCCAATCTTGTTCAAATCTTAGAGAGGAGAGGTTCCTGGGATGACAGTGAAGAAGATGAGGATGAGAAAATCATCATGGAGGAATTAAGAGGAGCAATGGAGGATGAGATGACACAACCAGAGAGGAAAGGTAACTGAAGAAGAATAGAACTGATGCAAAAAAGCTAAGTTGGCTAGTGAACTGTTTTCCTGAGGTCACTTCAGTCTGGCATGCATTTTATTTTAGTGCAAGCCAAACCGCAAGTGGGAGAATAGCCAGAGTACTAAAAGAAAAACCTACATACATTTTAACCCATACATATATGAAACACATTGGTGCACAGCAGCTAGAATAGACCACTAGTCCCCTTAACAACCCTGGACAGACCAAAAGACTCTGTGAAGAATGATTTAAGGAGTATTACTTTCTTCCAGAATAGTACGTTTATTGTCACAGTCACTTAGTGCAACTATGTCCTCTTTAGTCTGTCACTTATTCTCTGCAGTTTGCTGTATGCTGTCTAGAGAATAAATCAAGGGAAGGGAGTAAGGGAGGGCAAATTTAAGGGAAGTCTATTCCAGGATGATCATGCTGTTACATAATAAAAACATAAAGAAAACGAAGGAAGGTAATGTTACATTTTACACTGTTTCTAGTCCTGACTGTTTCTGGCAATTTGTATTGCTTATTTTTGTTTCACAATAAGTCAATGGTTTTGTAAGGCGAACTCAGAAAAATTCTGAGTCTTAGTGGTCCTCATTAAAAATGTCGGCTTAATCTGATGTAAACGGTCCAGAAGAACTTGCAATGATGTGGTGGGGATTTATTTTGCATTTGTTTTCAGACCAACCTCCTGGTAAAGATAAACCAGAAATAACTGGTAAGAAAAGTGAAGAAGAAGATGTAAGAAGTAACAAGCAAAAGTGGTCTTTGAAAAAAATGAGGAAGAAAACCTTGTCAAATTTACCAAATAAAGAGAAGAAGGATCTAAACATCTCACAACAGCATTTAATGGCCAGTTCTGCTGACTTTGAGATACCAGGCATGTCAGAAGAAGACTTTCCTCCTCAGGAGGGAAAAGAACCTACTGATGATGAGATGAAAGGAAAGGGACTAGTTAAGAAAGGGATTGAGGACTCAAGAAGGTAAAGTTAATTTTTGTGAATAACCAAGATTTTTTTTTTATGGGGGGGGGTTGGGGGGTTAGGGGTGAGGGGGAAAGGGGGATGGGGTGAAATCTTGTATGGTTGTTGCTTTAAAGGAAGGGTTGAAGCAAAAACTTAATTATCATGAGTGTGGAAGAAATATTCAATTTACATAAGGTGGTGAAACTTTTATTCATATCAGATGTGTCTTTTTTGAGATATCAGCAAATGATGTTTATTACTACATTTGCAAACAAAAGTGAACTTGAGGCAAGCATGGGATATATAACTTCCTCCCATGGAAAAGGAATGCATCCTTTCCTTTGGCTCTCCAGTTGCTTTATTTGTAGACTTTGAAGTTCATGGAGATAAGTTATTAAGGTTAAGTTGGTTCGATAGATGGGATTTTACAGCTCAGTTTCTAACAGTTTTTAACCTATCGGTTAAAATCCAGCCAGCCGCAGTCTGTTTCCAGTTGTGGTTCACTAGCTTGCTTTCTTTACTTCATTGTTTATGCTGAACACCAAGCACAATAGCAATAGGTTCCATTTTTTAAGCCTCTTTGGTTTGACGTGGCCTGGATTCAAACTCTAGACCCCCCAGCTGCAAGTTGTAAATTCAGTTGTTCTGGAATTGTCTTTCAACTTACCAATCATCTTGTGATGTGGTTTGTTTCTTTCGTATTTTTTTTTCCAGATATATTTATTTTTTCCATCAAGGGAATACACACTACTTTGATACCAGGAATAGCCAAGAAGAATTATTTATGGGAAAGATTGCTGATAAGTATGATAATATTTCTAATTCCTTTTACTCATGTCAAGAAAGATGTTAGTGCACTCATACTGAGTATCCATTATGGGCAGGTGATCATGAGTTATCCAGGAATAAACTCTCAAAATGGAAGAATTCACTCATCTTTGGTTACTCTATCCTGTTTGGGGTTTTGCAGTTTTAATATAATTATTTTCACACTCAGTGTTATTCACCTTCAAGTCAAAATATTGTGGTGTGTGAATGGACCAGGTTAAAAAAGAATAGACTTGTGCATTAGAACAAGGTAAAGCATTCTCAGTGTTGAATGCTATCACAGGATGTACTCTTAATGTCTTCTCTTAAATCACTTACGTTAACCCCAATCATGCATTATCCTTTTCTATGCACAATTATCCGTTGTTCAAACTTTAACCAACATCTTTCTTGACATGTGACTTGCAACTTAACTTACATTAGATTATTTGTGCCCAGTGTTATCATAATACAAACAGTAGGGGTGCATGTACATGTGTGCACCCCTGGCTTGGTTATGGGGAACAGGCGAGGGGGAAATATGCATGAAAGTGAAATGTTTATTTTAAAGCACTCTACACATGGAGGCACTATTGACAAATTCTCCCCAGAAACTTGAGATGAAAATGACAATGGTTAAAAATCTGTCAAAAATATGAATTTTTCACTATTATAATTTTTAGGTGACCAACTGAAAGTATGTGCTTCTTGAACCAGAGGCACATTCAATTTGGCTCTGTAATTTTTTTGGTTCTTAAACTTTTGTATGTTACTTTGTAAATGAAATACACTCTCACTTGGTGCATTTTAAAAAGGGAGTTTTATAAGAACAAGGAATCAGTAGCATTGACAGGGGGCAAAGGGGTATGTGCTGCCCTGGAAAATCTTGTCCCCTGTATGCCCCCACTGAGATTTGGGATTTTCAAAAAAAAAGATGTGTCTTTTGTGGTCAGAGTGTTCCTACAAGATTTTGTAAGATCGAATGTTTCTTTTGACAAGAAAAGGCAACAATGTTCATTTTCTTCAAATGAAAAAAATTGCCCATCAACTGCATTCTCAGTAGTCCAGCTCCCTCTGGACCCCATCTAATAGGGCCGAGAGCAAAGCACCACAACATTGTTAAGCAGCTCCCCCCCCCCAAATCATTGTTCCCCCAGTTTCCCCTAGAGTGAAAAGTCTGGAGATACAAATGCCTGGAATACAATACAGTACAAATGAAAAATTCTTTTAAGTAAATGTACATGTTTGGTGATATTTCCATTGAGTGGCCAACTCATGGTCAATCGAACTACCCTCACATCACATTTGCACACACGTGTATGTGTAAAGGTACATGTACGTAAATGTCATAATCAAAATCTCTCCCACTCCCGCCCCTTGAGCTTTGGCCAAAACATATCTCAGTGTAACTAGAAAGTTTTGCCACTAGTGTCTAGATCAGGGTTCTGTCAGTCTGCCAGTTTCTGGTTGATCCTAATTCATCTACTAGTTTGTTCCTCTAAAAGTCTGTAAGTTACTGAATGCATATTATGAATATTCAATGGCCTTATTTGCATTCTGTGTTATTGTATTTCCTTTCTACAGATCTGAGAGGCTGGTTCGTAAATACGTTGCAGAATTTTTCAGCACTGTACGCATTGTCATTGACTTCTTTGTGATCTTATTTTTGGAACTTCTGAGGTTTATAATCTTTCGTGTGATTGGAGCTTTCTTAATCGGAATCATATTAATCTTTGGGGATTTCCTTCTCAAACCATGCCTCACATCTTGTTTCAATAGCATTGTTCAGCCGATGTCATCATTTTGTTACAACTGTGCTGTGGCTGGACGGACAATTAGCATTCCTGTAAGAGACATGCTAACAGCTTTGTGCACCCCATGTGTAATGTTGATTCAAGCATTTAGGTTGGTGGAAATCAATTGGAATAGTAGAAGAAGCACAGAAATAGAGGAAGTTTGAAGACAGTGGATAGTAATGTATGTGTACTCAGGGTAAGAAATGGTTGACAAATTGAGGAAAATGAAGTGGGGTATTTATTTGTGTTCAGGTATTTTCCTCCACATTCCTATTCAACCACCAGAACAATTCCGAATTCTTCCATTTTTTCTAATGTCATTTGTACATTGTTGTAAATGAACTGATCTACATCCATTAATATTTCTAAGGTGTTCAGTCCCCCTTCCCCCCTCCCACATACACAGAGATTCCATGCAGTCTCTGGAAATTTCCAGACCCTTCTTCCAACCTGCATTTAATTTGTACCATTTTTTTTTTCTTCTGGAACAAGTGGAAGTATGCAATTTTCACAATCTTTCAAAAATCCCTTCAAATTTCAGAAAATCTAAGGTCATGGGTAGGCTTCTGTTTCTGACATGGTGGGCCAGGATTCTATTCCCAGGTCAAGCCATCTAAAAGACTTTAAAAATGGACTCACCTACTGTCATTGTGTGTGATGCTCCACTTAAGCAATAGATAGAGGCAAACAACCCAGGAGCACACAACTTGAAGACTGCACACCCCTAGTTTAAAAGAATATTCCAAAGCCAAATTTATTTTTTTGACATTTTAAAGAAGAACATATTCTAAGCACTCTCATGAAATGTTCATTCACTTCTCATGTCCCATTCTCAAGATATTGCAATTAAATTTGACACATTTTCTCTAAAAATTGAACTTGAAGCAAACAGATGTGATGTCATGGATTCACATTTGTGGGTCAAATGGTTTGAAACTCGGATGAAAAACCTCATCTAGCATTAATTAACTGAGACTTAGAGACAAATGGATGCAAACAAAGCCATACAACTTAGTTAAGTAAATACATACAGCATTGTTAATGATGTTATTCTACTGTATCATCCTCTGCAAAATGGAAACCTTGTAAATGTAGTACAGGAATGCTGGGTGCACATGCATTTTACTCTTTTTCCTGTTGCTCTACTGTCCTGAATCAAAATGTCACAATTAAAGCTCAGCATATTTGAACTTGCAAATCAGGAATTACATATAGTGGACCCTAGCTGTTGTAATTTTAGTTTACATTTTCTTCTGCATGAGGACAGGGTGTACAAAGAATTGAAAGTAGCTTGTTGCAGTCTATTCCCTTTCACAGCAGTGTAAGATATGTTTTAATTTGAAATTGATTTTAACAATTTTGTAAAATTAGAGTTCTTGTCCAAATCCAAGAAAGACTAAATCCTTATTTCTCAATTTCTATTGCCTAACTTCTCCAACTACAGTTGTACTTTGAGTCCAAGTGTACCACATATGGCCATGTACCTGTATATTAGTGTACACACCCCTGCATTTATTTCCTGTTACAAGACTTCTACCCCAGACAGTTTCTGCAGGATAATCCTTCCCCCATCCCCCCACCCCCTCCAAAAAAGGCATTTCTAGACAGTTTCTATGTTTCACCATTACCTCTTTTACACAGTTTACCCCTGAAGAAAATTTAGAATTTTTGGGGAAATGTTGTCCACAATAAAATGCTTTTGTGGGAATTATAGTTTGGACATTGTCCATGGATGGGGAATTCAAAAGAAGGATGCAATAAAAACTGTAAATTTCCAAGTTTATATGCACAAATGTGTTAATCAAACCAGTTTCATAATTACTAGTGAATGCAAACATTGTCAGGTATGAGTGTGTTTTATATTGCAAACATACATTTAGACCATCTGGGCATGCTCAATATGTTTGAGTCACCTGATACATGTTTGGACATGTTTCTTTTTAGATGATGTTTATTTCGTCATAAATGTTTTCAGTTTTGCAAAAGTTTTCTTTTTTTTCTTTTGTTATAGTTTCAACATGTTTTTTTTTATGGTACCCTGTAAATTTTATGCTACTAAAATTCATTTGGTTCTGACATTTGCAAGTTTCTATTTCAGCCCTGGATCTTCTGTGATCCAGGATGAGGCTCCTTAAGTTCCTCTTAAAGTCACCAAGTTTAACAATGGCTGTAAGCAAAGTCTGATAACTTTCAAAGTTTAAGGTTCGGTAATATTCCAGAAAAATACCCTAATAGACTTGATAGTTAAAAGAGATTTCCAAAGGAAAAATCGCCAGTTTGAATTAAGTTAATATATATTTTACTGTTCTCTAGACATGCAGATTCGGAGTTGGAATGTTTCCGGAGCAACTTGTTGCCTATGCAAAACATTTCGTTTATGAACCTTACATTCTCTTAATTACTCATGAAATAGTGGATGGTTTCAAAAGTGATTCTTACTCTTTAAGGACAGGGCACAATTAATGTCACAGCTATCCTTGAAAAAATTTCCATTGTAATAACAAAGGATTACTATAGACATATATGGCATGTCCCTCTTAGGGGATCTCAAGGTTTGCATATTTAGGTCATGTTTATTCATTATTTAGTACAAATCAAAAATTGTTCTGTAAAATGGTCAGTTTTTATAGATTTTTGTGGGAATTGTGACTGTTTTCCAAGTTTCCAATACCTTTTTTATGTCACCAGACATTTAAAGCATAGGGGTTTTTCAGATTTTCTGTCTGACAGTATCATTTTCTGGTGGTTATTGTTTACAGACAGTACAGACAGTACAATTACGTAGTTGATATTGTTAAAAGTTCTCATGAATGATGCAAAACCAGACTATTTATCCAAATTATGAAGAGATGTGAAAATATCCTACTATTAAATCTTTCTTCATCTTCTAGGTTTAATATACTTGCATGAAATTGTTCTCTAGGCTTTCAGTGTTGTTTAAGTACCCCATGTGACCTTTTTTTCTTTCTTTTGTAAGTTCCTGGTGGAGCTTTTGTAACTGTGGGACTCTAGAGAATGAAGAGAGTTGGCATCATCCTCATAATTCATGGGCATTATTGAAATGAGAAAATATGTATCTACTTTAATAAAGTAATTGTGGATGTTTCTCAGAGGCTACTTATCTTTGATATTTTTCTATAGAATATAATTAGTTGGAAAGAACGACAGTACAGCCCTACAATAGGAAGCAAGTGACAAAACCAAACAAAACCCAACAAAACCCAACAAAACCCAACCAAACCCATCCAACAAAACCCTATCAAACCCACCCAACAAATCCCAACAAAACCCATCCAAACCCACCCAACAAAACCCAACCAAACTCACCTTTAAAACCGGTGCTTTGGCCGAGTGGATAAAGGCGGTGGCATTTGAAGCGATGAAGCTAAGCAACCGGGAGGTCTGGAGTTCGATTCCTGGCCGGGTCAAAGTAAGGTGGGTTTTTCATCCAAGAGCAATCTACGGTTTTCCCATCTGAACTGGCCTTTCAAAATATACCAAATTTGATCCAAATTGTTGAATTGGTTGCCACCCGACGTGAAGTTGTAATTCATAAGCCAAATGGCTTCTCCCACATTCGTGGTCGCTAAGCGTCGTAAAACAACTGCCCTTCAAGGCCTAGAATTTTTGAATTTTTCACCCAACAAAACCCAGCAAAACCCAACAAAACCCACCTAATAAAACCCAACAAAACCAAACCAAAATCACCCAACAAAACCCAACAAAAGCCAACCAAACCCACCCAACAAAACTTAACCAAACCCATCCAACAAAACCCAATCAAACAGACCCAACAAAACCCAACCAAACCCACCCAACAAAACCCAACCAAACCCACCCAACAAAACCCAACCAAACCAACCCAACAAAACCCAACAAAACCCAACAAATCCCAACCGAACCAACCCAACAAAACCCAAATAAACCCACCCAACAAAACCCAACCCACTCAACAAAACCCAACCAACCCCCCAACAAAACCCAACCAAACCCAACAAAGTCCCGAAAACCCAACCAAATCCACCCAACAAAACCCAACCAAGCCCACCCAACAAACCCCAACGAAACCAGCCCAACAAAACTCAACGAAACCAACCCAACAAAACCCAACCAAACCCACAGAACAAAACCCAACAAAACCCAACCAAACCCACCCAACAAAACCCAACAAAACCCAACCAAACCCACCCAACAAAACCCAACCATACCAACCCCAGAAAACCCAACAAACCCAACCAGACCCACCCAAAAAAACCCAACAAAACCCAACCAAACCCATTCAACAAAACCCAACAAAGCCCACCCAACGAAAAAAAAAGGGTTTTGTTGGGTTTTGTTTGGCTTTGTTGGGTTTTGTTGGGTGCGTTTTGTTGGGTGGGTTTTAATGGGTGTTGTTGGGTTTTGTTGGGTGGGTTTTGTTGGGTTTTGTTGATTGGGTTGGGTTGGGTTTTGTTGGGTGGGTTTGGTTGGGTTTGTTGGGTTTTGTTGGGTGGGTTTGGTTGGGTTTTGTTGATTGGGTTTTGTTGGGTTTTGTTGGGTGGGTTTGGTTGGGTTTTGTTGGGTTTTGTTGGGTGGGTTTGGTTGGGTTTTGTTGGGTTTTGTTGGGTGGGTTTGGTTGGGTTTTGTTGGGTATGCTTAGTTGGGTTTTGGTGGGTTTAGTTGAGGGTTGTTGGGTTTGTTGGGTGGGTTTGGTTGGGTTTTGTTGGGTGGGTTTGGTTGGGTTTTGTTGGGTGGGTTTGGTTGGGTTTTGTTGGGTTTTGTTGGGTGGGTTTGGTTGGGTTTTGTTGATTGGGTTTTGTTGGGTTTTGTTGGGTGGGTTTGGTTGGGTTTTGTTGGGTTTTGTTGGGTGGGTTTGGTTGGGTTTTGTTGGGTGGGTTTGGTTGGGTTTTGTTGGGTTTTGTTGGGTGGGTTTGGTTGGGTTTTGTTGGGTGGGTTTGGTTGGGTTTTGTTGGGTGGGTTTTGTTGGGTGGGTTTCGTTGGGTTTTGTTGGGTGGGTTTGGTTGGGTTTTGTTGGGTTTGTTGGGTTTGTTGGGTTTGTTGGATGGGTTTGGTTGGGTTTTGTTGGGTGGGTTTGGTTGGGTTTTGTTGGGTTTTGTTGGGTGGGTTTGGTTGGGTTTTGTTGGGTTTTGTTGGGTGGGTTTGGTTGGGTTTTGTTGGGTGGTTTTGGTTGGGTTTTGTTGGGTGGGTTTGGTTGGGTTTTGTTGGGTGGGTTTGGTTGGGTTTTGTTGGGTTTTGTTGATTGGGTTTGTGTGGGTTTTGTTGGGATTTGTTGGGTGGTTTTGGTTGGGTTTTCTTGGGTTTTCTTGGGTGGGTTTGGTTGGGTTTTGTTGGGTGGGTTTTGTTGGGTTTTGTTGATTGGGTTTGGTTGGGATTTGTTGGGTGGTTTTGGTTGGGTTTTGTTGGGTTTTCTTGGGTGGGTTTGGTTGGGTTTTGTTGGGTGGGTTTGGTTGGGTTTTGTTGGGTTTTGTTGGGTGGGTTTGGTTGGGTTTTGTTGGGTTTTGTTGATTGGGTTTGGTTGGGTTTTGTTGGGATTTGTTGGGTGGGTTTGGTTGGGTTTTGTTGGGTGGGTTTGGTAGGGTTTGGTTGGGTTTTGTTGGGTGGGTTTTGTTGGGTGGGTTTGGTTGGGTTTTGTTGGGTGGGTTTGGTTGGGTTTCGTTGGGTTTTGTTGGGTGGGTTTGGTTGGGTTTTGTTGGGATTTGTTGGGTGGGTTTGTTCGGGTTTTGTTGTGTTTTCTTGGGTGGGTTTGGTTGGGTTTTGTTGGGTGGGTTTGGTTGGGTTTTGTTGGGTGGGTTTGGTTGGGTTTTGTTGGGATTTGTTGGGTGGGTTTGTTCGGGTTTTGTTGTGTTTTCTTGGGTGGGTTTGCTTGGGTTTTGTTGGGTGGGTTTGGTTGGGTTTTGTTGATTGGGTTTGGTTGGGTTTTGTTGGGTTTTGTTGGGTGGGTTTGGTTGGGTTTGGTTGGGTTTTGTTGGGTGGGTTTTGTTGGGTTTTGTTGGGTTTTGTTGATTGGGTTTGGTTGGGTTTTGTTGGGTTTTGTTGGGTGGGTTTTGTTGGGTTTTGTTGGGTGGGTTTGGTAGGGTTTGGTTGGGTTCTGTTGGGTGGGTTTGGTTGGGTTTCCTTTGGTTTTGTTGGGTGGGTTTTGTTGGGTTTTGTTGATTGGGTTTGGTTGGGTTTTGTTGGGATTTGTTGGGTGGTTTTGGTTGGGTTTTATTAGGTTGTCTTGTGTGGGTTTGGTTTTTTTTTGTTGGGTGGGTTTGCGTGGGTTTTCTTGGGATTTGTTGGGCGGTTTTGGTTGGGTTTTCTTGGGTTTTCTTGTGTGGGTTTGGTTGGGTTTTGTTGGGTGGGTTTGGCTGGGTTTTGTTGGGTATTGTTGATTGGGTTTGGTTGCGTTTTGTTAGGATTTGTTGGGTGGGTTTGTTCGGTATTTGTTGTGTTTTCTTGGGTGGGTTTGGTTGGGTTTTGTGGATTGGGTTTGGTTGGGTTTTATTGGGTTTTGTTGGGTGGGTTTGGTTGGGTTTGGTTGGGTTTTGTTGGGTAAGTTTTGTTGGGTTTTGTTGGGATTTGTTGGGTGGTTTTGGGTTGGTTTTCTTCGGTTTTCTTGGGTGGGTTTGGTTGGGTTTTGTTGGGTGGGTTGGCGTGGGTTTTGTTGGGTTTTATTGGGTGGGTTTGGCTGGGTTTTATTGGGTTTTGTTGGGTGGGTTTGGTTGGGTTTGGTTGGGTTTTGTTGGGTAAGTTTTGTTGGGTTTTGTTGGGTGGGTTTGGTTGGGTTTTGTTGATTGGGTTTGGTTGGGTTTTGTTGGGATTTGTTGGGTGGGTCTGGCTGGGTTTTGTTGGGTGGGTTTTGTTGGGTTTTCTTGGGATTTGTTGTGTGTGTTTGGTTGGGTTTTGTTGGGATATGTTGGGTGGGTTTGGTTGGGTTTTGTTGGGTTTTGTTGGGTGTGTTTGGTTGGGTTTTGTTGGGTGGTTTTGGTTTGGTTTTCCTGGGTGGGTTTGGTTGGGTTTTGTTGGG
This sequence comes from Holothuria scabra, assembly GCA_037179385.1. NCBI lineage: Eukaryota > Metazoa > Echinodermata > Holothuroidea > Aspidochirotida > Holothuriidae > Holothuria > Holothuria scabra. The sequence continues at coordinate 37,055,417 of CM074200.1, forward strand.
TGGGTTTGCGTGGGTTTTGTTGGGTATTGTTGATTGGGTTTTGTTGGGTTTTGTTGGGATTTGTTGGGTGGTTTTGGTTGGGTTTTCTTGGGTTTTCTTGGGTGGGTTTGGTTGGGTTTTGTTGGGTGGGTTGGCGTGGGTTTTGTTGGGTTTTGTTGGGTGGGTTTGGCTGGGTTTTGTTGGGTATTGTTGATTGGGTTTGGTTGGATTTTGTTGGGATTTGTTGGGTGGTTTTGGTTGGGTTTTGTTGATTGGGTTTGGTTGGGTTTTGTTGGGTTTTGTTGGGATTTGTTGGGTGGGTTTGGTTGGGTTTTGTTGGGTGGGTTTTGTTGGGTTTTCTTGGGATTTGTTGTGTGTGTTTGGTTGGGTTTTGTTGGGATTTGTTGGGTGGGTTTGTTCGGGTTTTGTTGTGTTTTCTTGGGTGGGTTTGGTTGGGTTTTGTTGGGTAGGTTTGGTTGGGTTTTGTTGGGATTTGTTGGGTGGGTTTGTTCGGGTTTTGTTGTGTTTTCTTGGGTGGGTTTGGTTGGGTTTTGTTGGGTGGGTTTGGTTGGGTTTTGTTGGGATTTGTTGGGTGGGTTTGGTTGGGTTTTCTTGTGTTTTCTTGGGTGGGTTTGGTTGGGTTTTGTTGGGTGGGCTTGGTTGGGTTTGGCTGGGTTTTGTTGGGTGGGTTTGGTTGGGTTTTGTTGGGTGGGTTTGGTTGGGTTTTGTTGGGTTTTGTTGGGATTTGTTGGGTGGGTTTGTTCGGGTTTTGTTGTGTTTTCTTGGGTGGGTTTGGTTGGGTTTTGTTGGGTGGGTTTGGTTGGGTTTTGTTGATTGGGTTTGGTTGGGTTTTGTTGGGTTTTGTTGGGTGGGTTTGGTAGGGATTTGTTGGGTTTGTTTGGGTGGGTTTGTTCGGGTTTTGTTGTGTTTTCTTGGGTGGGTTTGGTTGGGTTTTGTTGGGTGGGTTTGGTTGGGTTTTGTTGGGTTTTGTTGGGTTTGGTTGGGTGTGTTTGGTTGGGTTTGGTTGGGATTTGTTGGGTGGGTTTGGTTGGGTTTTGTTGGGTAGGTTTGGTTGGGTTTGGTTGGGTTTTGTTGGGTGGGTTTGGTTGGGTTTTGTTGGGTGGGTTTGGTTGGGTTTTGTTGGGTGGGTTTGGTTGGGTTGTGTTGGGTTTTGTTGGGTGGGTTTGGTTGGGTTTTGTTGGGTGGGTTTGGTTGGGTTTTGTTGATTGGGTTTGGTTGGGTTTTGTTGGGTGGGTTTGGTTGGGTTTGGTTGGGTTTTGTTGGGTTTGTTGGGTGGGTTTGTTGGGTTTTGTTGGGTTTGTTGGGTGGGTTTGGTTGGGTTATGTTAGGTTTTGTTGGTTTTAGTTGGGTTTTGTTGGGTGGGTTTGGTTGGGTTTTGTTGGGTGGGTTTGGTTGGGTTTTGTTGGGTGGGTTTTGTTGGGTTTTGTCGGGTGGGTTTGGTTGGGTTTTGATGGGTGGGTTTGGTTGGGTTCTATTGGGTTTTGTTGGGTGGGTTTGGTTGGGTGGGTTTGGTTGGGTTTGGTTGGGTTTTTCTGGGTGGGTTTGGTTGGGTTTTGTTGCGTTTGTTCGGTTGGGTTACGTTGGGTTTTGTTGGGTGGGTTTCGTTGGGTTTTGTTGGGTGGGTTTGGTTGGGTTTTGTTGGGTGGGTTTGGTTGGGTTTTCTTGGGTTTTGTTGGGTTTTGTTGGGTGGGTTTTGTTGGGTTTTGTTGGGTGGGTTTGGTTGGGTTTTGTTGGGTTTTGGGTTGGGTTTGTTGGGTTTGGTGGGTTTTGGGTTGGGTTGGGTTTTGTTGGGTGGGTTTGGTTGGGTTTGTTGATTGGGTTTGGTTGGGTTTTGTTGGGTTTGTTGGGTGGGTTTGTTGGGTGGGTTTCGTTGGGTTTTGTTGGGTGGGTTTGGTTGGGTTTTGTTGGGTGGGTTTGGTTGGGTTTTGCTGGGTTTTGTTGGGTAGGTTTGGTTGGGTTTTGTTGGGTTTTGTTGGGTGGGTTTGTTGGGTTGTGTTGGGTTTGTTGGGTGGGTTTTGTTGGGTTTTGTTGGGTGGGTTTCGTTGGGTTTTGTTTGGTGGGTTTGGTTGGGTTTTGTTGGGTGGGTTGGTTGGGTTTCGTTGGGTTTTGTTGGGTTGGTTTGGTTGGGATTTGTTGGGTTTGTTGGGTGGGTTTGTTTGGGTTTGTTGGGTTTGTTGGGTTGTGTTGGGTAGGTTGGTTGGGTTTGGTTGAATTTTGTTGGCTTTGTTGGGTGGGATTCGTTGGGTTTTGTTGGGTGGGTTTGGTTGGGTTTGTTGGTTGGGTTTGTTGGGTTTTGTTTGTTGGGTTTTCTTGGGTGTGTTTGGTTGGGTTTTGTTGGGTGGGTTTGGTTGGGTTTTGTTGGATTTTGTTAAGTGGGTTTGGTTGGGATTTTTTGGGTGGGTTTGTTGGGTAGGTTTGTTTCGTTTTGTTGGGTGGGTTTGGTTGGGTTTTGTTGGGTGGGTTTGCTTGGGTTTTGTTGGTTTTTGTTGGTTTTTTGGGTTGGTTTGGTTGGGTTTTGTTGGGTGGGTTTGGTTGGGATTTATTTGGTTTTGTTGGGTGGGTTGGGTTTGGTTGGGTTTTGTTGGGTGGGTTTGGTTGGGTGTTGTTGATAGGGTTTTGTTGGGTTTTGTTGGGTGGGTTTGATTGGGTTTGTTTGGGTGGGTTTGGTTGGGTTTTGTTGGGTTGGGTGGGTTTGGTTGGGTTTTGTTGGGTGGTTGTTGGTTGGGTTTGGTTGGGTTTTGTTGGGTGGGTTTGGTTGGGTTTCGTTGATTGGGTTTTGGTGGGTTTTGTTGGGTGGGTTTTGTTGGGTTTTGTTGGGATTTGTTGGGTGGGTTTGTTCGGGTTTTGTTGTGTTTTCTTGGGTGGGTTTGGTTGGGTTTTGTTGGGTGGGTTTGGTTGGGTTTTGTTGGGTGGGTTTGGTTGGGTTTTGTTGGGTTTTGTTTGGTGGATTTGGTTGGGTTTTGTTGGGTTTTGTTGGGTGGGTTTGGTTGGGTTTTGTTGGGTGGGTTTGGTTGGGTTCTGTTGATTGGGTTTGGTTGGGTTTTGTTGGGTGGGTTTGGTTGGGTTTGGTTGGGTCTTGTTGGTTGGGTTTTGTTGGGTGCGTTTTGTTTGGTTTTGTTGGGTGGGTTTGGTTGGGTTTTGTTGGGTGGGTTTGGTTAGGTTTTGTTGGTTGGGTTTTGTTGGGTGGGTTTGGTTGTGATTTGTTGGGTTTTAATGGGTGGGTTTGGTTGGGTTTGTTGGGTTTTGTTGGGTGGGTTTGGTTGGGTTTTGTTGATTGGGTTTGGTTGGGTTTTGTTGGGTTTTGTTGGGTGGGTTTGGTTGGGTTTTGTTGGGTGGGTTTGGTTGGGTTTTGTTGGGTTTTGTTGGGTGGGTTTGGTTGGGTTTTGTTGGGATTTGTTGGGTGGGTTTGTTCGGGTTTTGTTGTGTTTTCTTGGGTGGGTTTGGTTGGGTTTTGTTGGGTGGGTTTGGTTGGGTTTTGTTGGGATTTGTTGGGTGGGTTTGTTCGGGTTTTGTTGTGTTTTCTTGGGTGGGTTTGGTTGGGTTTTGTTGGGTGGGTTTGGTTGGGTTTTGTTGGGATTTGTTGGGTGGGTTTGTTCGGGTTTTGTTGTGTTTTCTTGGGTGGGTTTGGTTGGGTTTTGTTGGGTAGGTTTGGTTGGGTTTTGTTGGGATTTGTTGGGTGGGTTTGTTCGGGTTTTGTTGTGTTTTCTTGGGTGGGTTTGGTTGGGTTTTGTTAATTGGGTTTGGTTGGGTTTCGTTGGGTTTTGTTGGGTGGGTTTGGTTGGGTTTTGTTGGGTGGGTTTGGTTGGGTTTTGTTGGGTGGGTTTGTTGGGGGGTTTTCTTGTTGGGTTTGCTTGGGTTTTGTTGGGTGGGTTTGGTTGGGTTTTGTTGATTGGGTTTGGTTGGGTTTTGTTGGGTTTGGTTGGGTTTTGTTGGGATTTGTTGGATGGTTTTGGTTGGGTTTAGTTGGGTTTGTTGGGTTTGTTGGTTGGGTTTGTTGGGTTTTTTTGTTGGGTGGGTTTGGTTGGGTTTGTTGGGTTGTTGTTGGTTGGGTTTTGTTGGGATTTGTTGGGTGGTTTTTTGGTTGGGTTTTCTTGGGTGGGTTTGGTTGGGTTTTGTTGGGTGGGTTTGCGTGGGTTTTGTTGGGATTTGTTGGGTTTTGTTGGGTGTGTTTGGTTGGGTTTTGTTGGGATTTGTTGGGTGGGTTTGTTCGGTATTTGTTGTGTTTTCTTGGGTGGGTTTGGTTGGGTTTTGTGGATTGGGTTTGGTTGGGTTTTGTTGGGATTTGTTGGGTGGGTTTGTTCGGGTTTTGTTGTGTTTTCTTGGGTGGGTTTGGTTGGGTTTTGTTAATTGGGTTTGGTTGGGTTTCGTTGGGTTTTGTTGGGTGGGTTTGGTTGGGTTTTGTTGGGTTTTGTTGGGATTTGTTGGGTGGGTTTGTTCGGGTTTTGTTGTGTTTTCTTGGGTGGGTTTGCTTGGGTTTTGTTGGGTGGGTTTGGTTGGGTTTTGTTGATTGGGTTTGGTTGGGTTTTGTTGGGTTTTGTTGGGTGGGTTTGGTTGGGTTTTGTTGGGTTTTGTTGGGTGGGTTTGGTTGGGTTTTGTTGGGTGGGTTTGGTTGGGTTTTGTTGATTGGGTTTGGTTGGGTTTTGTTGGGTTTTGTTGATTGGGTTTGGTTGGGTTTTGTTGGGTGGGTTTGGTTGGGTTTTGTTGGGTTTTGTTGGGATTTGTTGGGTGGTTTTGGTTGGGTTTTCTTGGGTTTTCTTGGGTGGGTTTGGTTGGGTTTTGTTGGGTGGGTTTGGCTGGGTTTTGTTGGGTATTGTTGATTGGGTTTGGTTGGGTTTTGTTGGGATTTGTTGGGTGGGTTTGTTCGGGTTTTGTTGTGTTTTCTTGGGTGGGTTTGGTTGGGTTTTGTTGATTGGGTTTGGTTGGGTTTTGTTGGGTTTTGTTGGGTGGGTTTGGTTGGGTTTGGTTGGGTTTTGTTGGGTGGGTTTTGTTGGGTTTTGTTGGGATTTGTTGGGTGGTTTTGGTTGGGTTTTCTTGGGTTTTCTTGGGTGGGTTTGGTTGGGTTTTGTTGGGTGGGTTTGGTTGGGTTTTGTTGGGTTTTGTTGGGTGGGTTTGGTTGGGTTTTGTTGGGTTTTGTTGGGTGGGTTTGGTTGGGTTTTGTTGGGATTTGTTGGGTGGGTTTGGTTGGGTTTTGTTGGGTGGGTTTGGTTGGGTTTTGTTGGGTTTTGTTGGGTGGGTTTGGTTGGGTTTTGTTGGGTGGGTTTTGTTGGGTTTTGTTGGGTTTTGTTGGGTGGGTTTGGTTGGGTTTTGTTGGGATTTGTTGGGTGGGTTTGTTCGGGTTTTGTTGTGTTTTCTTGGGTGGGTTTGGTTGGGTTTTGTTGGGTGGGTTTGGTTGGGTTTTGTTGGGATTTGTTGGGTGGGTTTGTTCGGGTTTTGTTGTGTTTTCTTGGGTGGGTTTGGTTGGGTTTTGTTGGGTGGGTTTGGTTGGGTTTTGTTGGGATTTGTTGGGTGGGTTTGTTCGGGTTTTGTTGTGTTTTCTTGGGTGGGTTTGGTTGGGTTTTGTTGGGTGGGTTTGGTTGGGTTTTGTTGGGATTTGTTGGGTGGGTTTGTTCGGGTTTTGTTGTGTTTTCTTGGGTGGGTTTGGTTGGGTTTTGTTGGGTGGGTTTGGTTGGGTTTTGTTGATTGGGTTTTGTTGGGTTTTGTTGGGTTTTGTTGGGTGGGTTTGGTTGGGTTTTGTTGGTTTTGTTCGGTGGGTTTGTTGGGTTTGTTGGGTGGGTTTGGTTGGGTTTTCTTGGGTGGGTTTGGTTGGGTTTTGTTGGGTGGGTTTGGTTGGGTTTGGTTTTGCTTTGTTGGGTTTTGTTGGGTGGGTTTGGTTGGGTTTGTTGGGATTTGTTGGGTGGGTTTGGTTGGGTTTTGTTGGGTTTTGTTGGGTGGGTTTGGTTGGGTTTTGTTGGGTGGGTTTGGTTGGGTTTTGTTGGGTTTTGTTGGGTGGGTTTGGTTGGGTTTTGTTGTGTTTTCTTGGGTGGGTTTGGTTGGGTTTTGTTAATTGGGTTTGGTTGGGTTTCGTTGGGTTTTGTTGGGTGGGTTTGGTTGGGTTTTGTTGGGTTTTGTTGGGATTTGTTGGGTGGGTTTGTTCGGGTTTTGTTGTGTTTTCTTGGGTGGGTTTGGTTGGGTTTTGTTGGGTGGGTTTGGTTGGGTTTTGTTGGGTTTTGTTGGGTGGGTTTGGTTGGGTTTTGTTGGGTGGGTTTGGTTGGGTTTTGTTGGGATTTGTTGGGTGGTTTTGGTTGGGTTTTGTTGGGTTGTCTTGGGTGGGTTTGGTTGGGTTTTGTTGGGTGGGTTTGCGTGGGTTTTGTTGGGTTTTGTTGGGTGGGTTTGGTTGGGTTTTGTTGGGTTTTGTTGATTGGGTTTGGTTGGGTTTTGTTGGGTTTTGTTGGGTGGGTTTGGTTGGGTTTTGTTGATTGGGTTTGGTTGGGTTTTGTTGGGTTTTGTTGGGTGGGTTTGGTTGGGTTTTGTTGGGTGGGTTTTGTTGGGTTTTGTTGGGTTTGGTTTGGTTTTGTTGGGTGGATTTGGTTGGGTTTGGTTGGGTTTTCTTGGGTGGGTTTGGTTGGGTTTTGTTGGGTGGGTTTGGTTGGGTTTTGTTGGGTTTTGTTGGGTTTGGTTGGGTTTGGTTGATTGTGTTTGGTTGGGTTTGGTTGGGTTTGGTTGGGGTTTGGTTGGGTTTGTTGGGTTTGTTGGGTGGGTTTGGTTGGGTTTGGTTGGGTTTGTTGAGTGGGTTTGGTTGGGTTTTTGTTGGGTGGGTTTGGTTTGGTTTGGTTGGGTTTGGTTGGGATTTGTTGGGTGGGTTTGGTTGGGTTTTGTTGGGTGGGTTTGGTTGGGTTTAGTTGGGTTTTGTTGGGTGGGTTTGGTTGGGGTTTGTTGCATGGGTTTGGTTGGGTTTTGTTGGGTTTTGTTGGGTTAGTTTGGTTGGGTTTTGTTGGGTGAGTTTGGTTGGGTTTTGTTGGGTTTGGTCCGTTGGGTTTCGTTGGGTTTTGTTGGGTTTTGTTGGGTGGGTTTGGTTGTGGTTTGTTGGGTTTTGTTGGGTGGGTTTGGTTGGGTTTTGTTGGGTGGGTTTGGTTGGGGTTTGTTGGGGTTTGTTGGGTGGGTTTGGTTGGGTTTTGTTGGGTTTTGTTGGTTGGGTTTGGTTGGGTTTTGTTGGGTGGGTTTGGTTGGGTTTGGTTGGGTTTTGTTCAGTTTTCTTGGGTGGGTTTGGTTGGGTTATGTTGGGTGGGTTTGGGTGGGTTTGGTTGGGTTTTGTTGGGTGGGTTTGTTTGGGTTTTGTTGGGTATTGTTGGGTGGGTTTGGTTGGGTTTCGTTGGGTTTGGTTGGGTGTGTTTGGTTGGGTTTTGTTGGGTAGGTTTGGTTGGGTTTTGTTAGGTTTTGTTGGGTGGGTTTTGTTGGGTTTGTTTGGGTTTGGTTTAGGTTTGTTGGGTTTGTTGCTTGGGTTTGGTTGGGTTTGGTTGGGTTTTGTTGGGTGGGTTTGGTTGGGTTTTGTTGGGTGGGTTTGGTTGGGTTTTGTTGGGTTTTGTTGGGTGGGTTTGGTTGGGTTTTGTTGATTGGGTTTGGTTGGGTTTTGTTGGGTGGGTTTGTTCGGGTTTTGTTGTGTTTTCTTGGGTGGGTTTGCTTGGGTTTTGTTGGGTGGGTTTGGTTGGGTTTTGTTGATTGGGTTTGGTTGGGTTTTGTTGGGTTTTGTTGGGTGGGTTTGGTTGGGTTTGGTTGGGTTTTGTTGGGTGGGTTTGGTTGGGTTTTGTTGGGTTTTGTTGGGTGGGTTTGGTTGGGTTTGTTGGGATTTGTTGGGTGGGTTTGGTTGGGTTTTGTTGGTAGGCTTGGTGGGTTTTTGGGGGGTTTTGTTGGGTGGGTTTGGTTGGGTTTTGTTGGGTTTTGTTGGGTGGGTTTGGTTGGGTTTTGTTGATTGGGTTTGGTTGGGTTTTGTTGGGATTTGTTGGGTGGGTTTGGTTGGGTTTTGTTGGGTTTTCTTGGGTGGGTTTGGTTGGGTTTTGTTGGGTGGGTTTGGTTGGGTTTTGTTGGGATTTGTTGGGTGGGTTTGGTTGGGTTTTGTTGGGTTTTCTTGGGTGGGTTTGGTTGGGTTTTGTTGGGTGGGTTTGGTTGGGTTTTGTTGGGTTTTGTTGATTGGGTTTGGTTGGGTTTTGTTGGGTTTGTTGGGTGGGTTTCGTTGGGTTTTGTTGGGTGGGTTTGGTTGGGTTTTGTTGGGTTTGTTGGGTGGGTTTGGTTGGGTTTTGTTGGGTTTTGTTGGGTTGGTTCCTTTGGGTTTTGTTGGGTTTTGTTGGGTGGGTTTGGTTGGGTTTTGTTGGGATTTGTTGGGTGGGTTTGGCTGGGTTTTTTTGGGTTTTCTTGGGTGGGTTTGGTTGGGTTTCTTTGGGTTTTGTTGGGTGGGTTTGGTTGGGTTTTGTTGGGATTTGTTGGGTGGGTTTGGTTGGGTTTTGTTGGGTTTTCTTGGGTGGGTTTGGTTGGGTTTTGTTGGGTGGGTTTGGTTGGGTTTTGTTGGGTTTTGTTGGGTGGGTTTGGTTGGGTTTTGTTGGGATTTGTTGGGTTTTGTTGGGTTTTGTTGGGTTTTCTTGGGTGGGTTTGGTTGGGTTTTGTTGGGTGGGTTTGGTTGGGTTTTGTTGGGTTTTGTTGGGTGGGTTTGGTTGGGTTTGGTTGGGTTTTGTTGGGTGGGTTTGGTTGGGTTTTGTTGGGATTTGTTGGGTGGGTTTGATTGGGTTTCGTTGGGTTTTATTGGGTGGGTTTGGTTGGGTTTTGTGGATTGGGTTTGGTTGGGTTTTGTTGGGATTTGTTGGGTGGGTTTGTTCGGGTTTTGTTGTGTTTTCTTGGGTGGGTTTGGTTGGGTTTTGTTAATTGGGTTTGGTTGGGTTTCGTTGGGTTTTGTTGGGTGGGTTTGGTTGGGTTTTGTTGGGTTTTGTTGGGATTTGTTGGGTGGGTTTGTTCGGGTTTTGTTGTGTTTTCTTGGGTGGGTTTGCTTGGGTTTTGTTGGGTGGGTTTGGTTGGGTTTTGTTGATTGGGTTTGGTTGGGTTTTGTTGGGTTTTGTTGGGTTTTGTTGGGTGGGTTTGGTTGGGTTTGGTTGGGTTTTGTTGGGTGGGTTTTGTTGGGTTTTGTTGGGATTTGTTGGGTGGTTTTGGTTGGGTTTTCTTGGGTGGGTTTGGTTGGGTTTTGTTGGGTGGGTTTGCGTGGGTTTTGTTGGGTTTTGTTGGGTGGGTTTGGCTGGGTTTTGTTGGGTTTTGTTGATTGGGTTTGGTTGGGTTTTGTTGGGATTTGTTGGGTGGTTTTGGTTGGGTTTTGTTGGATTGTCTTGTGTGGGTTTGGTTGGGTTTTGTTGGGTGGGTTTGGTTGGGTTTTGTTGGGTTTTGTTGATTGGGTTTGGTAGGGTTTGGTTGGGTTCTGTTGGGTGGGTTTGGTTGGGTTTCCTTTGGTTTTGTTGTGTTGGTTTTGTTGGGTCTTGTTGGGTGGGTTTGGCTGGGTTTTGTTGGGTATTGTTCATTGGGTTTGGTTGGGTTTTGTTGGGATTTGTTGGGTGGTTTTGGTTGGGTTTTGTTGGGTTGTCTTGTGTGGGTTTGGTTGGGTTTTGTTGGGTGGGTTTGGTTGGGTTTCCTTTGGTTTTGTTGGGTGGGTTTTGTTGGGTTTTGTTGATTGGGTTTGGTTGAGTTTTGTTGGGATTTGTTGGGTGGTTTTGGTTGGGTTTTGTTGGGTTGTCTTGTGTGGGTTTGGTTGGGTTTTGTTGGGTGGGTTTGCGTGGGTTTTGTTGGGTTTTGTTGGGTGTGTTTGGTTGGGTTTTGTTGGGTTTTGTTGATTGGGTTTGGTTGGGTTTTGTTGGGTAGGTTTGGTTGGGTTTTGTTGGGATTTGTTGGGTGGGTTTGTTCGGGTTTTGTTGTGTTTTCTTGGGTGGGTTTGGTTGGGTTTTGTTGGGTAGGTTTGGTTGGGTTTTGTTGGGATTTGTTGGGTGGGTTTGTTCGGGTTTTGTTGTGTTTTCTTGGGTGGGTTTGGTTGGGTTTTGTTGGGTAGGTTTGGTTGGGTTTTGTTGGGATTTGTTGGGTGGGTTTGTTCGGGTTTTGTTGTGTTTTCTTGGGTGGGTTTGGTTGGGTTTTGTTAATTGGGTTTGGTTGGGTTTCGTTGGGTTTTGTTGGGTGGGTTTGGTTGGGTTTTGTTGGGTTTTGTTGGGATTTGTTGGGTGGGTTTGTTCGGGTTTTGTTGTGTTTTCTTGGGTGGGTTTGGTTGGGTTTTGTTGGGTGGGTTTGGTTGGGTTATGTTGGGTTTTGTTGGGTGGGTTTGGTTGGGTTTGGTTGGGTTTTGTTGGGTGGGTTTGGTTGGGTTTTGTTGGGATTTGTTGGGTGGTTTTGGTTGGGTTTTGTTGGGTTTTCTTGGGTGGGTTTGGTTGGGTTTTGTTGGGTGGGTTTGGTTGGGTTTTGTTGGGTTTTGTTGGGTGGTTTTGGCTGGGTGTGTTTGGTTAGGTTCTG